>OV815297.1:22902465-23467404 GCA_929108145.2 Limnephilus rhombicus | reverse complement strand
CCTGTGCCATGGCCCTACTCCTGCCCGCTCCAGCGCCTGCCGCCCGCTGCTTCGCTGCTGTTCACACGTGAGCCTTCATAATACCCCCCCCCTCTAGTTATTCGTGAGCCATTTAGATTCTCAGCCCAAATCACCTCTTCCTAGGCACCCGCCAGTCAGGACTTAAACTGAGCTATTGTCTTGCATTACCTTGCTTATTGTCAATAAACCTGTCTACACCAACCACCTGTTTCACTGGATATTGCCTGTAGAGAGACCGTACCCCCCCCGAGACTAAGTTCTCATCCCCAGCAGCTGCCGTCGGCACCCCTGTAACACTGGCATAAACATGTAATACGTAACAGGTGCTTAGTAGCCTCCCTACTATTGTCTAATTTAGTTTTCTAAAGGTTTCACTTCTACCGCGTGTGAATTGCACACTTGTAATTTTTTGTTCAATAGCTCCACATAAGTGCAATGACAATATCAGCTTGAAACTAAGGCAGAGAATGCTAAAATGTTATGTGTGGTCGGTCTTGCTGTATGGATGTGAAACATGGACCTTGAAATAAATTAAAACCTTGAAAAATAATAAATCTTGAAGTAAATACCATGAACAGGTTAGAAGCTTTTGAAATGTGGCTTCACCGGAGAATGCTCGAGGTCCCTTGAATCGACATGATCACATGATAGAGAACGGCTTATAATAATAAAAATCAGGAAAATTTCATATCTGGGTCATATACTTCGAGGGGAGAAGTATCACTTGCTCCATTTAATATTGAAAGGCAAGATAGAGGGTCGCCGAGGGCCTGGTAGGAGACAAATGTCTTGGCTGCGAAATATACGAGAGTGGACCGGTATTAGAAGTGTGGAGGAGCTATTTCGGGCGGTGCAAGATAGAGAGACATTTTCAAGAGTGATCGCCAACGTCGGGGGGACCTGATAGAGCACACAACGAAGAAGCTCCACGTAGGAGGCCTACAGAGGAGGAGAAAAGGAAATTAATTTCCCTCAGAGCCTATGTCATCTTTGGAGATGCTTTATGGAGGATGTTTTAAAAGAAAGGAAGTTCTGGGAAGGGAAATGATATGAGGGGAGCATTGGAATCTGGGGGTCAGTGGATCCAAGAGTGACGACGTATGAATCCACCCCTCACTGCGGTGCAGGGCGATGGGTCGAGAGGGTCCTGCTGGAGAGGCCAAAAATGATCTCTCTCAACTAGTCCCTCTCGTTCCGGGATCCGCCACGCAGTAAATGGATAGACGCATCGACCGCCAAGACCTAGACATGCTTTGAAATAACACCGGGAGCCATAATGATCCGGTATATTAGTATGACATTTTGAAATATCCTACTAGTGACCCAGAAAAGATTAACATTAATTCACTACAAGTATTTCTGTATTATAATTGATTTGGTGTTGTTTATGAATATTGTACTAGATAGAGGGTACACTTTTACATATAACTGCATATTCTTATCAAATTTCGAGGAGATACCTGACTAATCAACTGGACAATCGATATTTCGAAATAACAAAAGTGTAAAATAGTAGTAAAATTATCATTCGTACTTAAGTTTAAAAACTAAACGATATAAGGGGGCATACATTAAGTACGTGAGCTCAAAAGGGGGGGGTCCAGCAAAATCTCACTTTACCTGAAAAGAATATACGAAGTGACCTAAATTTATCTCACCAAGGGAGGGCGGGGGGGGGGGGGGGGGGGGGGGTTGTAGATTTGAAGAAAAAATGCTCACGTAATTAATGTATGCCCCCTAATTCAATTCAGCCAGCATCTGCCCATCCGAAATACATAGATAATAAATGCTATTATTTATTAAGAGCGTTTAACCAGCCAGCGGCCGAAAATCCACATTTCGTCAAATTTTTTTCTTATGATCGTGCAGCGCGGTTACAAAGAGAAAGATTAATTATTCTCCGTACCAGCTTTTTAAAATTATAACTCAATGTCAATTTAATTTCATTCCAAATTTGATTTCATTTCTACCTACATCCAAAAATGCTGAAGGCGTAATGATAAAACTATTAAAATAATGTACTTTTTGTTTTTTCAATAATGTCTAAGTTAAATAAGAATGTTAAAAAAATCTGTAATATGTTAGTTGTAATAAATACACAAACGGACAAATTTTCGTCAAGAATCATATGTACGTATTTTTTAATGATTTTATTTAAACTAAAAATAAAATTCTAAAACATGCGATATACAGATAATGTATTGATTTATTTTACTGCATGATTATATGATTTGAAATGGGTGTGATATAATACAAAATATTTTTTGAAAATTTAACAAATCTGCCAACTACCGACGGTATAACTTTATTATAATAAAAATAAACATTTTTTTTTCAAAATTTAAAACATGCGTTTACTAGATAAAAGAATAATCTTTCGAAATCTATTTTTAATTTTTTGTGGAAAATAGTCAATACGTCTAAAATCTGATTTAAAAATGACATATATCTGGTTTTCTCTTTAACAATCATGTAATCAGTTATTATAATTAACGTTAAATCCACTACAAATCTCTTCCTCTGATGTTTAATAACCTCAAATAACACTTAACGTAATTTACACAACACTTAATTTAACCTCAAACCATTTCAAACCCTTATCAAATCTACTGTCTACTAATTTTCTCCCCCACACAGAAAATCATCTGTCAAAACATCAGATTACATTGTTAAATAATATGTTTAAAAATAGAACACCTTCAGAAAAAAAGTTTTTTTTTACTTATTTTAATTTTAACCTTATGAGTAAGACCTCAAATTGTAATATTTAATTAAATGAAGACAAAATAAGCGAAACTCAATCGAAAATCTGGAGACACACAAATTGGCACATCTGGAACTCGAAAACAGGACCTTTCGCTTTCCGGGCGACAGCTCTGACCACTGAGCTAAGGTATCTACCCGAATCGGTCAATTTTAAGTGTTTCATACTTCGACTAAGAACTACCAAAATTATCTCCTTTTTTCTTAACGCATATTTTATTAGCTGCTTGCTATCTTTATGTACGATTGCAAGATTCAAACCCGAACTAAATGCTGTCTGTATAAATTGTTATACATTTTATTTTTAATATGCGACATCTATTGACTTTTCAGCAAGTCTAGGATGAATTTTAATTTTATGAGTAAAACCTCAAATTGTAATATCTAATTTAATTAAGTTTTTTATTTCTTTGATTTTTAAATATTAATTAAAAATGCCCTCAAGGCTTTTATTAACACGTTTATAATACAAAAATTTTGGCGAAAATAATAATAGAAATGATCAAGTTCTAACAAAAACAGGAAACAGAAAATAAAAATATTTAAAAAAAATGTTTATTAAAAAAAAAGTAACGTTAAATAATTTACAATAAAATATGTAACAATGTAATAATAATTTTATATAATGTATTACATAACATGTACCCCCATAGTTGAGAACCTCCGTGGTCGAGGGATATGGCTCTCGATTAACAATCTAAAGATTGAGGATTTGGTAAATTTTATTTGAATAATTTTTGTTATTTCATTAAAATTATTCATTAAAAATAATATGTAGTATATTTGCGGCATTTTCTAGAGTTGAAAATACTCCCAGTATCGCCCTGGTATAAGATCACCATTCAGAGTTGAAACGGTGCATGAAATGGTTTTAGCCATGTTTGGTGACCAGATCTGAATAGCTAGGCACTTCCCCACCTTCCTCTTCTCCATCTCCTTCCCTTCCCAATACCTTCAGCCTCACAGTATTCACATTTTTACTGGCTCCAGACGAGATTTCCAGTTGCGACCCTTGTGCGGCATTCACTCAAAAAATATTAATAAAGCTGAGCTTGTGTACGGGGGTTTGTTATTATATTATTATTGTGGTAAATGTATGAAATTATATGAGAACAAGCGAGATAGTTTGCTTGCGAGATTCTATAAAAGGGAATGCATGCCTGATGTGCTCTTTTGCTTACGAGCAGCTAGCTCCCTAATAAATACCAGTACTAAATTATTTAAAATTGTTCAAATTGTTCCGACAAATTGTCGCGGAACCCCCATTCAGGTTATTCTGGTGTTCCGCGGAACACAGTTTGGGAAACCCTACTTTAAACCATATTTTTTGTAATCTTCCATAGCAAATATAGTATATTTTTACGAAATCATTTACAAAAAGTCCCAAGATGGAGTCTCGCAAAATAATGCCGAAATTTGAGAGTAAGAAGGATTTTGCTGGTATATGAATACACCGCCTTGAAATAGTTTGAATTATATTAATATATATATATTTTAAAAATAAATCAAAATATTCCAACTATTTTGTGTTTTATTAAAAATAATTAAATTTTAATGATTTGTCTAACATTTTTTTTAACATTTAACAAGAGTGGGTTTTTCTCCATTATCTAAAATTTCATAGTCAATCCGGAAGAAGAAGATAATATCCAAATATTATTATAAAAATTACGTGATTATATATCTCCATTTAACACCCTTTTATCGCTATTAGACAAATCAAAACAAGAATTTTTTTCCCATACAGTCGTGACCCTCCCCAGTGTACACGTTCTATTGGGGAATGCAAACTATGGTTGAAACGAGATGTACCCATGTAAAATATTAATGTTTGTCTAGTCATTCAGATGATTAAATGCAGGAGTTTACAACAATCGATTCGCTTTATCCTTTTTTTAAACGACTTCAAAAAGGAGGAGGTTCTCAATACGACTGTATTTTTTTATTTTATTTTTTATTTTTATTTTATTTTTATGTTTGTTACCTCAGAACTTTTGACTGGGTGAACCGATATTGACGATTCTTTTTTTATTTGAAGGCTGGTGCTTCCCGTGTGGTTCCATTTTAATTTGGTCCAGTTCCAACAATGGCATCCATGAGAAAACCATTTAAGTCTTAAATTTGCTTAAGTATGTGCGCGACAAATGGACGAATAACTCAATATCACGCGAACCGATTTCGATGATTCTTTTTTTATTGAAAAGAATGTGCTTCAAAGGTAATTTGATGTTTGGTTAGGTTCTGATTATCGGATCCATGACAAATTAACGAAAATCGGCCGAATCTCTTAATTTGACCCTAACGTCGCTATGGTCAAATTATGTCTGTCTCATATGAGCAGCACGTTTAGTAGATTTACCCATATTCAGACAAATTATTAGTGTACTTCAGATTCATTAAAAATAAAAAAATAAACAAAAATTTTAACAAAACAAAAAAACGACTTAAAAATGCACTAAAAAGTAAAAAAGTATTCTTCTACAACTTCTTAATCAACTTACTTTTTCTAATCATCAATATGTAGGTACGATTGTTATTTTTGGAGTCAGTGTCAGCAAAGGTACCCGGCCCGGCGTGTTCACTTGACAGCTCCCCGGGCCCCCGCGGCCCCGCTCTCGCCTCTCGCCTCGTCAAGTCACTTGTGCGACACAAGCACATCTCACCTATAACTATGTGTGTAGTTACAAACCTACCTTGACTGACACCGACTCCAAAAGTAACAATCGTACCTACATATTGATGATTAGAAAAAGTAAGTTGATTATGAAGTTGTAGAAGAATACGAAATTATTTTTTTACTTTTTAGTGCATTTTTTGAAGTCGTTTTTTTGTTTTGTTAAATTTTTTGTTTATTTTATTTCATCATATCATTTTTTTCATATCATCTTTGGGTATGCTGTGTGAAGGGTCTTTTAAAAGAAATGAAGTAGAGGAAGTTCTGGGAAGGAAAAGGGTATGAGGAATGGGTAAGAATCTGAGGTTCAGTGTGTCCAAGTCATCCGTCGTCAAGACCTAGACAAACCTCACCCCATGAACCCTTAATATAACCAAGTGTCCCCGATGGGGTGTGCCGAGAGGATGTACTTACCGCCGAATAACAAAAGAATAAAATATATCTTCATCCATATGTATCAAGGATAAAACTATTCTTCTATATACTGTATAATATACCAGCGTACAAGTACAAAAAATCGACACTATAGATAAATTCATTTGACACTGTATCCTAAAATATATTCAGAATCTTAAAGACCGACGTAAGTAAAGAAGTCGTGTATACAAATTGCGACTCGCGACCCATGTATTGGATGGACGTACTGCCGAATTTGCCCTATCAAAGAAATGAAGAAGAAGAAAAATAATGTGGGTATCTTAACAACGTAAGTGAAGAAAGCGTGTAAACAAATATGCGCCCGCGGCACGGCGTATTGGACGGACGTACGGTCGAATTCACCCTAGCAGGCCTGGAGAATCGACCTTTCCGCCGGGTTCATTCTAATTAATTCTAAAAAATGTAAAAATTATTATAAGCAATAATTATCAGCCTGAAACACTCATCTACATTGAAAAAATCTTCCGAGAAAAGATAGATGCCGCCAACGGGACTTGAACCCGTGTCCTTCTGATTGCCTGTCAGGTGCTCTACCACTGAGCTATGTCGGTTTATCTAATACCCGCCAAATAATTCAATATATACTAGTGTTTCATTCAACAATTACTGCTTATTACATTTTTCCACCTGAAAACAACCAATTTTATTTTCGTGAGAGAATTCTGAAGAATGTGTTACAAATATTTAAGATTTTTCTAAATGAATACCTCCCGAAGTTATTAATTCATCGTCTAGAAAAATAAAATCTGGTGCTCACTGCTAACTTTAGTTGTACAACGTAATACAATTTTTTAAAGGCGTTCAAACCCTGCAAAACAAGGTAATTCGATAAATGTTGAATGCTCCTTTTTAGATCAGGGTTAACACTCTCAACAAAGATATAAACATTCCACTGCCAAAAGAATTGATCAAATCGCTTGCAAAACCGTTTTACGCCGGATTGCGCTGCTATGAAAACCCAACGATAAATTCACGATCTAGCTATGTTTTAAACTCTTTAAATATAAAATAGCAAAAACGGTCCTCCGAGAGGAGTAAATCCTGTAGCATCTCTGCACTTACTTTTTATGACAATTTTCTCTATCCCACTATTTAAATAAAATTTCCAAAATACAAAATAAAAAATGTACAATACAACAAGATTACTCACAGAATTTGGACAAATCATAAAATTTCAAGCTTAATTTTCAAGTAAAGTTTCGATTATTATTTTCAAGTTCTGTTGTTTTTTCAGTTATGTGAAACAACTGACCAATAATGATAAAATAACAGAACTTGAATTGATCCTTTAAAGAACGTGAAAATTAACATAAAATTTTTATGAATTGTTCAATTCTGAATTCAAATTAGACAAACAACCAAAATTCGAATTTAGAGTTCAATTTTAATAAATTTTTCATCTGTATTATAAAATTAGAAAATTTAAAATATTCATTTCTGACCGTGTATTAATTTAAACGGTGTGCTTAAATTTTATTAGTGACTGCCACCGCCCCAGGCCGTCCACTGTCCAGTCCTTTATTAATGAAATATTTCCTGTGTTTACCTTATTTCAATATCTTTATCAGTTTTCCATCTCTCGTGAATATACTTCCCAAATAACAATTCCATCCACTTGTTCCAAGTACTTACTTGCTTGGGTTTAGAATTCCCAGTAAACCAATATCAGTGTTATAATACTGTGTATCGAAGTGTCGAGAAATATCAGGTTTCTTGTCGTACAGCAATTTAATCATAGTTCATGTATATTCCTCGGTCGATACTATAAAATCTGTACCTCACCGGTTACCGCCCAAATCGGCGGTAAGACTTGCTAAAAATATAATATATTCCTGGGTCATTCTATTGTATCTCCGATCAAAAAGAAGACGATGGAGAGATATGTAATTACAAATGTTGGAGAGAGCGCGCTAATATTTAAAACGGTAAAATTGAAGCGAAAATTGTGAAAATGTTTAATAAAACACAACTCGTTTAAAATAGAGCAAAATCTCTTGGGGGCTGTCTAAAACAGCATTTAAGGAAACACTGTGAATTTTATCATACATATAACTTGTAAAATAACTGAAACAGACGTGAAAATAGTAGTTTTCGGAGCATGCTTTGCGATTTTTTTTTCAATTAGGGAATTTCATATAATTTGCGTTTCGGCGTGGGGAATGTACAGATATTATCTTCAAAAATATCGTATATTTTTTTAACAACTTAAAAACTTCAAATGTTTTAGGGGGATATGTAAGAAATCGGTAGAAATTCGGGTAGCGGTGGCTTAAAAATTGTACATACATTTTCAAAAACAACTTTGGTAGAATAAAAAATAATAATAACAACAAATTCTTGGAATCTTGAGCAGAAAGTGTTGTTTATTAAAAGCCTTTTCAATTAAAACACCTTTGCTTTTTTAATAATTTTTTTGCATTATTTTTTGTTAATGCTTATTTTTTGTTATTTGTCTGATGAATTTTGTTTTCATTTTATGCTTTAATTAGGTACCTACCTAATATTTAAACTATTTTTTTTTCTTTTCTTTTATAGTTGTTTATGTAATATGGCAGACTGGGATTGCACTACCCTCCCAGTCTTGCTGGAATAAAAACTTAAATAAAATAAATAAATAAAAATTAACAAAAAATATGGGAATGGTTGCAAGGGGTAGATTATACTCTCAGTATTAAATGGAGAAACATATATTGGTTAATCTACCATAGGTCACCCCAAGTGGTTGGTGGTCTAACAGAGGTGCCCGGGTTCATGGGACGATGTTTGTCCAGGTCTTGGCGGCGGATACATCTGCTCACCCACTGCGTGGTGGGCCCAACCGAGAGAGACTGATTGAGGGAGGCCTTGATCTCTAGCCGGACTCCATCGACCCATCGCCTTGCACTACAGTGGGAGTGATAAATTCATACGTACGTCACTTCTAGACACACTGAACCCCAGATTTCCAACCACACCTTATACCTCTCACAACACCTTCTCCTTCCTTTTCTTTAAAGATCCTCCACAAGGCATCAAACTTCAAAGACGACATAGATCCTGAGGGAAATTATTGTTTTCAAGGCCTCCTGTGTGGAACTATCATATAAAAATAAATAAAAAGATATTAATATTCAGAGACCTGTTTTCTTCTCCCTAATGTTATGAAAAAATAAATATAATGAATGTTTATTATACATTTTAAGATAAACACGCGTTTTTATAATGAACATAAGTCATATGAGTCTTTTTTGTAAATAATTTCAGTTCTACGACTTTAAAAATGAAAAATCATATATATCGACATTGAATTTTACGACGCACTTTTTCACAGACAAAATAAATAAAGCGATTGACGAAATGACGAGCAAGAATAATAGGAAGATAAATTATTCCCTTGCCAAGCGAATAAAACAAATTTTTTAGGCAAGGAGCATTTTTTAACGTTTCAAGTAGCATAGAATCGAGGCAAGTACAGTAAGGCTACGTCCGCACAGACAGGCGGCTTGCTTAGCGCCTAGAGCCTAGCGAGTTATAGCTTAGTAAAACGAACGTTCTAGAATTATCGCGACCGGCCGCACTGCGCGCTTGGCGCCTAGATAGTTGATGGCATAACACCCCAAAAACAAATAACGAAAATACTTTTGGCCGTAAAAATCTAAAAACGATGTACGTTTATGAATGTATATTATGGTTGTGGCGTTGGATTATGTTTTCAGGCAATGAGTTATTCTGCCAGGTAATCAATCCAATTCCATTGAAATAATTCAACAAAATTTCTCGGATTTGTAATGCACTGTTTAAAAATCTGTATTGTTTATTTAGAACATTTAACTCCCCATGACTTGACATTTACTGCACTTTTATTTATGTCATGAACCCAACATGATGGATAAGGCCGTGAAATGGTATATTTTAAATATGAATTTTCTGTAAGTAGCAGTTTTAGAACTATTTTTCAAAGTGACATCTCGTCAACGTGCCGACAAGCAAATGACCAAGGCACCTAGCGACCCACCACGCAAACCACCTTCAGTGCGGCTACCGTGTGGCAGAATGCAAGCCACTAGTCTCTAGGCGCTAGGCAAGCCGCCTGTCTGTGCGGACGTAGCCTTAGTGAGTTACTAGAAAATCCACAGTAGATGTCACGGCGCATTAAGGGCTAAGTTAACATACAAAAACTTCACCAACAATTGAAAGCTTTTTATTTAAAAATACTTGTTGACTCCTTACAATGAAGGCAAGACCAAATAAAAAATAATTTTAAATCAATATTTGAAAGTATTTTCGTAGACTCTCAGGCGTCGACATTTCCCACAGACTCCCAATATAACGGAATACGGAGAAGAAAGATGATTTCAACATTTGCTCAAATATACATTTATTGCCTCCATTAGAGTGATACACTGAAGAGATAAACAGAAATAAGTGTTTCTCTAAATCTGAAGTAAGCACAGATTTATCTTACTTCAAGTAAAATAGAACAAACATTTTAAAACACAGAATTTTTTTACTGTTCAAATACTCAAATCGTTGGCCTTTCTGGGTCCAACCAGTGGAAAGATTTAGAGTGTTACACTGAAAAGATAAACAGAAATAAGTGTGTCGCGGATGTGTCCGTGTGTCCGAAGTAAGCACAAATTTATCTTACTTCGCGTAAAATAGAACAAATATTTTAAAACACAGATTTTTTTTGTCCTGCAAATACTCAAATCGTTGGAATTTCTGGGTCCTTCCAGAGAAAGAAATTATGTAAATTGGAGATATCAGAACATATTTAAAAATAACTATATATTAATATTTATAAATAACCTTCATGGTCGAGGGGTAAGGCTCTCTACAGAAATTCGGAGGTCGTGGGTAAAGATTATTCCGGAGTGCAAAGTAAATTTTCTTTTTTTCTTTCTTTTAAAGACACAAACATTCCCGGGTTACGAATAACCCGACAATATTTGAAAATCAAACGCGATGCGAACTCAGCCACTGACCGGTTCAATTATGTCATTTCACATTGGAGGGGAACCCACCACTTTCCCAACGGCGTTATAAGGAAACATATGGTTTCCTCCTTCACCGCACATGCTAAGACTCATCTTTGTTATTGAGCGAAGCTACATTTATTTGAACGACTCTAGACCCTCCAATGTCCATGCATACGGGGTTAGTAAGGAGTATGCAAGTACTTAAAATTAACATTATACCAAAGATAAATAGAAGTGTGGGTTATTTCACAATTTAAATATAAAAAAATAACATAATAAATATTTGCGGCGAGTTTCAGAGAAGAAGATGCTTTCAGCATCGCCCTTATGCAAGACTACCATTCAGAATTGAAACGTTGCTTAAAATGGCTTTAGTCGTGTTTGGTGACCATATTCGAATAGTCAGGTACTTCTCCAATATCCCTATATCCTTCTCCTCACAACTACCATCAGCCTCACAACATACCCTAAACTGGGATGCCATAGTTGGTTACAGGCGGTTGGGAGAAGTTGGTTACAGGCAGGCGGTTGGGAGAAGTTAGGACTCAATAAAAAAAACCTATGTGTATATATATATTTTACATTAATTCCACACAGAAGGCTCCGAGGAAAACAATTTCCCTCGGGGCCCATGTCATCTGGGATGCTGTGAGAGGAAGTAATGAACATTGGTCTTGAAGAGACCCATGTTGTAGGAAGGAGGAAACCCAGAAGCCGGCAAATCATTCCATAGCCGAGCTGTCGAACACAAGAACGAGTCGAAGAATCGACCCGTTCTCATGTGACAAATTTCAACCATGTACAAATGTTGGACACGCGTTTGACGTGTTTATGCACCGGTGCCGAAGGGATCAATGACGCTAGTTCCTCGGAGCATCTTCCATTGTAATACCGATAGAACAAGGATAGCATTCCCACACGACGCCTGTGCTCTAAAGATTGCAACCCATCTGTTAAGATGGGAGAATCTATCAAACGGACCGCCCGTTTCTGCACAGAGTCGAGTGTATTTTTCAGTCATTTTGAAGCTCCAGATTAGAGGTGTCTGCCAAACTCAACTTGTACAGGGTTAGCAGTTGTGTACTATTAAAGTATTTGCGGGCCCTGTACTAACTTTACTCTGGCTTCGATGGAGCCCCCATATCCGAGCTTGTCACTTAACTACTTTATTATGTACTTATTCACTTATTTACTTATACAAATACTTTATCAAGAAGCTGGTCGTCGGAGGTCGGTTAAGTGCCATCTCATAACCCAAAACAGAGCTGTAACTAACAAACTTATAATTGAAAATAGATTCTAAGAACAGTAGTTACCTAGTTCAGATAATAGACCCGACTCAAGTCATTCAAAGTCGACGCTTCAACAGTTCGAATCGCACTTAGCCACGAGATTTATTGGTGGTAGCCAAACCGCTAAATCATTTTCTACCCTTCCGGGGCCACGAATCGAGAGAGCCTTTTAACTTAGAGATAAATTATCTTGTTTTGAGAAGAACTCGTGTATTTTCTTAGGACTAGACAGAGGCGTGCGCGTGCGTTCTAAGGTAAGTACTTGGTAAGCCAAGCCATTACGAACCATTAAAATGAGAAACTCCATAAATATAACTTATGTAGATACATAAGTTATATTATAGATATAATAACTAAAAAGCCTTCAAAGCGTTATAACTACTGGTGGCGAATCAATTCTTACTCAATCAATCGGCCATATTATTTGGGGATGTCACAGGTGTTAAAGAAATAAGTAGAATTAGAGTTTGCTGACTTTGTGTATTTGATTCTCACATTTGCCTGACGGCAATACACGACAATAATTTGTACCTGAAGGGTTAAGCGTGTGGATAGTAAACTACACAACACAAGCAACCTGGACTAGAGAACAATTAAGAATATTATTCAATTTCCTGCCTTTCCGTCAGCAGCTGGTAGAAGGTACTTGAGTACCAGTGTTGCCATACTAAAAATAATGTTTTTTGACTGTTGTGTGTTGTGCGTAGGTACCATTCACAGTGTGAATATATAAATAAACTAGCTGGCTCCAAGAATGCGTAGCAATGCCATATTCAAAGAAATAAATTGTTTCTGTTCTCCTCACGCGATCCCCTTCCACCTTCCCCGCTTTCCCTCACCCCTCTCCCGCTCCAACGTCCCGCCAACCCTCTCCAACAACGCGCGAAACGTCAAACGCGCGAACTGTTAAACGTGCAAAGTTAAAATAGTAATTTTATGAAATTATCCAATTTTCTGAGCAATTTTCTCAATTTTTCTTTCCGTAAGAACCTTCTACAAAGTATAAGAAAACTTAAAAAAAAGATGAATGAAATAGGTAAAGTCGTTCTGAAGGGATTCATTTTTATATATAAAAATTAAATTATGAAAAAGTTTTCATATGGATTAACGTTTATTATAATTTTGATTCTCATTACAGAGATATATACTCGTAAGTAAACGTAATTAGAGTTGAACAAAATATAAAATTAAGATTGTGTGTATGTAAAATAAAGAGTTAATGCTATTATAAACAATATTATAAAGATATGAAGTTATGTTAGGTTATGTGTTTGAAGTGTGAACTTATAATACATAGTACACTTATAAGAGAAACTATATTAAAATTTACATAATCAGATATAATTTGTGTATGTAATAATACATTTGTTTTTTTTTTTAAAATTATTAATTATTAATTGAACTACAATGTGTAATAAATTATGTGCAAACATGATTATTTTCACTGATTTAAAACATGTTTTCAGTACAAATTATATTATACGACAATACGAATACACCGCGCCCATGTCTTGAACTACTCCTGCTAAAATATGAAAACAATATAAATATAGATAGAAATATAAAAAGAAACTATGAATATAAATAAATAGTACCTGATTTAGTGCTTGGTAACGATATAGTGAAATTGGTGCATTACATGTTGTGTTACGAATTGTTTATATTTATTATAAATCATCACCGCTATGAGGTACCAAGTTTCACACAGCGAGCCTTCTAGTGTAGCCTTATGTTAGTGAGCGATATGTGTTTGTCACTCTTGTAGCAGTGATGAAGCAAATAGTTTTCAGGGGTGCAAAACCATAAATCCCAGGTATAAAAACATCAAAAAGATGTCGAAATATTGTGAAGCAATATCAGAACTCAATGAAGTGTGGTAGGAATTTTGGTCTAGTGATCAGGAAAGTTAGGTGATTTTGTTCATCAGTTAAACAGCATACGTTCACTTTCGACTCTCCCTAGGTCCAGAATCCAATCATTGACTAATTTACGCAGGACGCTTGCACTTTTCAATTTCCAAGAAACGGGTATAAGGTTGAACATTTTTGAATCTAGGTAAGAATATTGTCTTTGAGCAAGGGATGTCATAGTAGTAAGTGGAACTATTGGATTCCTCCCTGCATGTCGAGTGTCATGATAATGTTCTACTGAGTGGAAGAGGTGACGATATTTTTTTGTGTATAATATAACTTTTCTTATGAATAGTTGCCGTTTTAACGCGACTGTTTGGAATTTAGCCTGTCTGTAAATTTGTTTGTTAATTTAAATTTGTTTACATTGCTGCATTGATGTAAATTTGTTTACATAGCTTTTCTGTTTTAGAAAATCTACCGCTTCCACTTTATTTTTAAGCAAGCCTTACTTTGCATAGGTGGCTAACTTTGACAATGGTTCAGAAAAGATTATTTTTTCAAATGTGAAATCGTCGTGTTTATTTAGACTTTCCTTTTCACATTTTTACAAAATTATGGTACCTACCCACCTGAAGAAAATTAAAAAAGAATAATTTTTTTTTTTTTTTCATTATATGCAGTGAAAAATAAAATATGAACAATTTTCTAAACATAAACAGCCATAACAATTATTAAAAGCAATAATTATCAGCCTGAAATACTCATCTACATTGAAAAATCTTCCGAGAAAAGATACTTGCCCCCAACGGGACTTGAACCCTTGTCCTTCTGATTGCCGGTCAGCTGCTCTTGACCACTGAGCTATGGCGGCTTATCAAATACCCGCCAAATAATTCAATATATAATAGTGTTTCATTCAACAATTATTGCTTATTATATTTTTTCCACTTGAAAAAAAAAAAAATAATAATAAACAGCCATATTTAGATTTTTTTTACATGTATTTATTTTAACCCATTGGCCTCAAACCCCGCCGTCCTTGCGGGTGTGCAATGCAATGGTTACTCCAACCACGCTAGGGTGGCGGGACTGAAATATGTTGGCTTAAAACCGAAAAACGGACTTATGCGTAACATCTGTTTTTTTTTTAAATTTAAATGCCGAACGCACTGTAGATATTTAAGCATTCATTTCGCAGTATTGGCAATTAAATTAATAGATTTTTACCTGATATTTACGATTGAATTTTTGTTAGCATACTGCGTCGTTGAGAGTTTGTCAAAATGGCGAATCTTGAAAGATAAATACATAAAAAAGCCAATAAGATTGACCAATGCACAATTTTTTAAATCCGAAATAATATTTAAATTTTTTTAAAAATTTTAATATAGATTTAATCATAGTACCTATAATTTTATTTTAAAACACAAAATATATTTTTACATACCTTGATTCAATACACAAGTAAATTAAAAAAAAACGAGTGTACTTTAGACCACACAACTAAAGTAAAACTTCTGCTCCATCTATATGATAGGAAGATAGAAAGAAAATGTGGGCGCCTACTGCTCTCTCTTGCTGCTACAGTGTGATACAGACAATAGGCCTGCACTGTGTAACGTAACTGGCTATAAGAGAAAGAGAGAAAGAAAATGTGTGCTCGCACTTCTCTCTCTTGCCCCTGCAGTAATGTACGAAGCGTTCGCTTCGCTTTTCGTAACGCCATCGTCACGCATTCGCCAGCTTACTCCAAGTGCTTAAATATGTTTTACTTAAAAAAATTACGATTAAACATGTAGTTTACAAGTTATTTTAGAATTAGTACACCAGTAAAGATTTAAAATTTAAATTTGGTACAAAATTAATTCGGATGTACGGACAATTTTTTAGCTTAACGATTCGGAGGCCAATGGGTTAAGTAGCCACCCTTTTTAAAACTTCGTAAAGATGAGCCTCCCTCAAACACCTATCTTGCCCCAAACCAGCATCGTCACTTCTGCATTAGGTTGGTACGCCATTGGCCTTACACCACGATACAACCTACATTGTATTCTGAAACAAAGGTTTTTCTTTTATTTCGCCACTTTTATCGCAACTATAAAACGTAGGCTCGTCTCCGGGGAGCTTTTTATTTCACACGCAGTCAAAATAATATGATTTTATACCTTTTTATTTAATTTTTGTCAAATGAAAGACGAATTAAGAATAACCTGACAATATTACAGCCTTCCAGGAACATATTAAGACATCCGAAAAAGTGAGCATGCCTTTTAAAAGATTGTTCTTGCCACAAATCCAAAATTAAGTTTTTAATGAAAAAGGTTGCACAGCCGATAAAAAAATTAGGGTGTGCAGTTCACAGAAGAAATAGAAATGAAAACTTCAGAAAACTAAAGTAGACGAGAGAGGAGAGGCTATGAAGCACCCCACAACGAAGAGGCCGATTATACTATATTATTCTCCCGCAAGCTAAATTCTATAGATGGATGAGTTTGTCTCTTTTTAGTGTCGCTATTTTTCGTTTCATCGAGTTTCAAATCACAACAGTGCTAAAGAACTTTTCACTTCAATAAAAAAGGTTTTCATTCGCAGTGATTAGCACCTAGTTTTATTAAATACACTTTTTTGTTACATTAACCAGGATGTCCTGCGGAAAGTAAATTCCCTTATGGCCTATGTTATCTTTGGGGATGTTGTGTGGAGGGTCTTTTTGAGGAGAGGAAGGAGTGAACATGGATCTTGAAGAGGCCTATGCCATAGGAGGGAGGAAATACAGGGGCCGGCAAATCGTTTCACAGCCGAGATGTAGTATTCAAGAACGACCCGTTCTCATGTGACAAAACTCATCCATGTACACATGTTGGGCGCACGTTTAGTGTGTTTCGGACTATGACCGGTGCATAGTTCGGTGTTGCTTGTTCTTCCATTGTAACACCAGAAGAACAAGGACAGCATGCGTACCTAAAGCCTGTGCTCTAAACATTGCAATCCGTTTGTCGTCAAGATTACAGAAATCTACCAAATGTACAAGGGTTTTTTTTCTAGGTATTTTGGGGCTGGGGGTCACGTCAGAGGCAGTGGCGGCCAGCCCTAAGGTGAGGCGGTGCAACGCACTCCCAAAATTTCTGCCAATCTAAAAATTCCCGATCACCGAAAAACATACTATATTTCCGACATGCCTCATCACAAATCACAATATACACTTTGGTTTTAATGCATACATAATATAGGTTTCTATGTATACCCGCTCGCGTAACAAATACTGAGATAACAGAAGCAGAACGTTTTGTTACTATGTTCAGGCCGGGAGTGCATTTGCCGAAGCGATCACAGAATCGAAGAGAATCCTTACACAATTCTCCATAAGCCAGAATCGTAGGTAGGTATAATCCTTTGCAAATTTAAATAACCCATGGACGGCGATCCGGGAATTTCCACCATGTCAAAAGGACCGTTTGTTCAGTAGCATCTTAATTTGGGACGCGGTCGTGTCTTTTTATTTTTGATGTTGTGTGTTTAAATTAATATCTACTCTTTTTTAGTCAATGTTCCGCTCAGCGTCGACCATTTCTTATCTCTACAGCATACCAACCAACATAAACAATGAGACCCGTTGTGACAAGTCGCAGGTCAATACGCCATTGTTATTAGTTTTTTGGATGAGTCGGAAAGAATAAAAAATGAGTTCCATTATTAATGTTCATTTTATAAAAAACAATGCGCTGAACTTTGAAACGATTAGAAATTAAAAATAGTGGCCCACCACGGCCCATTTTTAATATTAAACAAGAGTGCAAGTTAAAAACAAAAGAGACAATGGAGAATCGACCTAACCTACAAGTAGGTAAGATTTTTTTTCATAATTAAATGAAGCGAGATTTTTAGCGCACTACCGATTTTTGTGAGCACCAGCCGCCACTGGTCAGAGGTGGCTATCAAATTCAACAATTTCAGGGCTTACTTGCAATTTGCACAAGGTTAGCAGTTGTATACTATCTGCAGTATCTACGGGCTCTGTACAGTACGCTTCCGAGAGGCTAACTTGACTCTGGCTTTGATGGAGCCCTCTAGCCTGAGCTGGTCACTTAGAGTTACACCAAGCACATCTATGGAAGGCCTGATGGGAAAATTGCTTCCTTAGAAGGAGACTAGATTGTTATTTCGATCCCTTTTAGACTTAATCAGATAAGATTGGGCATTTGAAACATTACCTATTAACTAACTAACTAACTAACACGCCTTTTCCCCGCAGGGGTAGGCAGAGAGGACGGACCGCCAAACAACCCGGTCTTGGCATACACTCCTTGCCTCGTTGACATTCATTCATCGTCTCATACATGCTCTTCTATTATTATGACTCTTGACATGGCCCGACTCAAGTATCTGATTCCCCGACTTCTTCTACCATTCACATTTGCGTCATAATATATATTCTCTTTTCACTCCTTTCCTCGTTTATTCGATCGAAATGGCCTAACCATCGGAGCGTTCCTTTCTTACTCATCAGCCATTGGTAAAACCATCGTACATGGTTTTACCACACATACGCCTCAGGGATCTCATTTCTACAGCATTCAGTCTACTTTCATCCTTCCTCTGCCAGTTCCATGCATCACTGCCATACATTAGGATAGGTACCAGAATTCCATTATGGACGGCTAGCTTCTCTACTTTGGACAGTTTTTTGTTGGTGCCAACGGCGTTTAGTCATCCATTAATAGCGTTACCTGCATTCACCCTTCTTTCAATATCCCTATCAGCCTTCCGATCTCTCGTAAACATACTCCCCAAATAAACAAAGTCATCCACACGCTCTAAGTACTTATTTTTAAACCACATTTTCTGAGCTAAGAACCAAGGAGCTTATTCTACTGCCACAGAGCTTCTTATATTCAGAAAAGCTTATTTCATCTGCTTTGCTGGAAAAATACGATAAATTTATTTTTGCTTTACACTTTTTAAAATAAAAACTTCCTCCCGTTGCTATTGCACGAAATTCAAATATCAAAGAAAAATGTTTCTTGAAGTTAATTAGGTGAAAAAGCGAACCGTGGAAGCAAGCTTTCTGTTTGTATTAACGCATTAAAAAATAAAAAGAGACGTTAATCTCAAAGATGGAAGACTTTATTTTCCACCATAGCATTATGGTTTAATATAATATTAATATTGCACTGAAAAGTTTCAGCGAAAAATTTATCGCAAGGATTCTGAGGTTTCCTTCGGGGCGTCTGTCATCTTTAGGGAAGCTGTGCAGTTATTTTTGGTATTGGGTGATGTAGTGAAGCTAGGTTTTTAAGACCCCGCATTGTTTTTTTCTTTTCTGTATGTTTAATTATCATCACTCTTGGTTCTAAAACCCCTGGTGGGTCTTGGCCTCCTCAAGAGTTTTTCTCCACTCATCTCGGTTTTGTGCCAGCTCTCTCCAGTTTAGAAGCTCCAAGGTAGATGATAGGACGTTGTCACTCCATGTTAACCTTGGTCTTCCCAGGCTTCTTCGCCCTATCGGTCTTGAGTTCAGCAGGGACTTTGGTGCTTGATGCTCGGTCATTCTCTCCACATGACCCAGCCACCGAAGTCTACGTGTGCGCAAAGGCCCGACCGTTCGCCTAGCAATCGATCACCGTTCGCATCGATTACCGTTCGCATGACATTTTTCGTAACAATCACCACTTTTCGTAACGCATTCACCAGTTTACCCCCCAAGTCGAGCGTGCGTAAAGAAGTTTTACCTCAAAAAAATAATTAAGGATTTGAAAGACTTATGGGCTCTACACACGATACTGCATGCTGGCCAGCAGGCAGTGGCTGCAGAGAGCGTGGAGTTGAGCAAACTAGCGCTGTCTCGTTTGTTAAAGGGCCGCTAGAACGAGACAGCGCTAGTTCGCTCAAACCACGCTCAACTCCACGCTCTCTGCAGCCACTGCCTGCTGGCCAGCATGCAGTGTCGTGTGTAGACCGCTTTAACATAATCTGGCAGAACATTAAATATAAGTGGAGACTAATATAAAATGTTACTTTGGTCAAAAGTTGTTTTTGTAGGTACCGCCACAAAGTTCATTGCAGAGCCGATTCTAGTGGTATGGATTGGTTGCGTTCTTTCTGCAGATTTAGTATTGATAAAAATCTATAAGTATTTCAGTGATATACAGCTATGACATATATTATTCACATGTTTTGAAAATTGACAGTTTTTAAAAATATTTTTATCTTACCTTGTTTCTTATTATTAAATTCGTTTAGAAACTTCAAGAAAAATAATCAAACACGTTTTACGAGAAGAATATGACCTTAAATAAACTTTTAAGTTTCCTTAGAACGTAAACACGCAAAAACTGGAGAAGCCAAAAATAGGAAAAATGTTCAAACTTCAATAGTTACAACTGCCATAAAGATAATTTACTGAGACCAGTATATGTATATGAATCCGAGAATCTGAAATGTCGTTTCCTATCATTCCCTATAGTCTTAATACTAAGACAAAATATCGATTGGAAAGATATCTTCCTTCGCCAGCTTTCACGAAACCTTTCGATTGCTAGTCTCAAAACATGCCTATAAAATTGATTTTCTGTTCTAGAAAGTTTTTCTATGCTTGAACATCTATATATCTTACTAATATGTAAAGGTGGAAGTTTGTATGGATGTATGTTTGTTGTTATTTCACGCAAAAACTACTGAATGGATTTTAATGAAACTTTACAATAATATAGCCCATACATCAGAATAACATAATATAGAGCTTTGGCATTATGAAATTTGTATAAAAAATTGAAATAGGTGGCACGTGAGCTGTTTGAAAACTGAATGTACCGGGAATGAATGTATGGAATGCTGGAGAGGTGGAAGATTCGGGAGGGGGGAGGGGAACTCGAGAGCGGAACTCGGGAGCGGGAGGAGAACTCGGAGGGGAACTCGGAGGGGAACTCGGGAGAGAAACTCGGGAGGGGAGTTCGCGGGAATCGGAATGGGAACGCGAATGGGGAAGGGGACGCGGGAGAGGAAGGGGTGGCAGAAGGGATACGGGACGAATGGGAAAGGAGAACCAATTTATTTATTAAATGGCATAGCAACGAAACTTTGGGGATTTGATTTTTTGATTTGATTGCGATGAAACTTTGGGGATTTGATGTGCCCATGCCCGCGATGGTTTCTATATACAATAATGAGCTCTGGTGTCATGAAATTATGCGTTGCTAAACCGTTTTTCCGATTGCGATGAAACTTTGGTGAGTTGTTGTTAGCACGCCCGCGAAGGTTTCTATACATATACTGGTGAGCTATGGCATTATGAAATTTGTATAAAAAAATTTCAACAGATGGCTTGCGAGCTGTTTGAAAACTGAAGGTACCGGGACTGAATGTACAGAATCCAGAAGAGGGAGAGAAGAGTGGGAAGAGGGAAGGCGGAGAAGGCGAAGTGGGGATGCATGGGGGGAAGGGGACGCGGGAGAGGAAGGAGAAGCGGAAGGAGAACGGGACGAATGGGAAAGGACACGCAAGGAGAAACAATTTATTAAGTTTAGGAGGCGGGAATGGGTACCGCCGCCCCGGAAACTTTTATTGGATAACCAATACCTCTGCCATAAGTCACCCCAAGTGGTTCGCTATGCTCGCTAGTGCCCGGGTTTATGAGGTGAGGTTTGTCTAGGTCTTAGAGGCGGATGACCATTACACACTGAACCCCAGATTGCTACCCACCCCTTAAACCCTTTACCTTTTCAGAACTCTCCTCCCCTTCCTTTCCTTAAACAACCCTCCACACAGCATCCCCAAAGATGACATAGGCCGTGAGGGAAATTATTTTCCTCAGGCCTCCTGTGTGGAGCTCGCTAGGGAACTTGCTAGTGTTTGATGAATTTCATAACAAGGAAAGAAAATTGAGGGCACACGGAAATGTCCCACAGCTCATTTATTTCGGTTTCTCTTTACGGTGCAAAAAACCCAATTAATTCATTTTTTTCTCTTTCTTTATTCCACAAAACATTCCAATTAGTATATGCCATATTAAGTAAGAATACATTTCTATGTCCCACGAGCCAAATAACACCGGATTCTTATTTTTTATCGTTGAGAGAACACGCAATGTCCCAAAGCTATGATATAATTATATTTGTCTGCCTTTTATTTTCCTCTGTTAACGTATTGAACTAACGTTTATAGGATTCCAAACAATGTACAATTTTTGTATTTTTCTTATTTTCAGTGGACGGACAGGTCAGATGAACTACAAAAATACCATCGTGTGGCAGCTGTTTCGACTTCCGAACGCAGTTTGATAATACCTTCGACAGCCTCCGTGGTTGAATGGTTACGATCCTTGACTAAGATTCTGGATATCGTGAGTTCAAATCCAGATGTGCGCAAGTAAATAATATATTTTTTAATTTGTGTTATATCATCATCATCATCATTCTTGGCTCTACAACCCCTGGTAGGTCTTAAGAGAGTCTTCCTGCACTCGTCTCGGTTTTGTGCCAGCTCTCTTCAGTTTAGAAGCTCCAAGGTAGACATATCTTTGAGGACGTTGTCGTTCCATCTTAACCTTGATCTTCCCAGGCTCCTTCGTCCTATTGGTCTTGAGTTCAGCAGGGACTTTGGTGCTTGATGCTCGGTCATTCTCTCCACATGACCCAGCCACCGAAGTCTTCCCAGTTTTATAAATTTTGGGACGTTTAGCTCCTTATACAGAGTATACAGCTCATTGTTGTAACGTCTGCGTCAAAATCCATTTTCTAGAACCGGTCCGAAGATGCGCCTCAGAATTTCTCTTTCAAAAACGTCCAGTGCTCGGTCATTCCTCTTAGTTAGTACCCAAGTCTCAGTTGCGGACGTGAGTACTGGTCTGATAAGTGTTTTGTATTTCTGGACAGCAGTCTGGATTTTATTTGGTTTTGTAGGCGGAAATAACTGCGATTTGCGTTCACTATGCGCTTCTGGATCTCCTCCGTGGTATTATTGTCGTTTGTTATCAGGGATCCTAGGTACGTGAATCTTGGTACCGTTTAAAAATTTTGGCTTCCACATGAGAGAGTTGGGATTTGTTGCGTGCATCTTACGGCCAATTTGTGTGATATAGCGTAGTATATAACACAAATTGCAGAGTGTATATATCGTCAGTTTAGCCCGGTGAAAGACCACCATTCAGAATTAATTAGTTGCTTAAAATGACTCTAGCCTTGTTTGGTGACCAATTTGAAATGATATTGGTCTGGAGTGGGGATGAATGGGGTGAGGTTTGTCAGGATTTTGCCGGCGGATGCGTCTGCCCACCAGCTGCGTTGCTAAGGGAAATTCAACGTCTCCACCAGGATCCGGAACATTACCTTGCACCGCAGTGAAAGGGATAGATTCACACGTCTGGACACAATGACCCCCGATTTTCAACCCACCCCTCATACCTTTTTCCTTCCCAAAACTTCTTCTCCATCGTTTCCCTAAGAGGACACTCCACACAGCATACCCAATATGTCATACGCCCTGAGGGAAATTATTTTCCTCAGAGTTGCCTCCTGCCCATCTTGTTTCCCTCCCCAGCACTTTTAGCTTCCCAACATACCCCAATAGAGAGTCCCATAGTATCATTAACTCCAGACCATTCACAGCAGAGTTAGCTGACAAGCGTAAAAATAATTATACAGCCGAACTTGTTTATAAATAAACTGTTTATTATAATAAATGAAATGTTTATACTTTGGGCGTGAAAAAATAAACTTTAAATTCAATGAAATTCTGCAAGAAAAACTTGACAACAAAACATGTTAAGGTGTACATTATATTTAGCGAAAATAAACAAGAAATTAAACCTGGAAATTGCTTGAATCGATTTCCCAAAATGGTGGTTTTTGAACAGGGCGACACTGAGACTATTAATTTGGGAAGCGGGAATGGTTACCGGCGCTCCGAGAACCATTTATTTTATAACCAACATCTCACTCCAAGTGGTTCGCTACGTTTGGTAACTTGGCAGAGGTGGCCGGGTTCATGGGGTAAGATCTTGGCGGTGGATGACCTGGACACACTGCATCCCCAATTCACGCCAAATCCCTCATACATTTTTCCTTCCCAGAACTTCCTCTCATTCCTTTCTTTAAAAATACCCTCCACACGGCTTCCCCAAAGAGCTAAGGTAAAAAAATATAACCATCATAATATTGACGACCTTCGTAGTCCAGTGGATAAGACTCTTGACTCACAATCCGGAGGTCGCGGGTTCGAACCCGGCATGCGCAAATAAATTTTATTTGACTAATTTGTGTTATTTCACAATTAATTCATTTAAAATAATGTATAGTATATTTGCGGCATGTTCCATCAGTATCGCCCTGGTGTAAGACCACCATTCAGAAATTGAAACGTTGCTTGAAAATGGCTTTAGCCGTGTTTGGTGACTAGATCTGAATAGCCAGGTACTTCCCAACCTTCCTCTTCCCCACCTCCTTCCCCTCCCCACAACCTTCAGCCTCACAACATACCCCAATTGGGGATGCCATAGTCTCACTGGCTCCAGACGGGAGCAGTTGAGATTCTTGTGCGGTATTCACTGTAAAAAAAAAAAAAAAATGTGCCACTAGTTATATTTCGTGAAGCTCAATACGACACTAAAACGTTTCCTCTTGCGGCCCTTTAGGTCAGGAGATATATGGCCATGAAGCATGATTGTGAAGTTGAGAATGTTCCCCAAGGGTCTAGGTCTGTTTTTTAGACCACAAGTGCACTTTGGGGTGTCGGATTTAGCCCTACGTTCATGACTCAAATCACTGAAGAGATAAAACGATAGAAGTGTCTTGTGGGCGTGTTGCTATGCCCGAAATAAGCATTTTTTTCCTTACTTCTACTGAAATTGATCAAAAATCAAAAATACTAATCACTCAAGGATTAAACATACTAATTTAGGTTTTTGGTGAATGGGTGAATTGAGTAATGTGGAATATTACTGTGTAGTACGTAACATTGAATATCTTTACATTTTAGGAGGCGGGTATGGGTACCGCCATTATTATACAGTAGAACCATTTATTGAAAATCAATCGGTCGTGGCGGTGGATGCGTTTGCCCAGCTACTGCATGGTGGGCCGGATCGGGAGAGATTGGTTGAGGTAGTCCTTTTGACCTCTCCAGCCGGACTCTCTCGACCTATCGCCTTGCACCGCAGTGGGAGGAATGGACTCATACATTTATCACTCCTGGATACACTGACCCTCAGATTTCTACCCACTCCTCACACATTTCTCTTCTCAGAACTTCCTTTCCCAACAAAGACCCTCCACACAGCATCCCCAAAGATGACACATGACCCGAGGGAAATTATTTTTCTCAAGGTCTCCTGTATGGATCTAATGTAAAAAAAAACTCTAAATCGGATACTTATCATATCAGACAAGCGATAAAGATACTATCAAAATGATTATTTTCGTATTAAATATTTGAAAATATCATAATACCACCACAGCAAGGAGAAAATGTTGCTGGTTTCGTGATGGAGGACTCAGACAGCCGAGAAATTAAAGTCACAACGCCTGGGTGGGATCCAAGCGCGATGCCAACTCAGCTCATGACCGGTCGAAATGTGTATTTCTTTTATTATGACAGATGCTTAGATTTATTAATATAATGAAAATACGTTACTGTGACAACGTGTAGTTAGCAACAACTACAAATATAATGTGTCTTATATTTTTATAATGTCATTGGATAGATCATATAATTTTTCGTTTACTAATATTTGATAGGGAAGTACATGAAATGAAATACCTGGGTGTAATATTGAATTGGAAACTTAACTTTCACAGCAAATTTTAAATACGTGTTAAGGTTAAACGTAAGGTATGTTATAAACGTACGTTACGTTTAAACTTAAAGAATACGTTTAAAAAAAACAGAATGTAAATTTCACACGCGGTAGAAGTGAAAAAAAAGAAAACTTCAGAAAACTAAAGTAGACATAAGTAGGTACAAAACTAAAGTAGACGAAGCACTTTTTTATCAATGTGAAGGACGATTTTAATCATATTTTCTTCGGTGAATTCCAGTGCACCTTTTCTTATACATTCAGTTATCTTATTAGTTATATATTTGTGTTTTCTTCTTCTAAATCTCTAGGTGTTTTCTTTTGTGTTTTCTTAACTAGTGATTCCTGATATTATTTGGTATAAAAAATGTTAATGAAATTTTGGTGTCCGGTGAATTTTTTTAACATTTTTTTTAAAAATTATTTTCTTTAAACAATTTTTTTTCGTCACTTAGCCGAGTGACCGAACTCCCACTTAGCCCGCCTTTAACTCTCTGACACCTACTATTTTTAATGTTTTTGTAGATAAAAAAAAACATCAAAAATGTCTCCGGAGATTGAAATTTCATTTCCATTTTTTACTCCAAATAACGTCAGCAATCATTAGTTAAGGTAAGTCAAGTACGTCCCTTAACACCCTGTATAAATGGAATTTAGAGAGAGATTGCCGCATATTTATGAGAAAATCACAGAATTGCCTAATGGATAGAGGACTAATGATGTAAGATGAAATGCCTGAAAGGATGTTTTTTTTTTTTTTTACATTATTCCACACAGGAGGCCTTGAGGAAAATAATTTCCCTCAGGGTCTATGTCATCTGGGATGCTGTGTGGAGGGTCTTTTTGAGGAGAGGAAGGAATGAACATTGGTCTTGAAGAAACTTATGTTGTAGGAAGGAGGAAACACAGAGGCCGGCAAATCATTCCACAGCCAAGCTGTTGAACATAAGAACGAGTCGAAGAGACGACCTGTTCTCATGTGACAAATGTCAACCGTGTACAAATGTTGGGCACGCGTTTGGCGTGTTTGCCGACTATGCACAGGTGCCGAAAGGATCAATGATGCTAGTACCTCGGAGCATCTTCCATTGTAATACCGGTAGAACAAGGATAGCATTCCCACCCGACGCCTGTGCTCTAAAGATTGCAATCCGACTGTTAAGATGGGAGAATCTATCAAACGGACCGCCCGTTTCTGCACAGAGTCGAGGGTAAAAATATTCTTTATAAAATGACATGTTACCTTAAGCTAATTAATTTATATACGAATATAGTATAAAATAACTCAATAAATAATATAAAAAAAGAAAAAAAGATCCTGAGGCAAGTACCTATATGTTTTTTCAAGTACTAAAATATTATGAATGTCCCCCTTCTAATTTAATAATAATTTCAAACAAAAGATAGCAGTTTTCGAAGTGAAACTTCCTTAGCCCCGTTAGATTGATTTGAAATTTGGATGAAACGGAAATGACGCACTCTAAGTATGAAACTGCGCTCCATTGGTTGAGATATAAAAAGGAAATGACGATAGGTCTACGCTCATTGGCCGCTTTGTTTTCTTACTGGTCGAATATAATGCGTAAATCCGCACCTCGCCGAGCGCGTCCCATATCTCAGCGGCCAGAGAAATCCAGCGGACGGAGGTTCGTACGAAATAAAAAAATAAAACATTTTTGTTTTTGTAAATCAATATCCAATCTTCAAACCACTTTAAAATAAACAGGCAAAAGAAAGCAACATCTAGCGACTTTCTAGTTTCACTTCTATCGCGTGTGAATTACGCGCATTTTTTTATCTGCTAGTCATAACTTAT
Organism: Limnephilus rhombicus; assembly: GCA_929108145.2. Lineage (NCBI taxonomy): Eukaryota > Metazoa > Arthropoda > Insecta > Trichoptera > Limnephilidae > Limnephilus > Limnephilus rhombicus. Next base: position 23,439,801 of record OV815297.1, on the reverse strand, counting down.
ACCAAACTTTGCTATAAAAATAATAGGACTTTGTTCATTGTTTAGATTTATGAAAAGATCAGGAGTACATAATACAAGTAAGGGTCTTTTCATCATCCCATCATCCCTAGCCTTATTTCGGACTCATTCGCTTGGTCGAGTTGAGTTGATTCGAGAAAGCTTAGCTTGTCTGTTATATAGATCAAAACGGACAATGGAAAAGCTTGCTGAAGATGATACAAATGTATTTTTTACAAATGATTGTAAATTTTCATTTTTGAGTAGGTTGGAGAGTGAATTTTTGAAGTGAAACTTCAAAAATGCGGGATAAGCTGGTGAATGCGTTACGAAAAGTGTGATGCAAACGGTAATCAATGCGAACGGTGATCGATGGCGAGGCGAACGGTCGGGCCTTTACGCATGTTTGACTTGGGGAGTGATAAGAATAAGGATAAGGGTAAGGATAAGGATAATCTGCCCTAGGTCGTAAGTCACCCCAAGGTCGTAGATAACCCCAAGGTCGTAGGTCACCCCAATGTCAGAGGTCACCCCAAGGTCGTAGGTCACCCCAAGGTCGTAGGTCACCCCAATATCGTAGGTCACCCCAGGGTCATATGTCACCCCAATGTCAAATGTCACCCTAATGGCAATGTCAATGTCAATGTCATAAGTTCTTTTATAAGTTAGTGAAGTTTTACTTCAGTCGTGTGGTCTAAAGCACACTCGTCTTTTTTTAATCCATTTATTAAGTCGTAATTTTATTTTCAACATAACATCATTTATTAAAAACAATTTCAATAATCAATTTTATTGGAATAATTTAAATATTAATCATTTAACTCCTTAGGCCTCGACCATATTCTGTCAGTCGGTCAGAATATTTCCGGTTTGCATTTAAATCGTAATAAATGGAATATTTGTGAACGTATTCGAAAACTGTTTTTGACAGGTGAGAAAATACGCTTTCAAATTTTATAAATCGAAATAAACATATAATTTTTTAAATTTAAAATTTTTATACGCAAACATAATTTAAAAAAAAATGACTCACCTTACGTTTTTTCTAACTAAAATTACTGATAACGAAAAAAAAACAGATACATATTTTATTAGACGAATGTATTATAAACGGTATTCCCACCTCATTTTTTTGTCGTTCCACAAAAAATAATTACTTAATAAAAAATTCCCAAAGTTGCACAGATTTTTCCAAATTGTTCTCCGAAAATTGAGTTTCATAAAGGTTGTTTACATTTTATTTCTTTTGTGGTTAACTTTTTAATTTAAATATGAAGCGTTGTGTTTTGTCTTTCTAACACCGTTTGTATTATATTTCTCACTATTAAGCGCTACAAAACTGTACAAAACGTTGCGAAAAGCGTACAAACTGAGGGGTTAAGATGAAGATAACTTATTCATCTCTAAATGAAACAAGAAAAAAAATACACAGAAAAATAAAGAGGTACGTTTCAACTGGGAATCGAACCAAAGATCTGTCTTCCCAGCACAATGCCTTTACCAACTCAGCAACAATTATTTCATGTCATTTTTGTCGATCTCATAATATTTCAAATTCAGAATTAACTGTATTATCTTCAACTAGTTCTTCCCATTTCTTGGCTGCTATCTTTTTTTTTAATGACGTAAAATAATTAGGTCCCAATGGCCGAGTTTGAGAGAGAGATTCCCAGTTGCGACCGTTATCTTTTTATTTTTCTTGTCTTGTTCTGTTTCATGTTTCGTTTAAATGTCTTTGTATTATCTTCTTCTTCATTGATTAAACACCAATAATATTCATTTTTTGACTTAGCGGTAGCCTTAATTTTATAAAATAGTGCTTTGAAGAATACTAGAATTTATCATATACGCCGAATCTTTTTATTTTCAATGGAAACTTCAAAGCGTGTAATTTAATGAAAAATGCACTGCGCGCTTAACGTACTTGAACTGAACAAAACCCTAAATCAAATCATATCGCTAGAGCAGAAAATATGCGTTTTTATAATTACCGTGACGGTTCACGGTTACGATACCGTGACTATAAAAAAGGCAATAAACATACGGTCCTTACCGCTGTAATGCTGCGACTCTTTCTTACATATTAAATAATGGTGAGACACACAAAATACGTGTGACTGTTTCCTCCAAAGAACTACTTTTTTGCGATAGGAATTGCGTTTTATTTTTTGAAGTAAAACTTATTTACGCACGCACGACTTGGGGGGTAAGCTGGTGAATGCGTTACGAAAAGTGGTGATTGTTACGAAAAATGTCATGCGAACGGTAATCGATGCGAACGGTGATCGATTGCTAGGCGAACGGTCGGGCCTTTACGCACGCTTGATTTGGGGAGTGATAAGGATAAGGATGGTAACCTCAAGGTCGTAGGTCACCCCATGGTCATATTTCACCCCAATGTCATATGTCACCCCTAGGTCATAGGTCACCCCGTTCGCTACGTTTGGTAACTTAGCAGGGATACCTGGGTTCATTGGGCGAGGTTTGTCTTGTAGTTTCTCAAATTGTGTATTCAATTTTTAGTTACTTTTTATAAATAAAATTGATAATTGATTATATACCACCAATAAAAGTTTTTTGTCTGTAAAGAACTATATGTAATTAGTTGAAATTTTAAATAATCTTAAACTATTTACTTAAAACTGTTTGGCACCACTGTGTATCGAATCCGACGAAGTCCCATGTGTACTTCTCAGCACTAAACCATGGTAACAATAATTATTATTTAGTATTCGTCGGATTGAAACATGAACAACTGTACTATTATATACTACATACTACTGTACAGCTGTACAATATAATTTACCGGACTTGAAGAATAAAGCCCAACATTTAATTGTACTTAAATTGGTGTTAAATAATGTAGATAATGTAGATTTTCAACATAAAAATTCTTTCTCATGTGCTTACCATATAGTACTCACTTTGATTTTATACTCGTAACTCTTTTAAATTAAATTATTTTATACTATTTTAATAATAATAATAATAATAATAACGTAGTATTTATATAGCGCAGTTTTGTGATGTTTCACTTCAAGTGCGCTTAATTATAATAAACTTAAAATTAACCTACAGTGTTCCTTACGAGTCCTTAAAAAATTAATTAAATAATGTGAAATAACGAATATACAAAAATATACAAAGCAATTCCTAAAGAACAATATTAACAACAATAGTGAGTGCTGTTTTGGCACAGGACAATATATAATGATAAACCATCACGGTGCCATTCAACAAGAATCATTTAAACTAAATTATATAGAACAGGAGGCAGTTAACATTTAGAAATAATACAAATTCAGAGTGCACATAAAACTATAGTAAAGAGGTAATCGAAACCAAACAATTACCAGAAACTTGAGGAACATGGCTTATTATAGTAGATTGAAAAGGAGTTAAAATTCATGAAAGGTATGATTTTTTGATTTTATGATTTTGTATTCTATTATATTATTTTATGCATATGTATATTTTCTTAATACTCTCACACATTCTTTATATTGCATATGATAATTTACTGTATAAAAAATCGACCACCACAACACGGGCATGTACCTAGCATGGTGGTCGAAAAATCCCCAACTTTTGTAAAAAAAGATTTTTTCAATGAATAAAGAAACTTAAAAAAAAAAAGTTTTACTTCCGCACTGACATTTGACTTTTTTGAATTTTTAGAATTCACTCGCACTTCAATATTAACCTTGTAACTACGAGTATATTCCATGCTTTCAAAACATTTATCACGGCTAGTAGTATTGATAGGGATCTAAAGAGACTATTATTTTTTAATTTATAAACTAACGTTTAGACAAGATTTTTATGCATAGCACAATGGGGTAACAATTATTACAAGCAATAATTAAATAAAGTTGGTTGTTTTCAGGTAGAAAAAATATAACAAGCAGTAATTGTTGAATGAAACACTATATATTGAATTATTTGGCGGGTATTTGATAAGAGTATCTTTTCTCGGAAGATTTTTCAATGTAAATGAGTGTTTCAGGCTGACAATTATTGCTTGTAATAATTGTTATCTAAAGAGACGTCGAGGTGCGGCGTATGAGAGAGATGTAAGAAAACTAGACTTTTTTTATTGGAGGAAACAGACCTACGTACATTGTGTATCTCATTTATTAAAAGAGCTGCAGCATTATAAGGATATGGAACGTAAGTTTATTGCCTTTTTTGCCGTCACGGTACCGAAACCGTGAATCGTAACGGCAATTGACTGAAGTTTTTGAAAGTAAATTATATTCTAAAGAACAAATTTAACACGAATAAGAGCAGTTTCAACGAGTTACTGAATACTTTTTTTTTTTGTACAGTGAATACCGCACAAGAATCTCAACTGCTCCTGTCTGGAGCCAGTGAGACTATGGCATCCCCAATTGGGGTATGTTGTGAGGCTTAAGGTAGTGGGGAGGGGAAGGAGGTGGGGAAGAGGAAGGTTGGGAAGTACCTGGCTATTCAGTACTGGTCACTAAACACGCCTAAAGCCATTTTCAAGCAACGTTTCAATTCTGAATGGTGGTCTTACACCAGGGCGATACTGATAGTATCTTCCACTCTGGAACATGCCGCAAATATACTATATATTATTTTAAATTAATTAATTGTGAAATAATACAACTTAATCAAATAAAATTTATTTGCGCATGCCGGGTTCGAACCCGCGACCTCCGGATTGTGAGTCAAGAGTCTTACCCACTGGACTACGGAGGTCGTCATGTCTGTTTTGAATCATTAGTTTTTCATTATGTAAGTTAGAAATTAGCGGAGACTTAATTTGGTTTTTATCCCACCAGGCTTTGTACACCAAGGAAAAATGCAGCTTAGACGTGGAATCTCTTTAATATAATATATTAAATTTTAATAATTGAAGTCTTCTTCTGTTGGTGGCCTGCTGGTTTGTGAAATACCTTCTCTGTATATTTTCTTTTTATGTATTTAATTTTCTCTCAGTCATTATTGTAAATACTTGCATTATATTATCACTGTTACTTTTTCGTTATTTCTCTTATCAAGGCTCCCTCAACCGGGCGGCGTATTTACAATCCCTACCGCGTTTCAGTGGCTTTAAATTTTCAATATCAGAGGCCTGTAAATCGTTCCACAGCCGAGCTGTTGAACACAAGAACGTGTCGAAGAAGCGACTCATTCTCAAGTGACAAAAATGTCAACCGTGTACATATGTTGGGCACGCGTCTGGCGTGTTTCCGAACTATGCACCGGTGCTGAAGGGATCAATGACGCTAGTTCCTCGGAGCATCTTCCATTGTAATTGTGATCTCACTAAAGAAAACACTCATTGACTCTGAATGCATTTATTAATGTTCTCCAAAATGACCTTGAAAAAAATCAAATCTTTGCGATTCTTTTAAAGACATAAAGAAACCATCCCTTAATTGTATACAATTCTTAATGTTTTCAAAAGTTGTCTTGACAGAAGCAAATTCCCGTGATATCTTGAACGAAACCATTCCTTTGTTAAGAATATTATGAACTAAATATACAATTTGGCTGTTCTGAAACGGGTATCCTTCACAGTTGGACAGACAAGTATCATATTGTAATGTTTTGTAATATATATGCATATGTAAATAAATAAAATTAAAAAATACCGGTAGATCAAGGATAGCATTCTCACCCGACGCCTGTGCTCTAAAGATTGCAATTAGTCTGTTAAGATGGGAGAATCTATCAAAGGGACCGCCCGTTTTTGCACAGAGTCGAGGGTATTTTTTTTAGGTATTTTGGAGCTCCAGACCAGAGGTGGCTGCCAAATTCAACCGTGGATCGCACTTGTGATTTGTAAATCTGATAGTTCATTTAACACAAATAACTTGCACAATGGCAAAATACCTGAGTGGTAAAAAATATTTTATAATTTTTCTGTTGCTTTATTAGTTTCGGATGTTTCAAACTCTCGTCACCTTTGATTACCATCAAATCGCCGTTCAGCGTCAAATTTATGTGTTTTTGTATTTATGACGGTTCCCGTAAAATACCGACTCGCCACCCCTTCGGCTTTTGAATAAAATGTTGATGTCAGCTGTTAAAATATATTAGCTTGACAAATTAGCATAGGGGTAATGTTGTTATGGCTTGTTAGCTGATAACAATTTGAGTAAAGACTAAAAAAGATCGAGAATACGTTTAATGGGAACCACTCAATATCGTTTATTCAAAACGGTTCATTTATTCTTATCTTTATCGTCTCTCGATCCATTGCCTTGCAACGCAGTGGGATGGATTCATACGTTCGTGGCTCCTGAACATATTGACCCACAGATTTCTACCCACCCTTCTTACCCCTTTCCTTCGCAAAACTGCCTCTCCTTCCTTTCCCTAAATGGACCCTCCACACAACATTCCAAAATATTCTACAGGCCCTGAGGGAAATTTTTTTAAACATTTAACCCGCTCCGCAGGTTTTTACTGCTAGGCCTTGCGGGCGGTTTTTGGTTCGGCTTCGCCCAGTTAGTGTTGGTGATCATTTTTTAAATCCAATAGAAACTTGTTCCAAAATTAGCCCGTTCCTCGTACCCACTGTCAACGTATCAACCAGTGATGGCTAGTCAGCGCGACAAAGTAACCGAGTCGAGCGATGACGTCATATGTAATATACAGCCGCTTGATACAACTGAGTATTATCGTCAATCTTTCGAAATCCGGGAGATACTCCAGGTTCACAAATTCGTAGAACTTATACTTAGGAAGAACACGTCCCTATGTGTCTTGCCGACGAAAGTGGCGATATCTTGTGACGATTTCTTGAATTAGAAACCGAATTACAACGGTAGCTTTGTCTGAAAATCCACGTTCACAGATGTTATTTGTGGCGCGGCGTGGCGTCGGACATGCAATCGAAACCGCGTTCTGAAATTCAACCACGCAGGCGCTACGGTATCATAACGTTCGATTTTTTTATAACCTTAGAGAGAAAAATACATTTCTCTCAAGGGTTCTTTTTCCTCAGGGCCTCCCGTGTGGAGAAAATGCAGAAAAAATATAATTAAAATGGTGCTGGTCGACGTTTTATGTTTGAACATTATATCGGGAGAGAGTGGTTTAGGAAGACCTCTTCAGCAGGATTGTCAGAAAATCGCCTAACCTGCAGTGTAAGGGATTGATTCCCACGTCCGTCACTCCTGGACACACTGACTCCCAGATTCCTACCCAACCCTCATACATTTTTCCTTCCCTCTACTTTCTCCCCTTCCTTTCCCTAAAAAGACCCTCCAAACAGCATCCCCAAATATGACAGACCCCTGGGGATTTTTTTCCTCGGGGCCTCCTTTGTGGAGATAATGTAAAAAAAATCAAAATGATGCTGGTCGACGTTTGCAACTACACAACCTTTATGTTTGAACATATTTTATTTTTATTTTTAACTTTATGAGTAAAACCTCAAATTACAATATTTAATTAAATGAAGACAATATTAGCGAAACTCAATCGAAAATCTAGAGACAGAAAAATCGGAAAAAAGATATTTGCACCTCTGCGACTCGAACCCAGGACCTTCGACTAAGAACTATCAACATTTTAGAATACTTCGACTAAGAACTGCCAACAGCATGATACAGTTAAAAATGATCGAATCGGACACCTTAGCTCAGTAGGTAGAGTTGTGGCCCGGAAAGCCGAAGGTCCTGGGTTCGAGTCCCAGAAGTGCCAATATCTTTTTCTGTCTCCAGATTATTGATTGAGTTTCGCTAATTTTGTGTTTTAACTAACCCAAAGGTAGTTCTTTTAAGGTAGAAAAATCATAAAATTAAATAATCATTAACCGGAGATGTAATAAAACATAAAACAGTGTTTAAGTGTAATAAAAGAGAGTGATTAAAATGTTATTTTAATAAGCATTGTGTAAAAATGTGTTACTGAGTGTGGTGCTGAAGGAAAAACAGTGGGAAAATGCAGACCAACGTCCAGATCGACTCCAAGAACCTCCGCCCCTCTCCGGAGCACAGGCCCCGAGGGGGAAAGGGCTCCAGAGCTAAAGAAGAGGTAAGTTGCTTGCTTGTACCATTATTAACTGTACTTGTTATTTTTATTTTTATTTTAAATACATAAACGGCTATACTGCCTTTTATAAATAAACATATAATAGAGTACAAAAGTAAGAAAAATAATATCATTACATAATAGTAGTTTTAAACTTTAAAATAACATACAATTATTTTGTGTATCACAACAAAAAAGAACAAAAAAGAACAATGAGAAATATCACATTTCATTTCAACATGTCCATATTGCGTATATAAAGTTAAATTATGGAAAAATAATTTTTGAGTGCATGTTTATATTGCGCCAATTTTAAGAAATAAATGTCGCCGATGTTAGCATATTCATTTCCCAAAATGTGTAATCGACTGATTGGTGAGTAATAATGTGATAAGGTATGTGTGTTATTATAGTAGAACGGTAGAGTCAGTCTATTGTTAGGGCGACCAGGGCAATGAAATCGTATTAGTTCTATTAAATCAGGGGTATCCAGGACCGAGTGAATTATTTTATATAATATTAATAGATCACAGATTTTTCTGCGATCTGATAAATTTACGAGATTAGTCCAGTTTAATAACAAATTATAGTCCACGGATTCTCTTGGAATACCTAATTTAAAATTAATATTCCTAAGGAATCTATGCTGGACTTTTTCAATCGCTTGAATATGGATATTGTAATGTGGAGCCCAAATCGTAGAATTATATTCTAAAATGCTTCTCACTAGCGTTATGCATAAAATGCGAATAGTATCAATGTTACAAAATTGTTTGGTTATTCTAATAATAAATCCTAAAATCTTCATTGCTCTATTAATAATATTATTTATATGGCTAATAAATGTAAGTTTTGAGTTAAAAATAATACCTAGATCATTTGTTGTTTCTACTGAGTTTAATATAATTTTGTCAAGATTGTATTCATAAATGATCGGTTTCTTTATTTTATAAAATCTTATTATTTGACATTTACTAATGTTAAGTGCCAGTTTATTGCATATACACCAATTAAACAAGTTGTTAAAATTTTTTTGTAAAATTATGCAATCAGAAACATTTTTAATTTTTTTATATAATTTTAAATCATCAGCAAATAACAGGATATCAACATGGGAAAAAACGTCTACAATGTCATTAATAAATAAAATAAACAGTATTGGTCCTAAATGGGAGCCCTGTGGCACACCACTAGTGGCAGAAAAGGCATTCGATATTACGTCATTTAACTTTACAAACAGTTGCCTATTTGTTAAATAACTCTCTACCCATTTAAGAAAGTTCCCGGTTATACCCATACTCCTTAATTTATTTATCAATATTTTATGACAAACTTTATCGAACGCCTTGCTGAAGTCAGTATATATCGAATCAACTTGACATTTATCTGCAAAGGCATTCGCTATAAAGTTTTCATATATCAGTAGATTTGCCAGAGTTGATCTATTCTTCATGAAACCGTGAGGAAACCTTGTTATAGTCCCATTTAATTTAAAAATAATTTTATCCAAAATAATTTTTTCAAAAAGTTTTGGAATAGTTGACTGTATACACACAGGTCTATAGTTGCGTATATCGCATTTGTCACCTTTTTTAAATATGGGTGTGATGTAACTATTTTTCCATGCAATTGGAAAATATCCCGATGACAATGAGATATTAAAAATTAAATAGATAATATGTTATAAACATCTCAAAAATAAAATTTCCTTTATATACACATTGAACGGCACACATATCAACGAAGTAGAACATATCAGAGATCTTGGGCTAACACTGGATGTTAAATTAAACTTTATCAAACACACTGATGAAGTCATCAACAAAGCCAATAAAATGCTCGGATTTATAATTTGTATAGCAAAACCCTTCCACAACACAAACACTCTATATTCCCTTTACACCTTATATACTCGCCAGAACTTGGAACACTGTACACCGATCTGGACTCCTGTTTACAAGTCCATATTAAAAGAATAGAAAGAATTAAAAAAAATTTAAACACATAAATTATAAACTAAACTTACACTTCCAAAATTATACCAAATCCATTAAATTTCACAATTTCAATTCCTTCCAAGCACGACTTCTAATTTTTGATCAAATACTATTGTTAAAATTCTAAATAATAGCCTGGACTCACCAGAGCTCACAAACTTACAAAATTTTCATATTCCGTCAAGATCAACCCGACAAACCGATTTTTTTTATTTGCCCTCATTTAGAACAAATATTAGAAAAAAATCCCCATTTCCTCGTGAATGTGCACAATATAATACAAAATTTCACAGCATTGACATTTTTAGTAATAACTTAAAGAAATATCGATATGAAGAGGGCATTACCAGAGAAAACCAGAAATATGTCATTTTCAAATCAGATTTTAGACGTATTGACTCTTTTCCACAAAAAAATATAAATGGATTTCGAAAGATTGTTCTTTTATCTAGCATTCGCATGTAATAAATTTTGAGGATTTTTTTAAAATTTTTAGTATAATAAGGTTATTCCATAGGTCGTTGGCAGATTTGTTAAATTTTCAAAAAAGATTTTGTATTATACCACACCCATTTCAAATAATATAATCATGCAGTAAAATAAATCAATACATTATCTAGCAAACGCATGTTTTAGAATTTTAATTTTAGTTTCAGTAAAATCATTAAAAAATATGTACGTACATGTGTTTCTTGACGAAAATTGGTCCATTTGTGTATTTATTTGCGCACTTACAAACTAATATATTTCAGATTTTTTTAACATTCTTATTAAATTTAGACATTATTGAAAAATGATAAATACTTATAATCAAAAAATAACTACAAAAAATGCATTATTTTAATAGTTTTATCATCGCGCCTTGCAGCATTTTTAGATGAAGGTTAATTAAAGCTAATTTGAATTGAAATAAATTCGATATTGAGTTATAATTTAAAAAAGCTGGTACGGAAAATAATTAATTTTTCTCGTTGTAACCGCCCTGCACGATCGTAAGAACAACTTTCGACGAAATCTGGATTTTCGTCTGCTGGCTGGTTAAACGCTCTTAAGTAACGCGTACGATCGATTATTAATATGAGAGTAAGGAATATATCGGAGCATCTCCTATCATTTTCATATATTCCTCTTCCTTTCCCCTTCATATAACCCAAAATTAATTTTAAGATGTTAAAACTTCATTTCCAATGAACTTTAGCATAAGAAACTTCTGTGGCTTGCCTTCAATTCACTTCTATATTTGTCACTGTATTTTTTTTTGTAAAAGCTGTTTGTTTCTTACAAATAAATAAATAAATTGTTATTACATGCAGTTAGAACAGATCTATTTAACTGTGCGGAAGGTAGGTACAAGAAAGCTATACTATCACATATTTTCAATCAATATTAATTTAACCTAAGTTTACTTATATTTTTATATTGTGTAACATATCTATTTCGTGAGCAAGTACTGCTCAAAATAGGTACTGTTTATTGTCTATGCTTTATTTATTTTTTCTTTTTTTTTAACTTTGTTGGTTGGCCAAACTAGCACGGCGACGGAAACGTCATTCGAGGAAAGATGGCGGAAGACATCACGTAATTTTTCGAGGCGAGGGGAGATTTTGGGAGGAGAGTTTTTGGTGATCAAGAATTCTAGTGCGATGTAGCCTAGAATGAATTTATTGTTTCTCTCTGTGAGCGTGTGACGACTCAGATGGCATAGAAGCCTGTTTATTTTATTTTATTTCTCGCCGGATGCCGAGCGATTGTTTGAACCGCGTGCGGAAGTGAATTTGATTCTGTAATCAACGGGGGATGTATTGAAACGGTTTTGCTCTGCTTTGGCCGGCGTGAGTTTCTACACACCGCCTGATGGGTGTATATCCGCTGTGCCTGGTTGTTGGGAGTAATCCCTTTGAAGGAAACGGCTCTGCTCTGCTTTGGCCGGCGAGAGTTTCTACCTACCGCCTGATGGGGGCTATATCTGCTGTGCCTGGTTGTTGGGTGTAATCCCTTGGAAGGAAACGGCTTTGGCCGGCGAGATTTTCTGCGCGCCGTTGGATGACGTGCTGGACGGTGTCTTGGGGATTGCTGTCGTCTTTTGGAGGAATGTCACGACTGTCACGGTGACGGGACGTGTGCGGTATTAAAATTAATCGTAATTGGTTGACTCTCTCTTTCTACATCAGTTAATAATTGCTCAAGGTATTTATGTTTTATTTACAATTTCCTTTGTTCAATTTTCCCTTGCAAACTGCAATAAAGTCAACATTAATTTTCACTAGTAAAATTTGCGTCTTTTATATGCATGACCTCTAAACCCTTATCTCCACTATCCTGCGATGGAGTTCTACTTGCTCTGAGAAGACAGCGGTCGAATGACAAAAGGTATAGGTTCTACCTACACAAAATTGATATTACCTTAAAACCATACTTTACAATTGTATTTTTATTTTAATATTCTTCGAGAGCTTGTGTTCATTTTATACTTTCTGGTGTCATTTTGCTGTTAATTGTTATTCAAAGAAAATATGTGTTCGTATTACTAGCTTACTAGGTTTTGCCCGTTGCAGAGGCAACTAATGGGTTAAAACACTATGCGATTTGACGTGTGAACGTGGATGAAGCGAGCAGGAGTGTGTGTTAAATTAAATATATGAAGAAAAAACGATGTTTGAATGCGGATGAAGCGAGAAGTGAGCGCCCAGAAAGGGGACAGGTAGTCGACGAACGGTTTAGCAATGCATAATTTCTTGATGCCAGAGCTCACTATTGTATACAAAAACCATTGCGGGCATACATACATCAAATCCCCTAAGTTTCATCGCAATCGGATGAACGGTTTAGCAATGAAATGTTTATTGCCAGAGCTCACTATTGTATATACTATCTATATCTGTAAATATATGTATATCGTTTTGCAAAATAACCTGACGTTCTGGAATTTTTTGAGTATTTTTCTAGTTTTCAGAACACCTAAATACATAGATATCAGTTGAAAACATCCAGACAGCATTTTTATGCCAGAGCTCACTATTGCATACAAAAACCATCGCGGGCATGCACACATCAAATCCCCAATGTTTCATCGTAATCGGTGGATATTAAATACATAAATACATATCTTCTCCATGGGCCTAGCTTTGGATATTGGCATCCCACAAATATTTGAGAATTATCGATGCTTGCCGGCTAAAATTGTTTCAATATCTAATTATACTTATCGAATAGTAGAATAATAATGAATTATTGTATTTCTTGCAAATAAGTAAATGAATATATAAATTTCGTGCCATGGTGTTTGTGGTCGCACATCTCTGAAACGGCTCGAACGATTTTTTTGAGAATAGATCGTAAAGTGTATTTCAAAAGTACATTTTTTTTCTATTTTTTGGACAATTTTTTTTTGTATATATTTTTTTGGCATCAAAAAATTCCTGTGACCCAAAATTTTCACCCTCCTACCTCCACCCTTCCATTTTTAAAACGAGACCTTCCCATTTTTTAATGGCGATTTTAGTATTTTTGTGCGAACAAATTTAACTGTCGTTCGTATATCTTATTATTTATGTTGTTGAATGACAGATGGCGCTAGGTCCGCCTCATCGAACTTTCATCCACACATGCGCAAGTCATTCACGAGATGCGTCGCGTTATTTTAATATTTCATTCGGCATTTGTTACACGTATCACAACGCAGTGCGTCCAAAATTTTGTAATATATATTTTAATTTGTCTATTCGTGTGCGTGTATAACAATAGACATAATTTATATGACAGAACAATGTTTTTCCGGGTCAGCTATCATCATAAAATAATGTTAACAAAGTGATCAAAGATAAACAAAATAAATTAAAAAAAAAATATATAAAAATTACTACTAACAGCAGGGGTAGAGATCTCGTAAAAATTAACTTTTTGACAAAAAAAATCTAATATGCGTTTAGTAAATATTGACCTGAGGATAAATGGAAAATATCTGCCTACGAAAAGATTGCTGACATTATTGGGAGTAAAAATGTTAATGAAATTTTTGTCTCAGGTGACATCATCGATGTTTTTTTCTTCAAATTAAAACATAAGATATTGGTTAATAAGCGTCGGCGTCGGGGTGAGGGGTTGGGTATCCACTTGGCTGAATGACCAGTGATGACATGCAAAAGATTTTTTTTATTGTATCATTTTGAACACAATTTAAAAAAAATCAAAAAAGTCAGTGGAGACTAAATTTTTTTACTCCAAATAATATCAGGAATCACTGGTTTAAGTAAGTCAAGCACCCGTATTTCCCTTAACACCCTTTATATTAGAAAAATCAATGATCTTTTGATTTTAGTGTACTAATTTTGAAGTATTTCAAGTATTCAAGATACACGTACTATGATCTAAGATGGTGATCTACATTTGAAAGATAACAGTCTTAGCATTTTCCTTGAACCATTCTACGATGTTTACATATTTGCAGTAATGTGGATTCCAAATAGTTCTCCTATCTTACAGTTTACTTCTAATTAAAGCATATAAAGGGCTAGATTTGATTGAAGGTTTTTGAATGGTTTACATATTCTGCGAATAAATCTCTTCATTTTAAGTGATTTGCACTTAATGCCGTCAACGTTTATACACCAAATATAAACACGAGTGATTAATGGGTCTCTTTTGGAAGATACTTTTTTTAAGGCGCCGCATCCATGCTCAAAAAGAAGAATATGGAGAGATATGTAACTACGAATGTCAGAGGAGCGCGCTAACATTTAAAGCGAAAATCGATGCGAAAATTGTGAAAATCTTTAATAAAACACGACTCGATTAAAATAGAACAAAAATCTCGTGGAAGGCGTCTTAAGTATCATTTCTTTCACAACTCTTTCAATTCTTTCACAACTATAACTTGTAAAATAACTGAAACAAATTTGTTTGTAATAATTTTCGGAGCATACTTTTTCTATCGAGGGAAGTTCATATAATTTACGTTTCGGCGTGGAATGCGTCTATGTATTATCTTCAAAAATAATATATATATATATATATTTTAAGAGCTTAAAAACTTCAAATGTTTACGGGAGATATGTAAGAAATCGGTAGAAATTCGGGTAGCGGCGGCTTAAGAAAGTATTATTAATAACGTGAAAATTCTTTACAAAACTTTAAAGTACGAAATATTTGACCTTTTCAACCTTGAACACCTTAAATTATTGAAATATGATAAAAAATAAAAATTGTTATTATACTCACGCACATCCTTCGCCTTTGTGGGATTTTTTATTTCAATATTTTTTATGTAAACTTTTATTTTTTAAGGTTAAACGTAAGGTATGTTATAATCTACGCATTTATAGATGGCGCCAATTAAAATATTTTAAGTTTTTAAAGCTTTTTGCACATTATGCATTAAAATATTAAGGTGAATAAATTGTTGGCGCCCGTACACATTTAATACGAACATAAAAAAATAGTTTTGTCCATAAACAAACCCAAATCTTTCAAGAAAGGCTGACAAATACGATATTGGATCGAGTCACCGATACAAAATTGGATTTGTCAGCCTTTCTTGACAGATTTGGGTTTGTTTATGGACAAAACTGTTTATTTATATTCGTATTAAATATGTACGGGCGCAAACAATTGATTCACCTTAATATTTTAAAGCATACCATGCAAAAAGCATTAAAAACCTAAAATATTTTAATTGGCGCCATCTGTGAATGCGTAGATGATAACGTACGTTACGTTTAACCTTAACTGATCTAATATTGGGCATCGTTCCGTTCCTTCTCACCTTTTTAAAATTCACTAACTTGATTCCCCAGATTATATATTCTGTTGTCTAGAAGTGGGAACTTTAGATCATATCAAGCCTTTTCTAAAATTATCTCCCCTCTATTAAACATCTCTTGTCGTTTAAGTCTGAATCCGACTACAAGATTCCACATAATTTTAAAATTTGCATATTTAAACAAAATAACTAACTAACTAACTAACCATCACGCCGTTTCCCCGCAGGGGTATGCAGAGAGGACGGACCGCCAAACATCCCGGTCTTGGCACACATTCCTTGCCTCGTTTACATTGCGTCTCATAAACAAAATAAATACATAAATTCACTTTTCCCTTCATCACAATTTGAAATAATGGCATAGAACTTTCGCATGAAAAAGATGTTCAGCAGTCATGCTCTCAACCATGCGAATGGTTAGATGCTACGTGTTTTCGGTATTATTTTATGGAATGGAAGCAAATACGCTTACTGAAGAACTGAGAAGGCGACTTGAGGCAAGATGAATAATCAAAATAAGTTGGATGGACTGACTTAAGAATGAAGATATTATGGTTCGGATGAATAAAGAAAAATACGTTATTAAAACAATAAAAATCCGAAGACATCCAGAGAAGTACGAGATCTTGCATCTCATAATGCAAGGAAAGATTGCCGGAAGACGGGGCCCTGGAAAAGGAGAACTTCATGGCTTAAAAACCTGAGACAGTGGTTTGGCCAATCCACTGTAGAGTTAGCTGTTGCGGGCCGCAGTAAACAAAGTCCGCATAGCCAACATGACAGCCAACTTCCGTTGATCGGAAAGGGCACGAAAAGAAGAAGAAGTAGAACACTCTTGAAGGGTGAAAGCATGAAAAAATTGAAAAAAAAATTGATAATGTATAAGAAGCTTTATAAAGTTTCACGGAAAAACTATTCATATTTTAAATAAATGAAGACAATATAAGCGAAACTCAATCGAAAATCTGGAAACCGATTGAGTTTCGCTTATATTGTCTTCATTTATTTAAATATTACAATTTTAGGTTTTACTCATAAAGTTAAAAATTAAAAATTAATTATTCATATTTTATTTAGGGAGGTCGGTACCTACTAATGTTCTTCTCATGAATATTGTTTCAACTTTATTTATTGTTTCGGTAAGTAATTTAGTGTTTTATAGGCTCCGTGACAACTTCAACCAGGTCTTACGATAACCAACAAAAGCGTATAAAGTCTTGGGAGAATTCTTACCATAAAAATTGAGAATACGTTTTAAAATAAATAAAAGTCATTTGCCTTTCAATTACAAATAATATGTATTAAATACATAAATATTTTCTTCGCTGGAATTACATGAATGTGATAATAGTTAATATTTTTAGAAAGCTATAGGTGTCAGGAAATGTCATCTTTTTCTTAGTTTAGCGTTATACAGTTTTACGATAGCATGAATTATTATTCATAATAATAATAGTTAATAATTTTTTTTAAACTTTAGTTCCACACAGGAAGCCCTGAGGGAAATAATTCCCCTCAGGGCCCATGTCATCTTTGGGGATGCTGTGTGGAGGGTCTTTTTAGGGAAGGAAAGAGAGGAAGTTCTGGGAAAGAAAAGGGTATTAGGGGTGGGTAGGAATCTGAGGGTCTATGTATCCAGGAGTGACGGACGTATGAATCCTTCCCTCTCACTGCGTTGCAAGGCGATGTTCCGAGAGAGCACTGCTGAAGAAGTCAAAAGGCCGCCCTCAACCATTCTCTCGCGATCCATCCAGCCTGTTGGGCAGAGCATCCGCCGCCAAGACCCGCACAAACCTCACCCCATGAACCCGGGCACCCAGGCTAAGTCAACAAACGTAGCGAACTACATGGGGCGACCTACGGCAGAGGTGTTGGTAATCCAATAAATGGTTCCATGGGCGGTGGTACCCATAAGCACCTCTCAAATTGATGTTTGCCGGGAAAACGCCATTGAGTTGATCTTTCGCAAAAAGTTCGCAGCACTAATTAACCAAATCTCGTAAATATTATTTTGTCATTATTTGTCAAAATTGTGTTTGTTTTGTTCAACTTTAAACTTTTCGACATTTTGCCAGTAGGTAATTTCGCTTTTGGAGATTTTATGTCGCTGTAAATATTTGAAAAGTGAAATCTCGTCAACTCGTCAAGATTAAATTAATTATGATACAATATTTTAGATGATTTTTAAGTAGTAACGACAAGTTGACAGGGCTCAATTAAAAAATCTCTTCAAAATTAACAACAAAAATAGGATAAAATTATAGATAAGTGGTTGGTGTTATTGATTGAAATTTACTCCATTCAGTCATCTACGATGTTCAATAGAAGATATGTAACCTTTTTGACGAATTTTATTTTTGAAGTGATAACTTATTTATCACCGTTGTGATTTGAAACTCGATGAAACAAAAATAGCGACGCTAAAAAGAGACAAACACATACATCTATAAGATTTAGCCTACGAGAGAATGAGATATTATAATAGATCTCTTCTTTGTGCGGTGCTACGAAGTCTTTCCACTCTTGTCTAATTTAGTTTTTTGAAGGTTTCACTTCTACCGCGCGTGAATTGCATACTCTACTTTTTTTTTTAAGTTTCTTTAATTTCGGTACATCAAACAGGCATATGCCCAAAAAATTACATACACGGATATTTAATAATAATAATAATAAATTGGACAAATCGTAGAGCGCCGTTTTTGTGAGAAATCACCTCAAGGGCGCTTAAATATATAATAACAAAAATAGTTACAAAACTAATACGCTCAACATGCAAAATTAAATAACAAACAAAAATGGAAAAACGGTAGAATACAAATCTGCCATCAGCTGCGTGGCATTCCAGATCGGGAGAGGGTTGACGGAGACCTATTGACCTCTCCAAAAGGGATCTCTCGGAACATGACCTTGCACCGCAGTGGGAGGAATAGATACATACGTCTGTCACTCCTGGAGACACTAACTTCCAGATTCCCATCTCTCATACCTTTTTTTCTTTTTAGGACTTCATCACCTTCTTTTCCTCAAAAGACCCTCCACACAGCATCCCCGAATTCGATATAGGCCCGAAGGGAAATTATTTTCCTCAGGGCCTCCTGTATGGAGTTAATGTACAAAAAATAGATCATTAATGTTAAAAAATATTTTTGTAAGATTAAAGTTTAAATGGGCTATTAAAAATGTCCATTTCATTATTAGAGTACCTAGTGTTTAGTGTTATAAAAGGTTTATGATACGGTACCAGGGGAAGAAATATGTCTTTCATTATCTTTGTTGATTTTCTTAATGGTGCTTTGATGTTTATTTGGGATTAAATGTTTGGTGTATCAACTGATGCATGTGTAATTTTGTGCAAAAGCAATAAATCAGGAAGTTTACGTCTGGCTGTCAGAGAGTGTAGTTCACAGTGCAATATTCTATAATAAGACGCTCCAAATTGATCAGATATACCTTCGCGATGAGCAATTACACGGGTTAATTTCCTGTGAATGGTTTTGATCCTATAATATTATGATTTTCATAATTGGGAGACCAAAAAGTTGATGCGTATTCTAGAATACTTCACACAATTTGATTTTTATAAAGTTAAAATTAATTCAGCACTTTTAAAATGACTTGTGATTCTTCGCTTTAATCAAAATATTTTCATGTACTTTTTGATATTGTATCTATATATTACCAAATCATTAATTGAAGTAGCATTTAATAAAGTGAAATTGTCAATGTAATATGTATTTGAAAATTTATTTCTATTCTTTGTAAAAAAATTACACATTAACTGTTTTCGTTAAAATAAAATATAAATCATTTTCATGAAGTGGTATTAATATTTGCAAAACTGTGCAATCTTTTATGGATTTAATTTTTTTGTACAACTTCAGGTCATTGGAAAACAGAAAATAATATTAAGAGGCAATAACCAGACACAAAGGGAAATATGTCATTATGAAATCAAATTCTAGACGTTCTGACTCTTTTAAACAAAAAAAAAAAAAAATTGATTTCGAAAGATTGTTATTTTGTCTAGTAAAGCAATGTTTTAAATTTTGAAAAAATATTATTTTTACTATAAGGTTAGTCGTTGGCAGATTTGTTAAATTTTCAAACAACATGTTGTATACTACACACATTTCATGATTAAATAAGTCATTTAGGTTAGGGTTACCGGCTATTTTTTCATGGTTTTTAATGACCTTTTTGAGGTGGTTCTGAGTTGGTTTCATTCCGAGTTGGCGTGGAAAATTCAAATGGTGACCGGCCAACTCAGAATGAAACCAACTCAGAAGCACCTCAGAAAGGTCATTAAGGGCGATGATAAAAAAATATAAAAAATGGTTAAATAGGTTAGGGGCCATCCATAAATTACGTCACACGGATTTCATGATTTTTACCCCCCCCCCCGTCTCTGTCACACATCGTCACATTTGTGAGACCCCCTCCCCCTAGTGTGACGTCACATATTTTGCAATTGTTCATCTAAAAATAATCAAAACAGTAGTTAATTTTTTTTTACATGTGTCATCACAGAGCTAATGACCCCCCCACACCCCTTGTCACACAATGTCACACTTCTCTACTCCCCTCCCCCCCTTAAGGTGTGACGTAATTTATGGATGGCCCCTTAGTTAGGTTAGGCAATTTAAAAATATTTTTTTCATAGCTTTGTTGGCATGGAACCATTTCAAATCATATAATCATACAGTAAAATAAATCGATAAATTATCTAGGAAAGCTACTTTCAGATTTTCAATTTGAGTTTAAATAATATCATAAAAAAATCCCCGCACGTGTTTTGAGACGAAAATACTTTAGTTTGTCTATTTATTTACGGTCTTAAAAAAACTAACGTTATTCAGATCTTTTTAAACAATCATTTTGCTTAGACATTTAAAAAAATATAAATACTTAGGTATGATCAAAAAATAATTACCCACAAATAGTAAATAATTTTATCATGACGCGTTTGAGCATATTTATAGCTAACTTGAATGTAGGTATTAAAGCAAACTTTGAATGAAATAAAATCGATATTGATTTATAGAATATATGAGAATATTCAACCCCCCCCGCACAGTTCCAAGGGTATGATTGTAAGACGAACTTTCGGCGAAATTACGACGGTACCCATACTTGCCTCCCAAATTGTGGCACTTATTAGAGAATGCAAACAAAATTAGGTACCTATCTACATCTCGTCCGCTTTATACACATTACCCCTTAACCATCAAACCATCACCCGATTTGAAACGGGTTGAAAACCCTTAAACGACATATTAAAATGTTAAAATCACAACCTTTTTTAATACCCGACCCTAATAACATGTTAAATTTATACCTCAGGGTAACGCCAAACACCAAGCGTGCCACCGGACACGATAAAGGCCTTATCTCGATGGGTATTTTTGCTGTTAAGGTTAGATATTTCAGGATTTTAAAGTAACCGTTTTTTTACATTAACTCCACACACGAGGCCCTGAGGAAAATAATTTCCCTCAGGGCCTATGTCATCTGGGATGCTGTATGGAGGGTCTTTTTGAGGAGAGGAAGGAATGAACATTGGTCTTAATGGTTAAGTAAACAGGAAGATGAGGAAATCATTAAAATTATGAAGTAACCCCAATACAACCTGCAGACAACAAACATAAATACTTTTATTTTATTTCACAAATCAAGAAACTAGAAGAAGAGGAAATAAAAATCAACCCCCATTCAGCAACATACAGTCCGCCTCGGAACAGGAACACCTAGTGAGGAGTGAGGAGGACTGTAAACAAACCACTTTACTTTGTATTTTTTTTACTTATTTTGTAATTTTACTTTAGCTTATTAAAATATTAAAATAAAAGAGACCCATGAGCCGGCAAATCATTCCGCAGTCAAGCTGTTGAACACAAGAACGAGTCGAAGAAGCGACCCGTTCTCATGTGGCAAATGTCAACCGTGTACAAATGTTGGGCACGCGTTTGGCGTGTTTCCCGACTATGCACCGGTGCCGAAGGGATGAATGATGCTAGTTCCTCGGAGCATCTTCCATTTTAATACCGGTAGAACAAGGATAGCACTCCCACCTGACGCCTGTGCTCTAAAGATTGCAATCCGTCTGTTAAGACGGGAGAATCTATCAAACGGACCGCCCGTTTCTGCACAGAGTCGAGGGTATTTTTCAGGTATTTTGGAGCTCCAGACCAACGGTGGCTGCCAAATTCAACCGTGGGGTGCACTTGTGATTTGTACAGGGTAATTTAACTGACTCCCTTATGGGATACATAGTTAAAGGGGATGAACTCTTACACAACTTTGTCTCGGTACATCCTGCTTTTTTATTATCTTCTCAATTAATGATAGTAAATACCGTACAAGGGTCCCAACAATTTGGGAGGCGGGTATGGGCACAACCGCCCCGGGAACCATTTATTGGATAACCAACACCTCTGCCATAGATCACCCCAAGTGACTTATGGCTACGTTTCGTGACTTAGAAGGGGTGCCCGAGTTCATGGGGAGAGGTTTGTCCAGGTCTTGGCGGTCAATGCGTCTGCCTGACTGCCGAGTGGTGTGCATGATCGATAGAGACTGGTTAAGGAGCTCTTTTATTCTCTCCAGGCGGAATCTCTCGACCCATCGCCTTGCACCGCGGTTGGAGAGATTAATTCATACGTCCGTTACCCTTGGATACAATGACCCCCAGATTCTACACACCCCTTGTACCTATATACTTCCTAGAACTTCCTCTCCTTCCTTTCCTTAAAAAATCCTACACACGGCATCCCTTAAGATGAAGATACACGTGAAATCCTATTTAGATACTATTTTGATTAATCTTTACGACAAACGGCCTACAGTATGAACATCAAAAAATATGCTACGGATAAATCGAAGCTTTTACTAGCTTTTCTATGTATTGGAATTACAATAAAATTATTAATTACGTAACAAAAAATATAAGCGTAAACCACCAAAAATTTTTTTTTTCATTACTTAACTATGAAGATACAAGAAACAATTTAAAAAAAATACCCCTTTA
Organism: Limnephilus rhombicus; assembly: GCA_929108145.2. Taxonomy (NCBI): domain Eukaryota; kingdom Metazoa; phylum Arthropoda; class Insecta; order Trichoptera; family Limnephilidae; genus Limnephilus; species Limnephilus rhombicus. The sequence goes on along the minus strand of OV815297.1, from coordinate 23,417,012 downwards.
TGGCTAAGACTATTTTTGAGGTTTTCCATGTTCTAACTTCTTTTAGTTCTTATAAAATTATGCACAAAATAAATAAAAACCACTTTTTCGCTCACCAGCCTCGTGCAAAAAGACGCTCGATTTTAAAAATTTGCAGGCATGAGATTCGAAATATTTCTAGCGTTTATATTCCTCTTAAGGGCTTACATAGGCCCCGAGGGAAATTATTTTCCTCAGGGCCTCCTGTGTGGAGCTAATGTAAAAAAAAAACTGCACCAGTGAGGCTTAGAGATTCTCAATTGGGGTAAGTTGTAACACAACTTTTTTTACATTAGCTTCACACATGAGGCCCTGAGGAAAACACCTATGTCATCTTTAAGGACTTCTTAGGAAAAAAGAAGGAAAGGAAGTTCTGGTAAGTAAAAAGTTATGAGTGGTGGGTATCTGAGGAATCTGGGGTCTGTGTGTCGATTGAGTTTCGTTAATATTGTCTTCATTTAATTAAATATTACAATTTGAGGTCTTACTCATGAAGTAAAAAATAAAAATAAAATAAAATGACTAAAAGTTTGTTCTACTATGAATACGTCCTTTAAAAAGACTGTCATAAAAAGGTGAACACTATAAAAAAGAAGTTAACTAGAGTTCCTCATTCACACTTATTTTCATTTGCTACATAATAAAAGTCTCCTGAATAAGGACATTTTTAAGCGGGAAGTATATTTTCCTCGCTCAATAAATCCGGTGTTATGAGGGAAATGGTCTTTGTGAAAGAAAAATAGAGTTTTCAGGGAGTTTTTCCCTCGTAAAGCTGATTTCTCTAACGGAAGAAAGAAAATAAATGTATGATCTGGGTCATAGCTTTGAATTTTATTTAAAACTAGTGCAAACAAGTTAAAATTCACGGGTTAGTGTATCAATTCCTGAAAAATCAGTTCCAATTTTGAAAATCGTAGAATAATTTTTTTTTCTTAATTAAAAATAAATTCTCAAAATTTTATACATTCTTCTCAAATTGCTATTTTTTTTATTTATGTTTATTTAGGAAGCATACAGTTGTGTATAAAGTAGTTGTACATAAAATAGTGAACATAATTTAAACCAGTTAAGTTCCGTTTATAATATTTAGTTGTTAATGGTTAATGATTATGTGATTATGAATTAAGTGGTAATTAAACAATTATAGTAAGTATATGGTGTGAGCAATTTGTAAAATATTATCAAAAAGGTGATAATAATCAATACAGAAATAATAGTTTCCAGTAGTTGTTTAAAATAATAGTACATAGTGTTAAGTAAAAAGTTATTAAAAAGAAAATAATAAACAAGAAATAATAGTTTTCATTTAAGTACATTGTACGGTTAGTTTGATTTTAAATGATTTAAAGGTACAATGGAAAATGTCAATATCTCTAAGGGCATTATAATTTTGGCAGATTCGCCCGAGCAAGGAGTTTTGTGCGTAAATGAAATAAGGTGTTCGATCTGGTATTGCGTTCAGGGCAACGAAATGCAATTCTTTCTAACAAAGCTGGCGAGTCAATGAGGCAGTTCACAATTTTGAACAGAAACAGTACATCAAAATTTTTCCTCCTTTTGTAAAGAGCAATAGGGTACACTGATGATTTTGACAACGATACGACAGGTGTTTCAAAAATTTTTTTTGAATGTTTATAATTCGGTTAATATAAGTTTGGTATTGAGGATTCCAAATGACAGACGCAAATTCGAGATGAGATCTTACATATGCCATATAGTGTAATATGTTTATTGAATGGTTTTGTGACGCGAAGAATGAATCCCAGTTGTTTGTAGGCTTTTTCTAAGATGTGTTCAATATGATCTTTAAATAGTAATTTAGAGTCAAGTAATACTCCAAGGTCTCTGATTTTTCTACTCGTTGCTATCGGAAACTTTGGTTTCATAGAGGTACACATTGAAATTTTTTATTTTATTTTTATTTTAGTTTATTTAGGAAACAAACAGTTATACATATTTTAATAAGAAAGTAACATATTACATGATTGCATTAACCAGCGAAGTTTCCGCTACAATTTATAATATATAAACATGGATTAAAACATTAAAGAAAACATAAAGTGGTAGAAAAAAAAGAAAAAAATATATATACAACAGAAATGAAAGAAAAAAAACACACACAAATTAAAGCATATGGGATATATAAATCATCCAAATATTATTATTATAATAAAAAGAAGGAAAACCAACATAATGAGAATGAAAAAAATAACATGCAGCAGGGGTGGAGAGTTCGTAATTAACAATTTGTTTTAATTTTTTCTATTATGGATTTAATAAATTGGCCTGAGGACAAATGGAAAATATCAGCGTCGTAAAAGATATCATTGTATTTTGTGCACGTCCTTCGGAGAAATGAATGTTGTGTGTAATTTGTTTTTGAGTGTGGGATGTGGAATAGTTGGTTTGACCTTGTGTTTCTTATTGGACAGTGGAAATTAATGTGTTCTAGAAGATAGTTGTTGTCAACAACGTTGTTAATGATTTTGAATAAAAATTTTTGGTCGGATATATTTCTTCTATCTTCTAAAGTTGATAAATTATGGAATGTTAATGAGTCTTTTAGGTTTTCTGAAGTTCGAAAGGATTTAAAGTCTAGGTGTTTCAATATCTTTTTTTGAATTCTTTCTAACCTTTCAATATTTACTTTTATTTCTATGGTCAAAACCTAAATTTGAATGCAAAGCGTGGAGTTTTCTCTTTCTAGCACCGTTTAGATCGTATTTCTCACCAAGAGAGAGAGAGAGAGAGAGAGAGAGAGACAGTGAGACCTATGATCACTGAGACAAATTTGGTCTCCTGTTTTTGATATTATATTATAGGTAGGTGGTTTATCGCTTATAATTTCGAAATATTTAGAGCGAATTTCACGGCCATCATTGGTAGTTCAATAAAAGAGGGACAAAAAAATTCTCTCAGATAAATGAAAAAACTCTATGTTTGTTGGTTAGGCATCAAAATATATATTTGTTTTTATTTAGAAATATTTTTAAAATTTGTTTTTATCATTAATATGGTTGTTTAGCGGTCTCCATGTATTTGAAAGGACATTAAAATATATTGTGCCCGTCCAACTGCGGATGGACCACAAATGGAGTGTTCATGGCGTTTAAGTCTCCTTTTGATTAAAAAAATGAATTATTCAAATAAGTATCCCAGATGACATAGGCCCTGAGGAAAATTATTTTTCTCACGGCCTCCTGTGTGGAGTTAATGTAAAAAAATGTTATTGTTATGATAATGTTAATGTTAGTTGGGCATGTAAAGAAGAAAATAATGTGAGAAGAATATATGACGCAAATATGAATGGAAGAAGTCGGGGACGCCCGAGGAAGACATGGCACGATCAAGTGAATCAGACACTTGAGTCGGGCCATGTCAAATGTTAGAATAATAGAAGAGTATGTATGAGACGATGTATGAACGTGAGTGAGGCAAAGACTGTGGGCCAAGACCGCGTTGTTTTGCGGTCCGTCCTCTCTGCCTACCCCTGTGGGGAAACGTCATGATGGTTTATTTAGTTTATGTTATTGTGGCACAAAAAATCAAATCTGCAAATCATCCAAACTCAAACCTGCAATTTTGGTGAAATTTTCTCTGGTCGGATGAACTTGTATTGAGAACCTAACCTATTTTATAAAAAAAAGGAAAAAAAAATTACGTTTAGTAATTCTAACGTATGGAAACCATATAAAGGCCGCCTATGCAGCAGACGCCATTCTATAAGGTTAGTGGCTTTGCTGTAAATTTAAACCAGTGCTGATTGTTGATTGCCATTTTTAAAAAATATATTTTTTATCCGCGAAAGTAAATTCATCAATCAATAATTTTTCGGGTGTGATGCCCATCAAGTTTGGTGTTACTCATATACCCCTGGCTTACATATTATGATGTTTCGATGTTTTATGTATATTTTTCTAAGATCTAAAGAAATCTCATCAGAGATTAGCGACCAAGCAAATAAATACTATGCGGCGATTCATTAAAACGTCTGTGGCTAAAGAATATAATGACATAGGTTACAAAAACTAGTTTTAAATACGTATGATAATTACAATTTAAAGAAGAAACTGTTAATTTTGTGGGTAAATATTTCCCTATCGAGTCCACGCTCAAAACACACTTTAAAAAATTAAAACAAATTGTAATAGGTGGATAACAGTCAGTAATAAGTAATTCAGTAACCGGAATTGAAAAATATATTTTAATGATTATTTGGTTATCTTTAAAAACGCGAAATGTCATTTCTCAAGGAACGCCATGTTGCCCGCGAGGGATTTTTCAATATTTAACGTTTTTTTTCGTATTTTTGCGTATTTTCGAAGTCATCTGTGTCGATAACAGCACCTCAAAAAAAGAGTTTGTTATTATTTTTTTTTAGATACATGCATTTTCGATGCCCCAAGTTAATATTAAATATTTAAAAAAAAATTTTTTCTTACTTTATAACTGTTTATAAAAGATCAGTTTTCAAAAAATCGTTAATGTACCACTGATTGTTTTCCATCCGTCATATACGAAAAGAAAAAAAATATTGAAAAATATTTTTTTATTGGAAACATATCAACCTCTATACCCCTACATTTACATTTTTTTATAAAATGCGCAAATAATGATGTAAAATTATTTTTAAAAACTACGTAAATCGAAGTACTTTGAAATCGATTTTATGTATTAAAAAACAATTATTTGAAAAAAATAAAAATAATGTGTATGAAAACAATATTTAAACTATAAAAACTGATAAATAAATAAAAATAATTTTGTGATTTATTGTGTAATATTCCATTTTTATCTGTACCCAAAACAGATAAATGCGATCCCATTTTCAACTTCTATTCATTACGCGAAAGTCAGTCGCCACGAGAGGTAGTCTCGTAACGCTCTGTTCTGTAAAGTAGTATGAAGAATATTTGCATGTGTTGGTTTTTGTATAGAATACGTATACTCTGGAGGGAAGAAATTCGATCACTGAATTTGTACGGGGAAAGTGAATGAAGTGTGTCAAAAAGATATATTTTAAAACGATTGTGGCAAGGATTGACTGTCATATACTTGTACCTTCTTACATATTGCCCTGTTCGTAGACCCAAATATGAATACAGTGATCACTCGGTTTTACGAATCAATTTTTAACTGCTTTTATGTTTATTTTTATACGTGGGATTTCGAAAAATATTTTTAATATTATTATTGAAATCAATTACTGTTAATTAAGTTCTGCTAGATATTTTTAATGATTTTAATTATATGCGTACCGGCAACAATTGTTGATTTGGCGATGACTTTGGTAGGCAAAACTGCCATTAGGTACTTGTAAACAGTAATAAATGAAATTTGAATTATTTTCAATTAGCTTTTATTATTCGGAAGTTTTATTCGTTTCGACCATTTTTACTTAGTTTATTCAATTACGAATGCATTACAGAGCAGATGAATGAAGAAAATAGTGTAAGGAGAAGGAATGAGGTGAATGTGTAGGTATGGTAGAAGAAGTCGGGGGGAGAATGGCACGATCAAGTGAAACTGCGCCCTAGGGGTGATTTTTCACTAATACGGCATTATACAAATCGTCCAATTATTATTATTAAATAGTTGAGATTCAGAACTGTACCTAACTGTATAATATTTTTCGATATCTCTGTATCTGGCAGTAAAACCATGTAAAATTTAAACATTTTGTAAAAGCCCATCAGTGCTTTTACAAGAAATAATTTCCGTGTTGTCTTACTTTTTCGAAGAAGGCATGTATATCATCCGTCATAATATTATTTTATTTTTCAAAAGCGAGTGTCAAGTTACACACGAAATAGGGCTGTCCAAATAAATGGTTAATTATTATTATTCATAATTTAACTAACAAACCATCACGCCGTTTCCCGCAGGGGTAGGCAGAGAGGACGGACCGCCAAACAACTCGGTCTTGGCACACACTCCTTGCCTCGTTAACATTCATACATCGTCTCATACATGCTTTTCTATTATTCTGACTCTTGATATGGTCCGACTAAAGTATCTGATTCATTTAGTCGTGCCATGTCTTTCTTGGACGTCCACGACTTCTACCATTCACATTTGCGGTTGTATATTCTCCTTACACTATTTTTCTCGTTCATTTGCTCTACATACCCAAACCATCGGAGCGTTCTTTTCTTCATCTTACTCATTACACTTACAACAGCCTTGCATTCTTTGCGGATCTCCATGTTTCTCACACGATCCTACATGGTTTTACCACACATACGCCATGCATCTCAGGGATCTCATTCTACAGCATTCAGTCTACTTTCATCCTTTCTCTGCCAGTTTCATGACTCACTGCCATACATCAGGGTAGGTACCAGTACTCCATTAATAGAGTTACCTGCATTCACCCCTCTTTAAATATCTCTATCAGCCTTCCCATCTCTCGTAAACATACTTCCCAAATACATTGTTTTCATATTCTCTCTTTCAAATACCATGGCTTTAGACTTTACTTACATTCATTATTAACTCATTCTTCGTACTACCTAGATACGAGAGACTGTAGATCTTCCATACTGTGAATATCTCGACCCATCGCCTTGCACTGAGATGGATTCATACGTTTGTTACGCCTGGTTCGATACACTGACCCCCAGATTCCTACCAATCCCTAATACCTATTTCCTTCCCTGAACTCCTTATTAGAACTTCGTCTCCATATTTAAAAAAAACTTAATTTTTTTTTTTAAATCCTTAAAAAACCCTCCACACAGCATTCCTTAGGATGATAGTGATGATGACAGTGTGATATAATAAGTCATTATTATACATCAGCTTTCACAGGAGAATACCTTTATTTCATAGGAAATAATAACAATGTTAATAATAATACATAACGACTACTTAATGTAAAAACCTAAACTTTTAAATAAACAAATTTTTCAATGGTGTTTTATATTTCCTTGTGTTGTGACGCCCTGGGGATTATTCAACTGGCGGGCGCAGACATCCATTGCGAAGACTTGTTGTCACAATGCAGGTGTTCTTCTTGGGTGTTGACAGTTAGCCGAAAAAAATCCTGTATTTATGGAAAATTTAGTTTACTTGTAAAATTTGGGAATATCGATTCACATGTAAAAGAAATCAATATGTCGCAAATATTTTTCATATTTAGAAGATACAGATTTTTATAGAACTTCTATATCTTTTTGTAGTTTATATTTAAAAAAAAAAAAAAAAAAATATATAGATTGAAGTGTTAAACCAATAAACAACTCACGATTTGCTTCTAAAATCATACCAGTTGCATAGTGAATTTCCGACAGTTTTTAAAAAGTTGTTCAAATAATATTTTATTAAATAATTTTCATCGAAATAGGGAATCTTAAGGGAAATTTTCCCACGTTATGGGGAAAAATAGAAATCCAACATTCAAAATGACCGGCCAAGATATAATATGCCAATATTTAATTTGTGATCGGGAATGATCGTGTAACTTCGGATTTTTACGAGCGGATACTATTATCAAATCCATTTTTAGTAACCATTTACAATAAATTTTGATAGAATTGAGTTAAAAAGCGATGAGGGCGACACAATCGACAAACAATTAAACTATTTTAGCAAATTTCGATAAAACTGATTGTCCTGCTAGGCTCTTACGACGGCAAACGTCTCTCGTGATTTTTCGTGTTTATGAAACCGAACATTATTTATCATTTCCGAAGATTGCAATTCGTACTTATTATTGTCTAACTGAAAGAAAGTGATTTTATTATTTATTATTATTTATTTTTTTTATTTTTTTTTTATTATTTATTGAAACATTTATTATAATTACAATTTTACAACAAAATATTTTTTTTTACAGGTTTTTTTTTACTACTCTTCCATTAAAAGCATTTGCTTGTGTATGGAAGGGGAGTGTACATAAATGCTATTAGTTATTAGTTAGGTATAAGTTAGTACTTAAATAATGAATTGTATATAAATATATGTGAGGTGCAGTATTTATTTGATAATGGTGTGTTTTTTTTTTTTTTTTTAAAGAAAGAATGTTATGGAGAACTAAGATATTTGTAAGATTAGTTGACAGTAGTTTTTTTTTTAAGAATATTTTTAAAATGTCTCTTGACAGAGAGCAGTATTCGGGTTTTATCATTGATGCTTCTGATTTCTTCTGGTAGACGATTGAAAAAAGTTCTTCCCTGATAAGTATAATGATGCTGTGCAAAAGACGTATTTAGTTTTGGGCATAGAAAAACATGTTTAAGTCGAGTTCTGTTTTCATTTAAAAATGGATATTTATCTTTTTCTTTTATTATTTGAATTACTGAATTTTTAATATATAAATCTTTAAATGTGGGAACTTGAAATTCTTCAAACAGGCGTTCAGTTGGGTAGTCTAAGGATTTTTTTAATATAATTTTAATAATTGTTCTTTGTACAATTTCTATTGGAAGAAGGTTACATTTATACGCGGATCCCCAACTAATAATAGCGTATTGTAGAGTGGATTGAACTAAGGCATAGTAGATTAAATATAGATTTTTTATCGACAGAAAATTTCTAATTCTTAAAAATATATATATTAATTTTCTGATTTTGTTTACTACTTGACATATTTGTTCCTTCCATTTCAGATTTTTATCGATAATTACGCCGAGATATTTAATTTTATTTGTTGTTTTTAATATTGTACAGTTTGATTTGCAATAATGTTGGCTGTGATTTTTAGTGTTATCGTGTATGACAATGTTAAAATTTTTGGGAGCGTCGTTTGGATGGATTGCAAATGGAATTACAAATGTCTTTTCACTATTTAGTGATAGTAAGTTAGTGTCGAAAAAATTCTTAAGCGTATTGATGTCTTCTGTGGCCTGTAATTCTACATTTTCCCAAGTATTTTCACTTATTATTAAAACTGTATCATCGGCGTATGATGTAATTTGACCATGTAGATGTTGAAAAAAAATATCGTTTACATATATGGTAAAAAGGATTGGTCCAAGCACTGTACCTTGGGGGATTCCAAAGCTTGAAATCTCTTGATCACTATTAATACAATTGATTTTTACCACTTGAGGGCGGTTTTTTAAGTAGTTGGTGATCCATTTAATCGCGTTGCCTTTTATGCCAATATCATTTAATTTTTTTAATAGTATCTCATGGGATATGCTATCGAAAGCCTTTCTGAGGTCAATAAATATGCCCGCACATTTTTTACCTTTATCTAATGATTCGTAAATGTATGAAGTTACGTTAGCAATTGCATCTTGTGTGCTGAGTGATTTAATAAAACCAAACTGGTTTTTGTTTAGTATTTTATTACTATCTAGGAAATTTACCAATTGTTTTTTTACTATTTTTTCAAAGATCTTTCCTATGTTAGAAATTAGACAAATTGGGCGATAATTCGTTACTTGGTGTGGATCACCAGATTTGTAAATAGGTGAGATTATTGTGTTTTTGTAGTTCATTGGAAATATTCCTTTCGTTAAACTCAAGTTTATTAAATGAGTGATGGGTTTTATTAAGTAAGATTTCATAGATTTTAACATGTGTGTCGTAATAGAATCAAAACCGGGAGACGAACCTCCTTTCATATTTTCTATTATTTTTAAGATTTCACATTCTGTTGTTATTTCAAATGTTGAAAGTATATTACGTTTCTGTAAATTTTTATTTTTATGTTTTTCCGGGTTAGAAGGTTTATGAATATTTTTTGCAAGATTTTTTCCAACATTTGCAAAGAAGGAATTAAATATGTTTGCACATTGTATAGGCTGTAAATTGGCATCTATAATTTTTTTATCATGTTCGATGTACTTAATATTTTGAGTTTTTTTTTGTATTGTCTATGGCCATATTCACAGTTTTCCACATTTGTTTATGATTATTTTCTGAAGATAATATTTTATTTTTAAAAAACTCTTCCTTACTTTTTTTAATATAAGAAGTTAATTTATTTTTATATTTTTTATAAAAATTATATGCTTTTTCATCATGGGGATTTTTTAAAGTTGTTTTATAAAGTTTTTCTTTGTTTCTGATAGATATTATAAGTCCTTTGGTAATCCAAGGTTTTAAACATCTTAATTTTGATTTTATGTGTATTATTATTTCAGTTGTCGAATTTTTAATGTGTTGTGACAGGATTTTTTCAAAGTTAGTCGAACATATTTCAGTATCATCACTCTTTAAAACATTGTTCCAATCTTCCTTTTTTAGTTTTTCGGAGAGAATAGTCATGTCTATTGTTGATTTTTTGGGTATTAAATTATGTTTTTTATGTTTAATATTATTATTATACAGAAGTAAGCATGAATGATGATCAGTTATGTTAGTTTTCCAAACAATTGATTTTAGTTTGTGAAGATCTTTAATGTTTACGTTTGTCCAAATGTGATCTAAACAAGATGGAGTATGTTCTTTTATTTCTCTAGTATTTTTATTTATGCAAGATATGAAATTTTGTTCAGTCATACAATTGATGTATTCAGTTTTGTTATTATTTTCTATTTTTTCATTAATGTTCACATTAAAATCACCCACCACGAAGCAGAGTTTATTTTTTAATTTTAATAATATTTATTTATTTATTTATTTATTTATTTAAACGCCCATTGGGCTTTTACATACATTGTTATTAGTATTATTACATTAACTATATGGCATATAAAAGTTTAAGTACATATATGAATAAAATAATTATTATATGTGTAGTACCTACATAAATGTTTTACAAATAATATAGAATACCATTATGGAGAACAGTTTTTTTTTTGTACTTACAAACAAAAATAACGGGATTGAAATTAATCAGCATTAGTAGGGACTTAAGCATAATCGAAATATAAATTAAATTACAATATTAATTTGTAAAGTTACATATATATATTAAAGTTTAAAAGTCTAAAAGAAAAGAGTGAAATAAATAGAAGCTAAAAAGGGTTTTTCACTATGGAATGGTGAAGTCATACATTTCAGCAAAGTGTTTATGTAGATTTCGTTTAAGCACTGCTACGGAATCTCTAAATATATCAACGACATTACCAAATTTATTACCAAAATTTTGTATTCGATTTAGGGATATGTGCGCTTGATAATTTGTTTTGAAATTGTCACAGAAAAACGTGGAATTTTGTCTCGTATTTTTGGAAGGTACAAATAATTTTATTGTGGCCAGAATTTCAGGGCTGTCGATTCTATAATTAATAATTTTATTTAGTAGAACAAGGTCGGAGATAATTCGCCTATCTGACAGCGTAATCAAATTTAGTTGGTGCATCAGCTGGATATAATTTATATTTTGGATTGGAATATTTAGTTTAAAGTTAATAAATCGTAGAAATTTGTGTTGTACCCTTTCAATATTGTTGGAATGTATTTTATAAAAGGGGGACCAAATAGGCGAATTATACTCTACTTGACTTCTTACTAAAGATGTGTACAGTGTTTTCAAACATTCTAATGACTTGAAGTCGCATGCGGTTCTACATATAAAACCAAGCAGTTTTAAGGCTTTATTTGTGATTTCATTTACATGCGGATTGAATGTTAACTGTTCATCAAATATAACACCCAAGTCCCTGATTTGAGTGACAGCTGTCAATTTTACGTTATTTAGCGAATATACATAAATTATATGATTTCGTATTTTACAAAAACAAATGACCTGACATTTTTAATATTAAGAAACAGAGAGTTGATGATGCACCAACGATATAGTTTATTTAAATTAAGTTGCAAAGTATAACAATCGTCTAAACTACGTATTTTTTTATATATTTTCAAGTCATCTGCGAAGAGAAGAACTTCCACATCTTTAAATATGCTAACAATATCATTAATAAATAACAAAAAAAGAATTGGTCCCAGGTGAGACCCCTGAGGAACCCCACTTGTGGCTTCGAAAACGTAAGATTCCACAGATTTTATTTTCACACATAGCTCTCTTTTACTAAGATAACTATCAATCCAACTTAATAGATTACCCTTGATGCCCAACATACTTAATTTTTGTACAAGGATATGTCGCCTTACTTTGTCAAAGGCTTTGGAAAAATCAGTATAAATTGAATCCACCTGATGCTTCAAGGCAAGAGAATCAGTTATGTAATTTTCGTATATGATCAAGTTACTTAGAGTGGATTTACCTGTGATAAAGCCATGCTGGTTGGGTACAATAATATTATTAATTTGTTTAATAATGACATCTAGGACTAACGATTCAAATAGTTTGGGAATAGCGGACAATATACATATTGGTCTGTAGTTAGATACATCGCTTTTATCTCCCTTTTTATGAATAGGCGTAAGATAGCTTTTTTTCCACTGATTTGGAAAACACCCTGACGACAAAGACTTATTAAATAGTTTAAATAGTGGATAAGTCAAACTGCGAACACAAGATTTTAAATATGTTGGAGGGAAACCATCCGGTCCAGCGGATTTATTAGTATCTAATGCTTTTATAGCCTTTTCTATAGCGTTTATTTCAATAAAACAATGGTTTAGGTTAAGTGATTCTTCAAGTGATATATCGTTTGGGATTTCATTATCAGGAATACTATCATCATAAACACTTTTGAATAAATCTGCAAAAAGATTGACAATGCCTTCGGTACTGTCCGCACAATTGTTATTCAGATGCATAATATTTGGTAAACTACAGTCATTTTTTCGCTGAGCATTAGAAAAGTTCCACAATTTTTTTACATTATCATGAACCTCCATTTCTATTAAACTAATATAATCATTATAACATTTTTTGGACAATTCTTTGCACTGCCTTCTTAAGTTAGTAAACGTTATATAATCATCTACGTTTCTAGATTGCTTATATATTCGGTGAGTTTGTTTTTAGTATAAATTAATTCTTTTAATTCTTTTGAAAACCATGTGGGGTAAAAGGATGCATTAAAATTAACTTTTGGAACATGACGTTCTTTTGAAGTGTTTAGGATTGAATAAAACTGTTGGACTTGATTTTCAATATTGTTTTCATCTTCTAGAAATGACCAGTCTATATGGTCAAGATAATTAATAATATTTGTGTAGTCAGCTTTATTAAAATTGTACGATGAAGTTTTTAATTTCTCCAATTTTCTAGACACATTTGTAATAATAATATCTAACGCTGGATGGTGTTGGTCTAAAGGTAATAACAATTCGTCCGATTTTTCTACCACTGTCCTTAAGTCACTAGAAAATACTAGGTCAAGCATTCGGTTATAAGAATTATGCACTTTATTTAACTGTTTAAGTCCTAGGAAAAAAGACATATCGAGCATTTCCTTTGATTTGGCACACTGCACTTCTGTTTCGTTAATAATCACTTCATTGTTCTTATCGAAAGACCAGTCAATTTTCGGAAGATTGTAATCGCCTACAATTATAAATTTGGCTTTAGGATATTTATATTTTAGTGTTTCTACATCCTCGATGTGGTTTTTGTATATTTGCAGATCTGACATTGGTGGAATATAAGTACAGGCTATAATGATTTTTGTTGATGAAATATTTAGCATTACAAAGATGTGTTCAACGTTTTTGTGTTTAACTGGCAATTTTCTAGATGAAATGTTTTTGGATATGCACACCATTACACCTCCTCCTTTTGATTTGATAATATGTATTTGAGGTCGTTAATAAACGTAATAATACTCGAGCCATGCGTTCTATAGATAGCTATTAAATGATATATTGATTTGCCGAGTTTGAAATGTACTTCGATGCAGTTTACCAAATGTATTGGGTGTTCTATAATGTTAACAATACTAAATTTATTATTTGCAAATATTATTATTCCCGAATTTTTGTTGATATCTACTTTGGTAGAAATATAATTGTACTCAGGTAAGTGATAAGACGGTGACTCAGCGTTCGTAAATGTTTCGGTTAACACTATGAAGTCCGGCTTTTTAATTAAATTATTTATTTTTAAAATTAGTTCATCTAAATTTTTCTGAATGCTACGGATGTTTATGTGCATAATAATTATATCATTGATGTTTTTAGAAATAATTTTGTTACATGAATCAGTACAAATACATTCATATTCTTGAATTTTAATATTTAATTCTAATTCACTATTTACGAAATCATCCATTTAATTAATGCATATTTGGTTGTATTTTGCAATATTATATATAAGTTTTTTTATTCAATGTCGTAGTTTATTCTTTCTTTGGCTAATTTAAGCATGTAAGAACGAAACTTACATGTTTCGCTGTTTGTTCGGTGGTCTATTTCATTCATTTTACTGTTGAAGGAGTTTATTTCTTTCTTCTTGTTAGCTGCGTGACAGTTGGCGCATTTGGGCGGTAGTTCCAGGGATTTACACTCGGAGATGGGATGATCTTCTGAACAGTGCTTGCATGTTGGTTTATTCATTTTATTGTAGCATTTTTGTGCTGTGTGTCCGAATCTTTGACAATGGAAACATTGGGTAAGAACGTTACAATCGGTTACATAGATTCTCATGAATCCTAGATGAATTTTTTTTCTATTTATAAGATGTAGTCTCAATTCTGGATTTGTTTGGAGAATTAAGTTTTTGTTGTTAGTTTTTTTGTTCGTAATGATGGCTTTAACTTGTAATATGTTTTTATCTTGGTATTTTTCACATATCATTTTGATGTCGTTGTTTTGTTCAATTATGTCTTCTAAGAATTCTTTTTCGGTATAGTCTTTGTCAAGTCCTTTGAATATTACGCATGGATCCGTTTTCACAAGTACCTCCGCTATTATGGTTTTGTCGACTTCATTTATCTTATCTTTTAATTTTTTGCCTCTTCTTTTTCTGGGCATGTTATTATAATGTTTTTTTTTGTTTTTTTAATTTCACTTACTCGAATTCCCAACTGCGATATTTTGATTTTTTGTATTTTCTCTTTTATTTTTTCAGTGTCTTCTTCTTTTAAGCTTTTTATAATTATAGGAAATCGTTTTTCTTGCGTTTGTGGTATTAAGTTTTTTACTGCCGAAGAGTATGAAAATGAGTTTTTTTGTGTTTGGTTTTTTTCTTGAATTTCACATTTTTCTTGTAATTTAGCTAATTCTATTGCCATGTGGGATATCATTTCCATGATGTTATTTATTTCTTTCATCATTTTTGATTTGGTTTCTTTGGTAAGTTTATTTTCTTCTATGATTGTATGTAAGTCGCTTATGTTTTGTTTCGCCTTAGTAATGAAGGCATGCGGATCAACCGCTTCCTCCATTTTCACTGGTTATGAATTATTTTATTTTCGGTTAATTTATATACTTTTAAAGTTTGTCTGGGTTTGAAAGTGTTATTTTATTTATCGCCGCTCACTCGCGTCCAACACCGTTAGAGGTTTAGGCGACACTGACCGACTGACACGACTTAAACCGCTTACTGGTTAATACGGAATATTTTTTATTCAAACAGTTAGATTTAGCTTTATTTTTACGAAAAGTGAGTATTTATGTCGGGGGAGACCAAAAAACATGCCAAAAATATGCATTTAACATATTAATTTTGTTAAAATTAATTCACTCACGCGGTAACGTCATTGTTTATTCATCGTTTTTATTTTAACATTTCATAGACAATCAATCAATGCTGCCAATCATAGAAAAAATATTTTTACGTAAAACAAAGTGAATGAATTATTTGAAAGTTTGTACCTGTATTTATAACAGTTGAAAGAAATGTATTAGATAATTACACAAACCCGCTAGACAAACCTTGCTTCGCCAAACAAACCATTCAAAACCTGGGATATTTTTTAAAATTATGATGAAATGCGAGTTTATTTTAGAGAATTTATTTTACAAGGTTGGTACTTCCAACAAAGGTCATATTTGATTGTCTATTAGTTAAAAAAGGAACATTCCGTATTATCCGTGCATCAAAGGTGAGGTGGACTAACTGCATATTTACCGTGATTTTTTCTTTTAAAAATGCGTATTTCATCGTCGTAATTAACATGGCGGTCCTTGAAAAATGACATTTCGTGTTTTTGAAATAATAAAAAAAAAAATTAAAACATTAAACATTATATTTTTCAATTCCGGTTACTGAATTACTTATTACTAACCATTATCTACCTAGTACAAGTTGTTTTTATTTTTTAAAGTGTGTTTCGAGCGTGGACTCGATAGGAAAATATTTACCAACAGCTCTGTCGTTTCTCGCAAAATATTATTTCGTACAATTTTGGTGATAAAAAATTCTCATAAGCGCATACGGTTACCTAGCAAAATCCCAAGGTTTGCACGTCTACTGCACTGGCGCCTCTAGTATGTTTTGCATGAACTATTTATTAGAAAAGAACTTCCCTTAGTCGCTGACATTCATAATGCACAAATGAGATAATTTTGGACTCGCTCTTGGGCAGTATAATTCTGACGGGTGGATTTTTTTTAACAAGGAATTTGAATGGCGCGCTGTTTGAGTGTTTAAATTAGAGTACAGGTTTATCGTATTTTCTTATCTTTCTTATGGGGGTACATCGCACAAACACACCTTTGAGAAAACCACCTCTGACTGAGAGTACCCCCACTTGGAATAGCAGACTCATTATTATTTCAACACCTTTGCAACAATATTTAAGTATGTAAGTTTTATTTCGTAGGATTAGTTCTTGTTTGGTTAGAAATGTATTCAACTTGCACAACTCTCATGCGTTTTATACAGAGTTTTTCAAAATCAGATCTAGACAGTGACGTTCCTATTTTTTTTTACATTAGCTCCACACTGGAACCCCTGTAAAAAAAATTTGCCACAAGGCTTAAGCCTCGATTACATTGAGCGAGTTTACAAGCTACTAGCCGGTAAGTTCAAAAGCGGGTGAATCGGCGAGTGAGATTGTCATGATGATACACAAAACTGTCTACTCGCTCAGTAGCAGCTAAAATAACGGACTCCCGCGCGAACCTATTCTGACAACATTTTGTAAAACACGCTAGGCAGTAGCGAGAATTACGAATCCCGCGAGAACTAATTCTGACAGTTTTGAAATCAGCTGTTGGTGTGCCGCCATCTTGAGCGAGTAGCGAGTAAAGTTGACTACTTTTCAACTTTTTTCATAGATTGTCCACAATCTGCTAGTTAGCAAGTAATACGATTACACTGAACGAGTTTACTAACATATAGTGAATTTCACAGATCGTAAATTCGCTCAATGTAATCGAGGCTTTATGTTATCTTTGAGATGCTGTGTGAAGGGTATTTTTAAGGAAAGCGAAGGAAATAGGTATGAGGTAGGTACAGAAATCTGTGGTTTAGTGGACCAAATGGTAATGGGCCGCGCAAGGACTTGCATTAAATCAAAATACTTTGAAAAAAAAAATTGAAGCTGTTATTATCGTTGTTCTGATGTAAATGTAAAATTCGGGTGAAGGTTATTAATGAATGTAAGAAAATTATTTAATTATCTGTTGCTAACTGACCAAGTAACGAAGATATTTTCAACTATAGATAATTTTACCGCCCCCCTGAGGGCCGCGGTAAAATTATCAAACAATAACTGGGCCGCGGCCACAAAAAGGTTGGGACCCACTGGTTTAGTGTGGCCAGGAGAGACGAACGTATGATGTCAAGGAACCGAACCCACCATAACTATGTATTACTGAAGTCCTGGCGTTGCCTGGGCTTTAAGGCATTTTTTTGCCAAATCAGACATAGACAGTAATTTTACTTTAATTTTGAACGTCGAGTGTGCATAATTTTATCGAATATTTCAAAAACTTTATTCTGAGACACTGTTTCTTTAAAAGTTCATTGATTTTTGTTTAAGACACTTTATTCTGAGACACTGTCTTTAAAACCGCGTTGATTTTGCAAGAAACTTTATTCTTTGATACTGGGTCTTTAAAATTGCATTGAATTTTGGTTACGAAACTTTATTCTGTGACACTGTGTCTTTAAAACGGCGTTGATTTTGTTTAAGAAATTTTCAGTAAACATCCTTGCACTACTTTTATACTAGTTTTATTTATTATTGCCTATTAGTCAAAAAGTTTTATTTAAGCTGGTGACTTATATTTTTTTGATCTGAGTTACTCACGCTTCTAACATAATTCGTTTTACTCCGACATTTTAGTTCTACAACGATATTGACTTAAGTTTTAATAACAGATATAGCAGTAAAAAAAAATTTCAGTACCTAAACAACCTTGCACGACATCTAGTTTTATTTGCGAAAGCCCTTGAGGTGTCCAAACAAAATTTCATTAGAAAGCAATTATTTTGTTTTACGGGGAAAATAGTAAAACCGATGTAAACGTTAACGGTTCCCGCTACCTTGGCGCAATCAGGACCGTAATGAATTTCTGTACTTAACTGAATTGTATCAAGTTAACAACACTGGTTTAATTTCGTGATAGTTTTGTTAATTAATAAATTTGTTTGGAGTGTTTTCACAGTATTTCATTTGGATTGTAGAATAAACATAAGGATGTTAGTATCTCCGCATTTCATTTAAATTGCAGAATAAACAGAAGATTCTGCTTGAAAATTAAGTTATTATACAAGTGAGACATATAATAATTATTTTGGAGTTTCGAAACACATTATTTTAATTAATTTACTTTTGATTGTTTTGATATCATTAGATAATTTAGCAGAACTAGAGCTTTTGTTCATGAGAACGGGTCGTTTCTTCATCTTGTTTTTGTGTAAGTCAGGCTTGTATGTGGAACGAGCTACCGGCATCTGTTTTTACTGCCTCCTATAAAATCGGGGTCTCTTCAAGACCTGCATTCATAAATCCCTTCCTACAGCTCCTACGTTTTAAAAATATTTTTTCCATACAGGCGCCCTAAGGAAAGAATCCCTCAGGGTCCATGTCATCTTTGGGGATGCCGTGTGAGGGTTTTTTTAACATGAATACCGCACAAGAGTCCCAACGCCTCCCGTCTGGAGCCAGTGGGACTAAGGCATCCCCAACTGGGCTATTTAGTGACGCTGAAGGTAGTGGGGAGGGAAAGGATATAGGGAAGAGGAAGGTGGGGAAGTACCTGGCTATTCAGATCTGGTCACCAAATACGGCAGAAGCCATTTTAAGCAACGTTTCAATTCTGAATGGTGGTCTTACACCAGGGCGATACTGAGAGTATCTTCTACCTATATGGAAAGGAAGGAGAGGAAGTTCTGGGCAGGAAACAGGTATGAAGGGTGGGTAGGAATCTGTGGGTCAATGTGTCCAGGAGTTACGAACCTATGAATCCAACCCTTACTAAGGCGAAACAAAAAAAAATATTACTTCATTTTTTAATAATGGATAACCACAAAGTTGGAGCTAATTTCAAAAGAGTAAAAATCATGTTTGAAAGCTTCAAACTAATGATAGAAATTACGTTTTGAGCTGAAAATAGTCGCGTCCACAAGTATTTTGAGAATTTCTCTACTTTAGAAGTTTTTTTAATGTTTTCTGATGTGTCGAATATTATTGCTTCTAGGCATGCTTTTATTTGACATTGCCAATATCAAACCGTTATACGTGGGTATTGTATCAACAAATATATTTTTATCGTTGACGTATACAAAAAAATTATATATTTCTAATCTTTACCAAATTAATGATCTGTCACGCACAATCACGCATATCGTTAATTACTTGAACAATGGCCACAGTCACGCATTCACACCATAACATATGTATTATTATATCAACAAAATATAGGTAGGTATATCTAGAGGTCATTCTCTTGAAAGTAATCGATACTTTTGCTGGATTTTTTTTATAACTAGACTTTTTTTATAACTGGACTTTTTTTATAACCAGAATATTTCAAAATAGATTTTTAAAATTTTTTGGAGGCCTGTCAATACCTCTGCCTTAGGTCACCCCAATTGGTTCGCTACGATTGGCGACTTAGCGGGGTAACCCGGATTTAAGGGGCGAGGTTTGTCCGGATCACGCGGTGGATGCATCTGTTAACCAATAGAGAACTCCAGTCCAATTTTTGAATTTTTTTTTTTGAATAATGACCTTCTAACTTAAATAACTGCATTTTTATTTTTATTTTTAGAGTTAGTTTCTAATAGTTAAAATAATTGTCAAAGTTTCACTTTTCAAGACCCCCCAAAACCAACGTATGTATGGTGAATGGTGTGACGTCATCACTCCTGAAAATTTCTATAGGATCGGGCAATCAGCTGGTCAACTGCCGTCATTTTGAATTCCGTTGTTCGAAGTACTCTCCCTAAAAGTACCATTACTATTTATTTTGTGCATTAGTTTTTGAATATTTTAATAGAGCTAAATTAATAAGAGATACCTTTATATTTGAAACATTATTTAGGCCTAAATAATGTTTCAATAAACACAACAACAAAATTTCTATAAACAGTATAATAAATAAATTAAATAAACGAATAAATTAATACGATGGCTTGTGTCATATCATGCATTCCCATACAATGACTTTATATTTCATACTCACGACACGTCGAACAGTGACGTCACCACTAAAATTTCAATAATGCCAACTTGACTGCGTGTTTTTACGACCCGATTAAAAATGGACTTAAAATAATTTTTAAGAACATCGCCTTGCAACGCAGTGGGAGGAATGGATTACACGTCCGTCATAGATGAACACATCAACCCATAGATTCAACAGACGAATTGCAATCTTTAGAGCACAGGCGTCGGGTGGGAATGCTATCCTTGTTCTACCGGTATTACAATGGAAGATGCTCCGAGGCACTAGCATCATTGATCCCTTCGGCACCGGTGCATAGTCGGGAAACACGCCAAACGCGTGCCCAACATTTGTACACGGTTGACATTTGTCACATGAGAACGGGTCGTTTCTTCGACTCGTTCTTATGTTCAACAGCTCGGCTGTGGAATGATTTGCCGGCCTCTGTGTTTCCTCCTTCCTACAACATGGGTCTCTTCAAGACCAATGTTCATTCATTCCTCTCCTCAAAAAGACCCTCCACACAGCATCCCAGATGACATAGGCCCTGAGGGAAATTATTTTCCTCAAGGCCTCCTGTGTGGAGTTAATGTAAAAAAAAAAATTCCTTCCCACCTCTCACACCTTTTTCTTTCTCAGAACTTCCTCTCCTTCTTTCCTAAAAACCATTCACACAGCATCCCCAAAGATGACATAGACCCCGTGGGGAATTATTTTCCTCATGGCCTTCTGTGTGAAATTAATGTAAAAAATATCTTATCTTCATTATATTGTCTTCCCTATTGGCCATAATATTAAAAAACCCAGAAACTTCCCAGAAATTTTTCCACAGAACCGACTTACCGTTCTCAAACTTTTGTGCGAATAAGTTGACTATATAACATCGCCTTGGTGACAAGATTCCGGACATATTTAGGGATAGCACCCAGACCGTTACATATATTTTTTAATGTTTTCACTTGACCCAAAACCCAATACTCATTGCCAAATTTTGTCCATGGTTTATTCTTATTTATCTTAATTTTTAGTGTACTTTGCAACCTGAAAAGAGAACCATTGATTTTGAAAAATGTTCAATAATTAGTGGTGTTTTAAAAAAAATGTTATTTTCATTTAATTAAAATGACGAAACAAAGTGATTTTGCAATTACTGAAGAAATAAATGGTTCAATTTTTATTGGAAAAACTTTACAATAACTTTTGAAGGTTATTTCATATCATTGAAAAAAATAAAAATACAAACAAATCTAAATGAAAAATAAAACTGAATAAAACGCAAAAAATAATAAAGGTAACGGTCGCAACTGGAACACGCATCCAGGATTTCTTGTCTTACCCGGACACTGCGCCTTAACCAACTCGGCCATTGAGACCAAAGTTTTTTAATCATTTTTTTCGATTTCATATTTCAAGCTCAGAATTGCCAATATTGTCTTCAACTAATTTTCCCCATATTTTTGAGAGCTGTCCTATTTTATTTACATGGGCACTTATTGACCTTTTCTCAAAGTTTAATTGAATATTATTTTTGAAGTAAAACTTCTTTACGCACGCTTGACTTGGGGAGTAAGCTGGTGAATGCGTGACGAGAGCGTTACGAAAAGTATGATCGGGCGAGGCGAACGGTCGGGCCTTTACGCACGCTTGACTTGGGGAGTAAGCTGCTGAATGCGTGACGAGAGCGTTACGAAAAGTGTGATCGGGCGAGGCGAACGGTCGGGCCTTTACGCACGCTTGACTTGGGGAGTAAGCTGGTGAATGCGTGACGAGAGCGTTATGAAAAGTGTGATCGGGCGAGGCGAACGGAAGGTGAGAAGGAGATATAAGTTAGTGTAGTTTTACCTCAGTCGTGTGGTCTAAAGCGCACTTTGTTCAGCACACTTTCATACAAAGTTTTTTTTTATTAGAAAAACTTTTGAAGGGTATTCCATCAATAGAATACATCACAGAAGAAGAAGATAATAATAAATCTAAACGAAAATATGACAAAAAAACAAAAGACAGAAAAATATAAAGCTACCGGTCGCTTTTTATTTTTAGACTTATAAAAGATAGTTTTTGTATTGAAAAATTGAACATTCGATATCTTAAATGTAAAAATCTCGTGTCACGGTGTTTGTGGTCGCACTCCTCCGAAACGGCTTGACCGGTTTGTAAGAATTTTTTTATGTATATTTGATAGGTATGAGAATAGGTTTTAAAGTATATTTCATACCGCTAGATGATTAGAGTATCCCTATCCAGAATTTTTTTTTTTTTTTTTGACAAAATTTTTATTTTGTATTTTTTTTAATTTGGCGTTAAAAATACCTATAACCTCAAATTTTAACCCTCCCACCCAGTTTTTATTATTTTTGTATGAACAAATTTAAAACCGTCTTTCGTACATCAAACAGAACGAAATTATTTATGTTGTTGAATGACAGATGGCGCTACACGTCCGCCTCATCGAACTTTTATCCACACATGCGCCATACATTCAAGAGAAGCGTTGCGTCATTTTGATATTTTATTCGGCATCATGTTCTCGCGAGGGCAAACTATCGAGGTTATTTGTGTTGGCTAAAGACTGACTGACAAAAAATATCGTACACTCAATTGCTCATCGAAATTAATAAAGATTTTTATTTATTTCATTTGCCTACTTTAGTTGGTGTTTTTTTTTAATTTTTATCGACAGTCATCGTCTACAGCGCTTTATTTCTCTTTCTGTCATAGATTCCATCCCCACATACTTACAATACATTCATTATATTTTATTTAACAACCAAAATATTCACTAGAAATAATTTATATGGCAGAACAACGTTTATCAGGTCAGCTAGTTAATTATACAGGACACCTGTTGACTTTTTTCTAAAAGTCTAAATGTGTAACGTTCGCTGCTAGCGGCGTATCTCTAGTTACAATTCGTATGGTGCTGTGGCCGCCTTGACACGGGTGCTCGGGCGATGCTTCGAGAGTTTTCAGCCGCTCAGTTGACGTAAAACCGCGGTTTGGGAGGTTGTGATTGTGGAACGGGCTGCCATTGGTGCTTGGACCCATCGTACTTTGGAATTTGAGATTAAAATAAGTCATTTAAAAAGATTGAGATATTTAGCTATTTTTTAGAGATTACTGATGTAAAAATACATATCGTTAATTCTATACAGGCGCCCTTCAGTTAATCTTTCAATTTTATCACATGTTACCATTATTATTGGCACGTGTAGAGAGTTTGCCATCATTAACAGCTGGAACGATTGTTCGTATCCAGCCACCCCCTGATCTTTTTAGAGTCTCATGTTTAATATAGAATGTTACCCAAGTGCAGGGTTTTTATATTCAAAATAAATCATCCATTGTTTATCTTACAAGAAATTTTCATTACATACCTACCCACATTGCCTTGCTTCTTTTATCTAAGATAAGCATACTAATCCAAGTTATTTATTTATTTATTTATTTATATTTATATATATATTTTTTTTACAGTTTTTTAGAGAAAATGTGTCCTAACTGGGGTACCCCGTTCTAAGGACACATTGTACAAGTTTTATTATTTTAATTATAAGTAAATACCTAATCTATGTTAGAATACTGCCAAGGGAAATTATTAAGTTATATCTAAAAGAAAGTACAAAACAAAGCATTATTCTTTGTTGGGTTGCAAAATTGAATCTATTTTCTTCCTTCCCATGTCACATGGATGGATATGTGTATTCTATGGGTGATTACTCATATTTAGGGTGGCCGATGTGGAGTAAGATGTTCAATCTTGGTGGGTATCAATTAAGGTAAATATTTTTATGTCACAAATGAGCATTCAATTTCTATTCCTACTTTATATCTTTGTGTCTTTTTTCTATTGCATGTTTCGTTTAGAGTTATTATTAATATTATCTTTTTCTTCGATTCAGTAAATCGGTTTTTATTTAATTGAGCAAGTATTTTTACAATTTGTTTTGTCCACGCTTGGCATATTATATTCTCTGGCTCCTGTGGGAATGTGTTTTCAACACGTTATAACATTTTTAATTACCGAAATGTACGTCGAATCCGAATTTTTATGGTGTGTAATGGGAATAATTGAGTAATAAATTGTGTTTTAATTTTTGATAATAGCCATGGCGTGTCTGTATATCTGGAACAGCATGGTGAGTAAATTCCCAGACGCCATTTAGCAGCCTTGTCGCGTGGAATTATTTTATATTCGTCTACTAAAAAATCATTGAAAGTCTCTAATGAAGCACACGTGAAACATCATAAAATATTTTGTAATCGAAGATATCATTTACTTTGTGGCTTGTCACAATAGGCCACTTGCATGGATTTCATAACGACTTGGAAAAAAAAATCGTGTGGATAGATCTTTTTACTAAGATTACGAAAATTCTACAAAATTTTTTTAGAAATGTACAGTTATTTTATTTTTAAATAAATAAATTCTTTATTTCGGCTCGTGACGTCACTACATGAAAATGTCCCGTCTCCGAAAATGTTCCTATTAATTTTGTAAGATTCCACACTGATTTTTTTTTTTATATGGCATCACTTTGATTTCAGGCGAATATTTGATTTCATTCACTAGATTTATTGTTTGTTCTCTGTGAACTTATCATTTGGTTTGAATTTTTGACAGATGTTATGAAGAGAACCCCGTACATTTTAGATGAGGGTACTTGTTTTAGAGGTATAATATAAGAGTTATAATTAATGTTTCAAAGACCCAATCTTGTCGGATTACGTCTAAAAGGGATCGAATTGAATATCTAGTATCCTTCAACGGAAGCAATCTTCCGAACAGGCCCTCCATTGATATGCTTGGTGAAACCCTAAGTGACCAGCTCAGGTATGGGGGCTCCATCGAAGCCAGAGTAATGTTAGCCTCCCAAAAACTGGGCGTACTGTATAGGGCCCGCAGATACTTTAATAGTACACAACTGCTAACCCTGTACAAATCACAAGTGCGCCCCACGGTTGAATTTGGCAGCCACCTCTGGTCTGGAGCTCCAAAATACCTGAAAAATACCCTCGACTCTATGCAGAAACGGGCGGTCCGTTTAATAGATTCTCCCATCTTAACAGACGGATTGCAATCTTTAGAGCACAGGCGTCGGGTGGGAATGCTATCCTTGTTCTACCAGTATTACAATGGAAGATGCTCCGAGGTACTAGCATCATTGATCCCTTCGGCACCGGTGCATAGTCGGGAAACACGCCAAACGCGTGCCCAACTTTTGTACACGGTTGACTCGTTCTTGTGTTCAACAGCTCTGCTGTGGAATGATTTGCCAGCCTCTGTGTTTCCCCCTTCCTATAACATGGGTCTCTTCAAGACCAATGTTCATTCCTTCCTTTCCTCAAAAAGACCCTCCACACAGCATCCCAGATGACATAGGTCCTGAGGGAAATTATTTTCCTCAGGGCCTCCTGTGTGGAGTTAATGTAAAAAAATTAATGTAATATTCTTATTACATTGGATTTATTAATATAGACGTTGTAAATTATAATGATTAATGATCAATAAGATGAATCACGGAAAAAAATATTATTATGAGATGTTATATTTTTGGTATGCCTCGTTATTCGCCTGTGATATTCTTGTGGAAAACATTATTTTTTTAAAATGATTTTCGGCTATGTAATTATCGTTTTTTCGCACCTATAAAATTATGTCCCGTCTTTCCGGTTTATAAAAAATGGTCTAATATTTCGGATTGAAATTTTCAAAAAATCGCCAGGGTTTCAAAAACACGATTAAAAAAAAAAACAGATTTTTTTTTTACATGAGCTGCACACAGGAGGCCCTGAGGAAAATAATTTCCCTCAGGGCCTATGTCATCTTTGGGGATGCTGTGTGGAGGGGTTTTGGGGGAAAGGAAGGAGAGGAGAGTTCTGGGAAAGAAAAGGGTTTAAGGGGTGGGTAGGAATCTGGGGTTCAGTGTGTCCTGGTCATCCGCCTCCAATACCTAGACAAACCTCACCCCATGAACCCGGGCACCCCTGCTAAATCACCAAACGTAGCGAACCTCTTGGGGTGACCTATGGCAGAGGTGTTGGTTATCCAATAAAGGTTCCCTGGGCGGCGGTACCCAATCCCGCCTCCCAAATTGTAAAATGTCTTAGAATATTTGCCTAAACCGGATTTTTTTTTTGAAAAACTTGATGAAGAGGCCTATTACAATATAAATTCCATTTTTAATTTTTTTCACATTATCTCCACTCAGGAGATCCTGAAGAAAATAATTTACCTTAGTGGATGCTGTGTGGAGGGTCTTTTTAAGGAAATTGAGGAGAGGATGTTCTGGGAAGAAACAAGGCTAGAGGGGTGGTTAGGAATCTGGAGGTCAGTATATAAAGGAGTAGCGGACGTATGAATGCATCCCCCCGACTGCGGTGCAAGGCGATGGGTCGTGAGAGTCCGGCTGGAGAGGTCAAAAGGCCTCCCTCAACCAGTCTATCAGAAGGCGGGCAGATGCATCTGTCAATATTTAATTACAAACATTTAAATTGCTTTTTAGATTTAAGAACATTACGTAAAGCACTAATTCTGTTGGATTGTTATGTTCTTAATGTTTGCTTGTTTTTAAATGTATTTATTTGTATTATTTAATTATTAGAACCATAAACAAAAATTTCCATAATACAATCGTAAATAAAGGTTTTTCCGACAATATGTAGGCAATAAAACTAAAGAATTAATGAATGCAGTAAGTGGGCGAATGTATTTGCCCACTTACTGCATGGTGGGTCGGATCGGGAGAGACTGGTTGAGGGAGACCTAATCTAGACATCCACCAGACGGACTCTTTCGACCCATCGCCTTGCACCGCAGTGAAAGGGATGGAATCGTACGTCCGTCTCTCCTGGTTACATTGACCTCCAGATCCCTACCCCTCACACCTTTTTGCTTTCCAGAACTTAAATTGCTTAATTTCGTGTTTGTTCACCCTTCTCATTATTATTGTTAATTTTATATATAAAAATGAATCGCTGAATGTGTTGCTAAGCGCATAACAAATTGGATAATTCTTTTTTTTGAGTATTCGTTATTGTCAGGACAAGGTTTTTATAAAACTTCAGGTGAGCTCTGGCATTATGAAATTTGTTAATTAATTGTTAAACAATTAAAAAATGCTATTGGTGGCACGCCAGGAAGCGGCTATTGCTATGGAAAGCGGGAGGGAGGGAGAGATGGGGGAGGGGAGGCAGGGAGGGGGAGGGGAACCTGGGAGGGGGTAGGGGGACCTGAGAGGGGAACTCGGGAGGGGGGTTCGCGGGACGGGGGAAGCGGGGGGGGGAGTGGAGTGGGGAGAGGGAAGGTGGAGGTGACGGAGTGGGAACGCGAGAGGGGAAGAGGACACAGGAGAAGAAGGGGAGGTGGAAGGGGAACGGGACGAATGGGAAAGGACACGCAGGGAGAAACAATTTCTTTATTAAATGGCATAGCAACGCATGCCGGGACCAGCTAGTATTTAAATATAAAGGAATTATGTGTATGTTGCAAATTGTTAATAAACCTTTTTTTTATTTATTTATTTTGGCAATGCTGATTAAAAATACATATAAAGTTACATCAGTTACATATATATTGTAAGTAATGTACCGACATCTTACTTATTTGTTTTACCACACCCATTACACACTTTAGAACACATAACACATCACCCTATGTGACCTCCATAAATTCAGCCTCTATAAGGACATAGGCTCCGAGTGAATTTTTTTCTGTGTTTAGCTAACGAAAAAAAAGGTACTTGTATCTGTATTTAAAACCTGTAAGACCTAACTGATCAAAAGCTTACGTTAAGGTTAACAAATAAAGATGCATAATCTAATCTAAACCATCAAGACTCAGATTATTGATTGCAACTGGCAAATGTCAGTGTAAATTAAAATTTATTTATTTTAATTTTTTAAACTTTATGAGTAAAATCTCAAATTATAATATTTAATAAACCTTATTTAATTATTTTATTTTAATTTAAACTTTATGAGTAAAACCTCAAATTGTAATATTTAATTAAATGAAGACAATATAAGCGAAACTCAATCGAAAATCTGGAAACAGAAAAATCTAAAAAGATATTAGAAATCAAGCGCTGTTGTAGTTAAATTTGCATTTGCATTTGTGCATTTGCATTTGCTTAATTAGTTATGAGTTTCGCTTATATTGTCTTCATTTAATTAAATATTTAATTTAATTAAATAAAATTAATTTATTTGTAGAATTTTCTCAAAGTTAGTAGTAGATACTCTTGACATAGCCCTGGTCAAAGTCCACCATTCACGATTGAAACTTTGCTTGAATTAGTATTAGCCGTGTGTGGTGACCCGGTCTGAATTGCTAGGTACTTACCAACCATCCTATTGAGGGAGCGGGCCGGATCGGTAGAGACGGGAGACAAAAATGAAAGGCGTCAGTCGGTGTATGAGTCAGTCTTTATTGTTGAGCTACGTAGCGAGGGTCGAAGCGGAGCGGTGCCGTTAGTGATACCGTTAGTGATGTTGCTGCGAATGATGAGTGAAGAAGGTCAGGAGACTACGGCGGTGAAGATCACTGGTCTTCAGGGAGCCGGCGTGTTGCTCTACACCATGGCGGTGTAGAAGTGACCTTGGTCCAGGCGGTCGATCGTCGTCGTGCTGACGAGATATGGCAGCTGTGTGTCCTTTGAGTCGGCACACACACGTGACGCAGGAAGGAACCTTGAGAGGCGATGAGGATGATCTCTGGCAGCGGAACGCGGTGGGTTCAAATGCCAGAGAACGGGTTGCATCCCAAGCAGAAAGCACGGCGGGCTTTATGTGCTGCGGACGAAAACATCTCATGTCGAGGCGCGAATGGGCCGGACAGCGGATAGAGGTTGGAGAAGGAATCCTCGAAGGTACTGGAAATGTTCCTGGAGTCACACTGGACAAACCTTATTCACTTGTTGCGAGACGGGCAGCCCGCATGGGCCGATATGGCGTAGCGGCACTGATCGGACTGTGTTGCTTACTCGACCGATGAATGAAGACTAGGTACTGAGACTGAGCGGGCGAGCGGATCTGCTGCTTATATAGCCGCGGCGAGTAATTACTCTCACGGTAGGTAATGCGTGCCACTCGGCAGTTGACGAGAATGTTCGGCGCCGTACAGATATTGTACGGTGCTATCTCGAGACCTTTCTAGGCGGTGGCGATATTATTAACGCTGTAGGTAGATGTACCGGCAGTACATTGCGCTGTGTGCATTATTCTCGTGTGTTCGTACAGCGACAGTGGCGGCGCAATTAATTTGGCACAAGTGGCCGCCACACTATTCTCCCCAACTCTCATCAAGTTGGGGCTCTTGTGCGATAATATAAAAAAAAGAGTGTGCTTTAGGGGCCATCCATAAATTACGTCACACGAATTTCTTGATTTTTGACCCCCCCCGTCCCTGCCAAACATCGTCACCATTGTGAGACTGCCGTTGACGTCACATATTTTGCAATTTTGACCCCCCCTTAAGATGTGACGTAATTTATGGATGGCCCCTTAGATCACACGACTGAAGTAAAACTTTACTAACTTATATCTCCCTCTCAACTTTTGTTCGCCTGGCCAGGCCGTTCGCCTCACCCCATAACACTTTTCATAACGCTCTTGTCACACATTCACCAGCTTACTCCCCAAGTCAAGCGTTCGTAAATAGTTTTACTTCAAAAATCTAACTCATTTTCATCATCAATCATCTTGAAACATCCAATTTACTCACTAGTCACTTTATCGTTTGTTCCATAGTTTTCAATCCAAAATCCACGCGAAACATAACAATAAAGCTTTTAAAAATTTTACCCTCGAAGTATTGAAACATTATTAAACTCGCGTACACATGGGTATTTAATTAAAAATACTGTATTAAAAATCTACTCCCAATTATAATGAACTAGAAACAATTTATCTCCGTTCCGATTCACTCGATTCACCCGACCTCACCCTTCCTCTCTCCTCTCCGGGCATCGCGACGTCGCCATGGCAACGACGCGACCGGCGCCCGTTGCCGTGGTTACGACGCCGCCGAACGTACCGGGGCGGCACACCAGATACCAGATGGGAGGTGGGAGAAATGGGAGGCGATCCGTGATCGAAATAACAAACCAGTCAGATCAAATGCGCTTGCGGTCAAGAATTGTGATTGAGAATGGTTTTATATTCATTTATGGAAAACTAGCGGAGATCCTTGGAAAATAACGGGATATTATAATTATGAGATTTGTGATACTGAAAGTGTTTATTAAAAAAATGCTTAATTATTTAATTATTCATTTCTGTTCACGTACATACAGTTTACATGTTCTGTAAACTGTTACTATTCAGAACTTGTATGGATTAGTGTATGTCTTATAGTTCCAATAATTAAGACGAACAAACTTCCCCCAGCTCTTACTGATGTACAGAACTTGGCTGAATTCAAATGAGCTTTAAAAACAAACTTATTTAAAAAATCAAACCTTTCATGAATTTTAACTCGTTTCCAATCTACTATAATAAGCCATGTTCCTCAAGTTTCTGGTAATTGTTTGGTTTCGATTACCTCCTTACTATAGTTTTATGTGCACTCTGTTATTATTATTTCTAAACGTAAACTGCCTCCTATTCTTTATTATAATTTAGTTTTAAGAATTCTTGTTGTTAATATTGTTCTTTAGGAATTGCTTTGTATATACTGTATATTCTTTGTTTCACATTATTTAATCAATTTTGTATTTTTAAGGACTCGTAAGGAACACTATAGGATTAATTTTAAGTTTATTATAATTAAGCGCACTTGAAGTGAAATATCACAAAACTGCGCTACATAAATACTACGTTATTATATTATTATCTTTGAATTGTGTTGCGAATCTTCTAAGTAAGAGGATCATTTAGATTAAAAAATGCTTTATTTACGTTTATCGTAAAGCTTTCAATGAAAATTTAACTGGACCAGGCGTCCTTAATCTAGGATAGCTTTTCTTAACCTTATTCAGCCACGGACCCCTAGGAAATCAAGCAAAATTTTCAAGGACCCCCAAAAAACACCAACAATAAATTTCGAACCAATTTTGAAGTGATAATCTCTTTAGCACCATTGTGATTTGAAACTCGATGAAATGAAAAATAGCGAACTAAAAAGAGACAAATGCATACATCCGCAGGATTTAGCGTATGAGAGAATGAGATAGTATAATCGGTCTACGGTGATAGTATAATCGGTGCTTCGAAGCCTTTCCACTCGTGTCTAATTTAGTTTTCTGATGGTTTCACTTCTACCGCCTGTGAATAGCACACTCTGATATTTAATTAGGTAATATAAATACAAAAAACATACTTAAAACAAAATAAATAAATATTAATAATTAACGTACAACAGCAACACCACCATTCACATTAATTAACGATTAATTAATGCGAAGGTTGGTGTTTTTTTTACTAACTAAGCAATAATTATCAGCCTGAAACACTCATCCACATTGAAAAATCTTAAATCTTATTGTTTTTTTACTATTAAATTAGTTATAATTTTTCATTTTAATTATTAAACTAACGTTTAAGATAAGATTTTTTATGCATAGCACAAAGAGTCACAATTATTATAAGCAATAATTATCAGCCTGAAACACTCATCCACATTGAAAAAATCTTCCGAGAAAAGATACATGACGCCAACGGGACTTGAACCCGTGCCTTTCTGATTGCCGGTCAGCTGCTCTCCCAATTGAGCTATGGCGGCTTATCTTATACCCGCTAAATGGTTCAATATATACTAGTGTTTCATTCAACAATTACTGCTAATTATATTTTTTCCACCTGAAAACAACCAACTTTATTTTTGCGAGAGAGACACTGTTAGTGTCACTGTTAGACACTGTTTGTCTCTCGCAAAAATTAAGTTGGTTGTTTTGAAAAAATATAATAAGCAGTAATTGTTGAATGAAACACTAGTATATATTGAATCATTTAGCGGGTATAAGATAAGCCGCCATAGCTCAATTGGGAGAGCAGCTAACTGGAAATCAGAAGGGCACGGGTTCAAGTCCCGTTGGCGTCATGTATCTTTTCTCGGAAGATTTTTCAATGTGGATGAGTGTTTCAGGCTGAAAATTATTGCTTATAATAATTATTACCCTTTGTGCTATGCATAAAAAATCTTGTCTTAAACGTTAGTTTAACAATTAAAATTAAAAATAATAATTAATATTTGACAAGTTTAAGTATTTCCCCAATAAATGAAGACATAATTTGTCTCGACGCCACCTAGCGAGGGATTTAACACTAACAGTGTCTCTCTCGCAAAAATAAAGTTAGTTGTTTTCAGGTGGAAAAAATATAATAAGCAGTAATTGTTGAATGAAACACTAGTATATATTGAATCATTTGGCGGGTATAAGATAAGCCGCCATAGCTCAATTGGGAGAGCAGCTGACCGGCAATCAGAAGGACACGGGTTCAAGTCCCGTTGGCGTCATGTATCGTTTCTCGGAAGAGTTTTCAATGTGGATGAGTGTTTTAGGCTGATAATTATTGCTTATAATAATTATTAAATTAGTGATATTCGGGTTGATGTTGCTATAAAGTTGTAATCTCAAATCGGATTCCACTTGTAATCTGTTTCTGTGTTTTTGTTTTTATTATATACAAGAGCAGAAAATGCCTTTTCACAGTATGTGGCTGAGAAAAGCAGTAAATGTTTTAGTATTTCTATTGATCTTTCTTTACATTCACCCAAAAACTTGATAAAGAAGCTTCTTTGAAATTACCTTTCAAAGCTGAATCAGAAGATTTTCTATTAATTGGTTTTCCTCTGTTGTTTACAAGCCCAGTAACATCTGTATTGAAACGGTCTAATATCCATTTTTTTCTTTTGACGGGTACTGGAAAATCATCCGAAATGAAGACCCTTAGCGATTACGAAACTTTTAGTAGTATTTATATATTTTTGTTAAATGGTCCAAAAATAAGACTACGGACCCCCATACATGCGGACCCCCAGAGGTCCGCGGACCACAGATTAAGAAACACTGCTCTAGGAGACTCTATGTTATTCATTTATTATGAAAATGATGATGAAATTTACACGATGAAAATGACCTAATGTGGCCGGTCTACCAGGTACTTTCGGCTATTGTCCTAACCGTTTATATGTACATGAGGCACGAACAACGATAGATGATACTTTTCTAAAATAAAACTTAACTAACATCTGTTGATATCTATACTAACGGCATCTATTGATTGATGTTGAAACTGCATGACTAGCTAAACTAATTTTAGATAAAGTATCACGTTTTTCTTAGGATCATGTCTTCAAAGGAAGAAATTTACCTATCGAATGTTAGTAAACACGAAATATTATTATTATTTTTTAATGACATTATAAAAATACAAGGGATATTATATTCATACTAAAAAGACCAAATATGAATTAAAAAAAAAAAAAACATACCTGGGTTACGAATAACCCAACAATGTTTGAAAATCTCCTATTGCCATCAAAGTAAGCGAAAAATGTTGTTTGAGTCGTGATGGAGGACTTACCAACCGAAGAATCGAACACGCGACGCCCGGGCGGTACCCAAACGCGATGTCCATTCAGCCATTGGACCTGTGAAATAATAAATAAAACAAATTCGCATTTCCAATAAGGAATTTTCCAAAAAAAACTTTGATATCCCCTTTGTCGCTTGCATAATACGATAAATAGTCCGTGGAGGCGGATATTAGTAACGCCGCCACGGAAACCAATCATTGGATAACCAATGCCTCTGCCATACTAGGCATTGGTTATCCAATACTCGTAAGTCACCCCAAGTGGTTCGTCACGCTTGGTGATTCAGCAGGGGTGCCCGAGGTAATGAGGGTGAGGTTTGTTCAGGTATTGGTTATTTACATAAAAAGAAAATTTTTTGAAATTTTTATGAATTTTTGCATTCCTTTTAAATACGATAAAAATTATTGTTTATATTTGATTTAGAAAAACTTTGCATAAAGTCCAGGCAATGCCGGAATCTCCAGCTGGTATATTTATTTCTAAAGCAGCTAATTTTGCGTCGTAAATCACCGCTAATCGTCACAAATTTTTCGATATCGTTTCGTTATTGCTACTAAGAAGATGGAGAGATAAGTAAATATGAATGTTAAAGAGAGCGTGCTAATATTAAAAAATGATAATATTTAAGCTAAAATTGTGGAAATGTTTAATAAAACACGACTCGTTTAAAATAGAGCAAAAATCTCGAGGGGATTATCTAAAATAGCATTTAATGATACACTGTGAATTTTTTCATACGTATAACTTGTAAAATAGCTGAAAAAGTGTGTTTATAATAATTTTCGCAGCATACTTTGCGATTTTTTTCTATCGAGGGAATTTCGTATAATTGCCGGATCGGCGTGTGAAATGTATAGATATTATCTTTAAGAGTAACATAAACTCTTAAAAGTGTTTAAGGAAAATTTGTAATAAATCAGTAGAAATGCGGGAAGCCGGGTCTTGCAATTGTTGTTAACTAGCTGACCCGGCCACGCGTTGCTGTGGCTAATAAAACACAACGTCATCTACTGGATGGTTATCCAACCTTTATAACCACCGCCGTCTTTGAGTTTATCGCGAAGAGACAGACATATGCCGCGGAGGACTTTAATTTATAATTCGTAGAGACGGTGTGAAAGATTATAATAATGTGCTTGAAGTGCTTGGGGTAACTAACGTATTTAAGTTAATAAGGATTAATACTGTATCCATTATTATTTTTTAATTTATAAACTAACGTTTAGACAAGATTTTTATGCATAGCACAAAGGGTAAAAAGGTTGTTTTCAGGTGGGAAAAAATATAACAAGCAGTAATTGTTGAATGAAACACTAGTATATATTGAATTATTTGGCGGGTATTTGATAAGCCCCCATAGCTCAGTGGTCAGAGCATTCGACCGGCAATCGGAAGGACACGGGTTCAAGTCCCGTTGGCGGCAAATATCTTTTCTCGGAAGATTTTTCAATGTAAATGAGTGTTTCAGGCTGACAATTATTGCTTGTAATAATACTGTATCCGTCTAAATAACAGCATTGCTAGTGACCATTTATTTAGAAGATAGAATGGGTATAGTTAACTATCCGTAAAAGATAGATATGTCTTGGCGGACTTATTTGTAGATCTATGAAAGAGGAATATCCGACCATGCATCGTTTTGTTATATTCCAAAGGGATTGGGCAGCGTTTTCGACGAAAGCTACCAGGCGGCTTGACTTTTTCCGACACTTCTAACAATTATCGTTATGTTTCAACCAATTTACACAAATCCTTGACAAATTCCATACCTAAACCTTCCTCACGAAACACTCTATCTATTGGTTAAAAAGCGCATGATAATCCGTTCTGTAGTTTTCGAGTTTATTGCGAACAGACAGACAGACAGACAATGCGGGGACTTTAATTTATAATATATAGAGATGTATGTAGAGAAGGTATTTTTATATTGTTAGTAAAATTTTTATTTTTTATATCACTACCTTATAAGGGTCCTAACTGCTCCCGTCTGGAGCCAGTAAGACAATGGCATCCTAATTTGGGGTATGTTTTAAGGCTGAAGGTAGTAGAA
This sequence comes from Limnephilus rhombicus, assembly GCA_929108145.2. Classification (NCBI taxonomy): domain Eukaryota; kingdom Metazoa; phylum Arthropoda; class Insecta; order Trichoptera; family Limnephilidae; genus Limnephilus; species Limnephilus rhombicus. Next base: position 23,381,037 of record OV815297.1, on the reverse strand, counting down.
GGGAAGGAGATGGGGAAGTACCTTGCTATGCAGATCTGATCATCAAATACGATTAAAGCCATTTCAAGCAACTTTTCATTACGAATATAATTGTTTATTTTAGCACGCCTCGTGACCTTTGCCCCTCGGCCACGGAGGCCGTAGGTGTAGTTTCAGATATGTAAAATCCATGTTCGCTTATTCCTCTCTTCAAAAAGACCCTCCACACAGCATTTTCAACGATGATTAGGAGTTAATGTAAAAAAACTCTTTTTGCAAAATAATTCTCCTTTGCCGAAAAATTACATGGATTTTCTCAAAAATTGTGATTTTGTAGTCCCTACTAAAGCTGTAACATTTGTCCATTGGAGTCAAGCCTTTGGTTTGGAGGGTTCACGACGAGTTCATCGAAAACGAATTCATCGAAAATCAATTCATCGAAAGCAAATTCATCGAAAACGAGTTCATCAAAAACCAATTCATCGAAAACCAATTCATCGAATGGCCAATTCATCGAAAAAATATATTTTGTTGATATTTGAGAGAAATGCCGAGCGGACCGAGAAGTTAAAAAAGCATTGGTCAACCTAAACAAACCTAACCTAACCTAACCTAACCTAACCTAAATTAACCTAACCTAACCTAACCTAACCTAACCTAACCTAACCTAACCTAACTTAACCTATTTAACCAATTTTTAAATATTTTATCATCACTCTTAATGACCTTTCTGAGTTGTTTATGAGTTGGTTTCATTATGAGTTGTCTGGTCACCGTTCCTTAGAAATCCCTTTTTTGCAGTATCAGACAATCGGAAATCGAAGAGATAACCTATAAATTTTACATTGTCACTACGAAACTGACAGTTGCTAAACACATTTAACTCAGTTAAACAGACCTTTTTGGGTATTTAATTTTGACAGCTCTAATATCTACAAAAAAATGTTTTTCGATGAATTGGGCGATTCGATGAATTGATCATTCGATGAATTTGCTTTCGATGAATTGATTTTCGATGAACTCGTCGGTTACCGGTTTGGAGTTAGTAATAGCACTCACGTACGCCGGAGTATGCTCAATCGGAAATCTTATTTACTCCTCGCAAAAGGCGGCTTTGAGAAAGTTACCTTGGTCCATTGCTCGTCAGAACATTCACCACGTATAGGAATCGCAACCAAAATTGAATCGAACATAGCAGGGGGAGTCCGGGAGACCTGAACCAGTTTTAAGACAAAAAATTAAAATTCTGACGGGAAAACATTATCTGCAATTTATTTTTTAACAAAGTCATCAATAAAAGAATAAAGATGCAAAAAAAAATAAAAAAATAATATGTAAGTTTATTGCGAACAGACAGACAATGCGGGGGACTTTAATTCATAATATATAGAGATGTATGTAGAGAAGGTATTTTTATATTGTCAGTAAAATTTTTATTTTTTATATCACTACTTTACAAGGGTCCTAACTGCTCCCGTCTGGAGCCAGTTAGACAATGGCATCGTAAATTGTAATAATATGGGTAATTTTTTTGAGAAATACTAAAGATAAAGACCATAAATTGACTAATTCCGGAATATATAAACTCAAATGCAATGATTGTCCCTCATTTTATATTGGAACAACAACTCGTAATATTGAAATCAGAATCAAAGAACATTTAAGGTGTCTTAATAATAATAATTTTTCTGAGTTCGCTAACCATATCATTGAAAATAACCATAGTTTTGAAAAAAACACAGGGATAAATATTCTTCATATTAATCATAAAGGAAAACGTTTAGATAACTTAGAAGCTTTGGAAATTAAAAAATCCCTTAAAAATAATGAATCTATTATCAACAAACAAAAAATATTGTCATATAGCCCAATCATGGATTTGTTCCCCTACCCACCCACTCTACACTAATACCTACCCACCCAATCTACATTATTAACTAACAACGGCTCCACCCCTACCCTAATAAAACATTGTTCTAAACTGTCAAATTAGTATAAGCTTTCCCTGACGAAGGAACGTTTGTTCCGAAACCGGTCGGAATTGCACATTTTTAAGTGGTTTATACAAAGTTGTATTGTTTCATTTTTTTTATAATGGATAACCACAAAGTAATAGCAACATTCAAAAATATAATATGTAAGTGTTTGTCAAACGGTTCAAGACTCACCAAGAGGCGGGAGACAAGAACCGTGAAGTAGGGATCCTTGCCTGTAATTACATTTGTGTGAAGAGGGAAGGGCGGAAGGTAAAACACGGGAATGACAATAAACCAAAATTGACAAAATATTTAATACAGTTATCAAAAAAAAATCTTTTGGGAAAATTTAGGAATATTCAAGGCAAATAAAAAGTTGGTATACTTTGGGGATGACTTAACACGAATATTTAAAAAAAAAACTTTTCAATTCATCTTAATTTATCTAAAAGATTACTATTTAAATTCTGGCTGATGGAAAAAACTGCAAATAAACTAACTAACTAACTAACCATCACGCCGCTTCTCCGCAGGGGTAGGCAGAGAGGACGGACCGCCAAACAACTCGGTCTTGGCACACACTCTTTGCCTCACATTCATACATCGTCTCATACATACTCTTCTATTATTCTGACTTTTGACATGGCCCGTCTCAAGTATCTGATTCACTTGATCGTGCCATGTCTTCCTCGGGCGTCCCCGACTTCTTCTACCATTCACATTTGCATCATATATTCTTTTTACACTACTTTCTTCGGTCATTCGCTCTACGTGCCCAAACCATCTGAGGGTCCCTTTCTTAATTTTGCTCATTATACTTACACCAGCCTTACATCTCATTTCAACAGCATTCAGTTTACTTTCATCCTTCCTTTGCCAGTTCCATGCCTCACTGCCATACATCAGGGTAGGTACCAGGACTCCATTGTGGACTGCTAGCTTTGCTTTTTTTGACAGTTTTTTATTAGCGCCAACGGCATTCAGTCCTCCATTAATGGAGTTACCGGCATTTACCCTTCTTTCAATATCTCTATCAGCCTTCCCATCTCTGGTAAAAATACTACCCAGATAAACAAACTCATCCACCTGCTCCAAGTATTCACCATTCACAACTATGTCGCACACTGTTTTCGTACTCTCTCTTTCAAACATTATGACTTTAGATTTACTTTTTGTTTTGTCATGACTTTTATTTTACATAAATTAAATAAAATTTAATTTATGTAAAAAAAAAATTTGTAAAACATTATTGGTAAAATAAAATAAATTTTATAAATTATTAATAAAAACGTCGGAGACCAAGGATTTGGGACTTTGGGAGTAGCATTAGACTCGAAATTGCTTTTTGACCGCCATAATTGCAAAGCTTCAAACTGGAACTGCAAATATTAAAAAAGAGTAAATAAAATGCTTTACTTTGCGTATGTTCGCAGTTGTCTAGAGTACGCGTCTCAAATCTGGAACCCCAGATATGGTCAGATTGCCAATTTAGAATGAAACCAACTCAGAACCACCTCAGAAAGGTCATTAAAAGCTATGAAAAATAATTTTAAAATTGACGGTAACCCTGAACTAATATTAACCTATTTAACCACTTTTTTATCATCACTCTTAATGACCTTTCTGAGGTGGTTCTGAGTTGGTTTCATTCTGATTTGTCCGGTCACTGTTTCTATCGTTTATGCTTATAATTCTGTTATAATTTGATTTATATGTACAACCATCAAAGCGTCAAATCGTATTGTACGATACCAAGATTTTCGGAGCAATCGTCCTCAACTGAGTCATGAGAAGTCAGTCGTGTTTTTGAGGATTTCGTCACTGGCAAGTCGTATAAATTTTTCAGACGTACAACAGTACGTTAAAATTTTTGAAAATATTTTTAAGGAACTGTCGTACATTATTTTTGAAAAAATATTTTCAAAAAAGAGTATTTTAGCTAATAATAATTCAATTAAGAATGCCTATCAGACAAACCAGACAAAATCACACATTAAATACCCCTCAATGTAACTCAAAACAAAATATTTTCATTCACCGCGCTTCACACGTCTTAAACATTTCAAACATCGAATTCGACAAAGCTAAATCAATAAATAAAATTTACACATACATGCCACTCATTACACATAATAGATCCCCCCCATTCCCCTCCCTTCCAACTTCCCATCGCGCCGTAGGCTAATGTAACTCTTTTTTATTTATATCTACTAAATAATTAAAATAATTTACATATATTTTACCGTCCATTACGAAATATTATAACTGTAGGTTTCCCAAATAAAAAAAAATAAAATGAAAATTAGCTTTTGTCGAACGACAACCATTTACAGCTGACGACCATTTACAGATTGATAATAAAAGGAAAGAAAACAAACAGTTTAAAAGAAGATAATAAAAGAGAGACGTATTTCGTAATCTCTACATCTTCTCTACATATTATAAATTAAAGTCCCCCGCGTTGTCTGCCTGTCTGTCTGTTCGCGATAAACTCGAAAACTACTGAACTGATTTTCATGCAGTTTTCACCAATAGATAGAGTGTTTCGTGAGGAAGGTTTAGGTATGTAATTTGTCAAGGATTTGTGTAAATTGGTTGAAACATAACGATAATTGTTAGAAGTGTCGGAAAAAGTCAAGCCGGCTGGTAGTTTTAATCGAAAAAGCTGCCTAATCCTTTAGGAATATAACAAAACAATGCATGGTGGGATATTCCTCTTTCATATATATTCGTTATTTCACATTATTTAATTAATTTTTTAAGGACTCGTAAGGAACACTGTAGGTTAATTTTAGTTTATTATAATTAAGCGCACTTGAAGTGAAACATCACAAAACTGCGCTATATAAATACTACGTTATTATTATTATTATTACAAAAAAGTTCGCGAAGGCATTTATCTATCTTTTACGGATAGCTTACTATACCCACTCTATCTTCTAAAAAAATGGTCACGTTCATTGTGGTTATTTAGACGGATACAGTATTAATCTATATTAACTTAAATACGTTAGTTACCCCAAGCATTCCATGCACATTATTATAATATTTCACACCATCTCTACGCATAATAAATTAAAGTCCTCCGCGGCATCTGTCTGTCTCTTCGCGATAAACTCAAAGACGGCGGTGGTTATAAAGGTTGGATAACCATCCAGTAGATGACGTTGTGTTTTATTAGCCACAGCAACGCGTGGCCGGGTCAGCTAGTATAATAATAATAATTAGTATTTGAAACTTATAATAAATTTCTCAGATCTAGAAAACTACAAGCTAGGCAAACAATTAAAAACAACTTATGTTCATTGATCACCGATACGAAAATATATGCATAATGTTTTGACCAATGAACGCGATGCTGCCTAAAAATGATTGAATACAGGACAATACTTACCTGGGAGGACGCTTGAAATTAACACTGTGTATTTTCTATTTACAGAAATTTAGATAGAGTTCGCACGCAGAGGACATAATTGTGAACACAAATATTTTAATGTTAATATGTAATATATTCTTTAATGAGTGTATTTTGGAAAGTAAAAGCAACATTTAATGGTGGGCGGAACAGTGGTGCAAGGTTTTGATCTTCCTAAATGTGATTCGTCAAGTGACAGATTGATGTGTAAAGATTCGAGTAATTTTAATTCAGTAAGACAAGTGTGATTAAAGTGTGATTAACTAACTAACCATTACGCCGTTTCCCCACAAGGGCAGGCAGAGTGGACGGACGGACAAACAACTCGGTCTTGGCGTACATTCCTTGCCTCATTCACAGTCGTACATTTATTTATTTATTTATTTATTTATTTATTTACGGACTTACGTCCAATTTAAAACAAAGTATCACGAAGTATAGAAATGAACAATGTAAGGATTCGGATGGTACATGAAAGCAAAGACAAACAGTGAAAATAGAAGAAAAATAAGTGTCAAGTCACGTCAAGACCTTGCAAAAATTAGGGTGAATATTACATATCTTCATTTGTTTAAAGAGCGACAGAAATCATTAAAGCTAATACCAAAAAAATCAAGGTCTTGACGTGAGTTGACCAGTCTACACATTCTGGACAGTGGTGAGTTATAACCATAGTTAGTCGAGTGCTGATTGAGGAAAAGCAGGTCTTTATTTCTGAGTCTACGAGAAGGTATATTAAATGTGATGAGTTGTAGTAATGTAGGCGAGTCGATTAAACAGTTAATAATTTTGAAGAAACAAATGAGATCAGATTTTATCCGACGGTCTTCTAAAGGAGAAAGGTTTAGAGTTTGTTCAATTTCAGCATACGAGTAATTGCCTCGCTCTAATCCTAGCCTCCAAGCAATTCCCTTTAGGAACCGATGTTGAACGGATTCAATATGACGAATATGGACAGCATAAAAAGGAGACCATATAATACAAGCATATTCAAGATGGGGGCGAACCAAGGAGCAGTAAAGAGTTCTTAGGGTATTTATGTTTTTGAAGTCAGAAGTGGTTCTAGTGATAAAACCAAGTAGTTTGAGAGATTTATTAACAATCGTATTTATATGTTCCCGGAAAGAAAGCTTGCTATCAAGAGAGACACCAAGATCTTTAATAGATTGAACAGTTGTTAGGCAATTATTATTTAATTTGTATTCGAAAACAATCGGATTTTTAGATCTGTAGAAGGACATAATTTTGCACTTATCGACATTTAGTTCCAAGCAATTAATTTTACACCAGTCATTGAAAGAGTCAATATCTGATTGGAAAAGAAGGCAGTCATGGTAGTTTTTGATTATTTTTAGGATCTTATTGTCATCAGCAAAAAGCCAAAAGCGTGTGTGAGAGAAAATACGAATAATGTCATTTATAAACAAGTTGAAGAGAAGCGGGGCTAAATGTGCTCCTTGCGGTACGCCGGATGTTACTTCAATAATAATAGACTCAATGTTATTTATTTTAACTCTTTGTTTTCTATTGCTTAAATAAGAATTAAAGAAAGATAGCAATGGGTTTCGTATACCTATAGCATATAGCTTGGCCATGAGGATAGCGTGTTTTACTTTGTCAAAAGCTTTAGAAAAGTCGGTATATAGAACATCTACTTGTGATTTATCTTCTAGGCCATTGATTACGGTGTTGGTGAAGGAGAGTAAGTTTGTAGTGGTAGATTTAGCAGATCTAAAGCCATGCTGTTCCTCAATCAGCACATTTTTGAAAATAGGTGTTATTTTTTTTGTGATTATAGATTCAAAGATTTTAGGAATATGAGATAACATCGATATAGGTCTATAGTTTTCTACGTTCGACCTATTACCCGATTTAAAAATAGGTCGTATATAGGAAACCTTCCAGGAATCCGGAAAAGTGGCAGATGATAATGATAAGTTATATAATAAACAAATTGGCTTAGATACAACAGATTTACATTCTTTCAATAATATTTCAGGTATACCATCAGGACCAGTGCTTGTTTTGCTGGGAAGATTTTTTAAGTAATTGAAAACATCTACAAGTGTGATTTCGCAATTATTAAGGTCAATAGTATTAGCATATTTAAGTGGAGGGATGGTGCATATGTTATCAGTATAGACAGAGGAGAAATGTTCAGCAAAAAGGTTGGCAATATCGAAATCGTTGGTGGCGTGAGTATCATTAAAAAATAAACTTGAAGGGAGATCGTTATCAATACGTTTTTGTTTAATAAATTTCCAAAATTGTTTAGGGTTAAGATTTAATTTTGTCTCAGTGAGTTCAATATAAGATTTATAACACAAGTTAGATTCAATTTTGGATAATTCTCTTAACTGAGAAAATTTTTGATAAAGCGCTAAGTTGTTCGTTAATTTGAATAACTTGTGTGTTTTCTTTTTTTCCATAATCAAATGCTTTAGTTTCATACTGAACCAAATAGGAAATTTAGGCTGGGAAAAAGTTCCCCTTGGAACGAACAAATCTATAGCATGAGTTATACATTCGTTGAATTTAAATACAGCATCGTTAATATTGTTGTTTGATAACATACCTGCCCAGTCATATTGGGCAAGGTACCTATTCATGCCAGTATAATCACCTTTGTTAAATTTGTAGTGGAATGTAACTGCTGATTTCAGAGTGTCACTTTTGAAAGGATTAGTGAAGTTAATATCGAGTGGTGGATGATATTTATCTATTGGTAATATTGAGTCAGTAGCTTCACATACACAAACGCTAGGCATATTGGTAAATATTAGATCAAGACAGTAACCTCCACAGTTATTGATCGAGTTTAATTGGTACATATTCAGGAAGGCAAAGAAATTTACTATTATGGAAGCATGAAGGGAAACATTATTAGGAGTTTTCACACCATGACTATCATTAAGCCACACTATTTTAGGAAGATTATAATCACCACAAATAAGTAAGGAATCGGCCTTTATGGAAACACGCTCAACTGCTTCAGTATGTGACTTATAGATTTCTATTGAAGAGGAGGGGGGAATGTATACACAACCAATGACAAGTTTCTTGGAACCAAGTAGAACACAAATAAATAATTGTTCAGATACATTATTAGACGATTCAAGAATGTGGCAAGAGTATTTTTTTTTAATACATATCATTACCCCACCTCCTCTACACTTGTTAGAAGAGGAAGAGCGGTCACAGCGAAAAATAATGTAGTCATGGAGTCCAAGTTCTGTTGAAGCAATATTGTCTGATAGCCATGTTTCGGTAAAACATAAAAAATCATAAGGGCATAAATTTATGGAGCATCTAAAGGAGTTTAGCTTAGTATTGAGACCACGAATATTTTGATAATAGGTGGAAAAGTTAGTATTAATAAGGTGTCGATTCTGATTCAGCCTAAAAAATTGACTCGAGATAATTCGCGTCTCTCAGCGGCTTGGCGGGCAGGACAGTCAGGGGAGCCAGTGTTGTGTGTGGACGGTTTTCTGAAGAACTTGCAGGTAGCACATGCTGGTGGCTTTTCAGGAGTCGGGCAAGCATCTCGATTGTGTCCAGGTTTTCCACAGTGAGAACATGTAGGCATGTCTGCGTTACATTTCGACGCCGTATGGCCGTAAAGTTGACAGTGTCCACATTTTAGACTGTCGATCCAATCCCTTACGGTGTGTATTTGCCAGTCCATAGCCAGTTTAGAGAAGCGAATGAGGGAGTGACGAACAGAAGGAGTATTATACATACTCTTCTATTATTCTGACTCTGGACATGGTCTGACTCCTTACCTTACTCCGTACCGTCTCTTTCTCGGGCGTCCTTAATTTCTTCTACCATTCACATTTGACTCTCCTTTCTTCTGATTTTTTACTCTCCTTTCTTCGTTAGCTCTAGATTCCCAAACCATCAGAGCGTCCCTTTGTTAATCTTACTTTTACGCTTACATCAGCCTTGCATTCTTTGCGGATTGCCACATTTCCAACACGATCACACATAATGTTGACAAACATCACCTCATATTCAATTTAAGAGGCGGGTATGGGTACCGCCGCCCCGGGAACAATTTATTGGATAACCAACACCTCTGTCATAGGTTATTCCAAGTAGTTCGCTACGTTTGGTAACCTAATAGGGGTGCCCGGATTCATGAAGTGAGGTTTGTCCGGGCCTTGGCGGGAGATACGTCTGCCCACCATCTGCAAGGCAGGTCGGATCGGGAGAGAACGTTTGAGGGAGTCCCTTTGACTTCTCCAGCCGTACTCTTTCAGAACATCGCCTTGCACCGCAGTGGTAGGGATGGATTCATACGTCTGTCTTCTTCCTCTTCCTAAAAAGATCCTACACACAGCATCCCCAAAGATGACATAGGCCCTGAGAGGAAATATTTTCCTCAGGGCCTCCTATGTGGAGTTAATGTAAAAAATCTCATTTCTAGAGCATTCAGCATACTTTCATCCTTCACGTAATGTATTTTAATAAATGTTGTTCTATAACTAAGCACCTACTGTATTAATTTGTCGTTTAAACTTTCTGCCAAGAGATTGTTAACTTCGCTAAAAACATTTTGTCACGGTTATTTCTTTGATAAAGAAAAAAAAAACAATTACCTTAAAAGTCTTGTAAATTCAGCGTGTTTGCATTTTTTTGTCTTTCTCGAGTCTCATTGAAATTCCTAAGGGGCTTGGCAACATTTTACCTGAAAGATAATAATCCCGGAATCTTTTAAAGTATCTAGAGCCACCTGCCTTCCTTAGTAAGTGCCAATTAATAACAACGTAAGAAGAATACTTTAAATCTTCTTACGTTCTTTTCTCTTTCTATAATCCACAAAGGATAATGGAGACCACCGGGAATTGTTCACTTAATTCCTTCGTCATGAATTAAGTGAACATCGAATGATTTTCAGTGGCTGATGAGGAAAATAGATTATTTTTCAGTCTACTAGGATTATTCTAAAAATTATCGATTGTGAGATTTTATTAAACTTCTGTGCTAATGCGACGTTTTTGTGAAAAAATTACCTAAGGGCGTTACACAATTCAATAACTTCTTAGACTAAGACAAAGGAACAAAGGTTTTTTTCAAAACTAACCTCCAACCTGTAGAAAGGGTACAGAGGTTGATTGTAAAAGTTATCACACGAAAACCATCTTTATTTCCAACAATACAACTATTTAACTCTTTTAGGGTACTCAGTTTAAATAAATTTTTCAAAAAGAACACACTGTTACAAGTTACAAACACACAAAGATCATTTTAATACTACAACTACAATCACAAAAATAAGTAACCGATCAAGATAACGTGGTAACCTAGAAATCCCCAAATTTAAAACGAGTGCTTTTCAACAACATTATACTTATCAAGGCATAACATTTTTTAATGCCTTCCCATATAAAATCAAATCCGAAGAAAATTATAAAGCCTTTAAATCACAAATAAAACAACTGCTAGATCAACCAAACACTAATTATAAGTTTTAATTTCATAGAACGAATTTCTACGTATATTTTTTTATTACAATGTACCGATTAGTAAAAATTGATCAAGTCTTAATTATAATATTTTGTACTTTATTTCAAAATTAATCATTTAACTCCATCATTAATTAACAATTTTTTTTTATAAATTAATGTATTCTTATTGATATCACATATCCTCTTAAAATATTTCATCAGCATTTGAACTCAAATGAAGCCATTATTGTCGTAAAATAACATTATGTACCTACTCCTGCAATATTATCAGCTAATCCAATTGTTAGAATCAACTTTATGTACTTACCATCTAACACATACGTATTAAGAGAAATGCAATATTATAATTTTTATTTTTACTACATTTATTTATATTATTACTTTAAAATATCTAAACTACACGTATATCTAATTTAGTAACTGCTAAGTAAGTATATTTCTTTATCAACATTTGTTGTCATTCATAAGTTTATTTGTTTCATTATTATTACTTTAAAATATCTATACTACATGTGTATCTAATTTTAGTAACTGCTACGTTGTATATTTCTTTATTAATATTTGTTATTATTCATAAGTTTATTTGTTTCTTAATTTCAAAAAAAAAATATATATCTTATTTCTTTATCTTTTTTCTGTAATGAATTTGTAACTCCCCAATTTAAACACGAGAAATGTTTTCTCTTTTAAATTGGGTAGATTCATTAACACGAAATTACTTTATTTGTAATTATTTTTAAGAACCTATATTTTCCTTTTGTAAATCTGTTACATGTTTGTATATTTTAATTAAAAAAAAAAAGTGCCGTGAAGGAAAAAAGGTATGAGGGGTGGGTAGGAATCTGGGGTCAGTTTGTCCTGGAGCGACGGACGTATGAATCCATCCCTCCGATCCCTCGCATCCGCCCCACGAACCCCGGCATCCTTGTTAAGCCGCCGCTACCCGAATTTCGACCGATTTCTTACATATCTCCCTTAAACATTTGAAGTTTGTAAGCTCTTAAAAAAAATGTTATTTTTGAAGATAATATCTAAACGCGTTCCACGCTGAAAGGCAAATTATATAAAATTCCCTCGATAGAAAAAATCGCAAAGTACAAACACGTTTGTTTCAGTTATTTTACAAGTTATAGTTGTGAAAAATTCACAATGTTTCTTTAAGTGATACTTAAGATACCTTCTACGAGATTTTTGCTCTATTTTAAATGAGTCGTGTTTTATTAAACATTTTCACAATTTTTGCATCGATTTTATCGCTTTAAATATTAGCGCGCTCCTCTAACATTCGTAATTACATATCTCTCCATCTTCTTCTTTTTGAGCGCGGAATAGCGAACCACTTGGGGTTACTTATGGCAGAGGTGTTGGTTATCCAATAAATGGTTCCAGGGGCGGCGTTACCCATACCTGCCTCCAAAAATAAGTTTGCACGTAGAGGACACAATATTTAAAACCCTGCGCGTTGCATGATTTAAAGTTGCTATTTTAACCTCCATTTTATTTATTCTTACACCTCACAAGAGGATAATGCAAAAGATGCCGGTAGTTCGTTCCACGAAAATGGGTCAAAGAAAAGACCCGTCCTCTTGAAGCCAAAATCAACTGTGAACGGGTGTTCTTCTAGTATCCGTCAAGTTTCATGTTCGTACACCGTACATCGGGGATCAATGCTGCTAGCTCAATATGCTCGATTAAAATAACTGTAGAAAGAACTCAGCACGCCCGCATTGCGTCTGTACATTAGAGATGGCAATTGGTCTGTTAACAAAGGGTTGCCAATCAGACAGACCGCCCTCCTTGCACTGGATCAAGTAGGCTTATCAAATATTTTTCGACTCCAGCCCAGAGGTGGCACCCAAATTCAATTGTTGGACGTACTTAAAATTTGTACAGGATTAGCAGCTGGTCACTATCGCTATAATACAAGACGCCCAGTTCCTAGGAAGTCGAATTTACTAGGACTTCTATGAAGCCCCGATTCTTGACCCATCTGATATAATATATTATAATAAAACGATTATCTGATATACTTACTCCCATTATTGCATTGGAGTCTTTACTATTTATATTATAAAATTTATAACATCTCTCTTATTTATCAACAAATAAATATAATTATGTTAGAAATAAAGAAAATTGTCAATTTTTATTTTTGAAACACAATGAGATTCACAAATCTTATAATTATAATGTCCGATGATTTTTCAAGGGTCTGCACTAGTGGCAAAATATAAAACACCTCTGGTATATTGTAAAGTTGGCCTGTCGCTAGTCCCCACCTGTTAAATTAACTAGGGAAAGAAGTTCAGTAGAGTCAATGTTATTATTTAAAATTTTGTGTATAAATGTCAAATCAGCTATTGCTCGCCTTTGTTGCAAAGTTTGAAATGTGCATTCAAAGTTTTTGTTGAATTTGAAGGTAAGATATTTTATAAATTTGTTTTGAATATGTTCTATGCTATCTATGTTTACTTTGTATTGCGGGTTCCAAATTGGCGAAGCATATTCCAGTGTACTTCTGACTAAAGCAAAATATAACATTATTACACGAATAAAATAAATAAAAATCTCTGTAAAGAACATAAAATTAATTATGATCGCTTTGTATTTCTCATGCCACTGATACCCGCATCTAACTTTCAAAGAAAATGCTAAAAGAGGTAGTCAGTAAGAGCGGCGTATGATTTTAATTGGATTTAATTGTTCTACGTGTTTGTGCTTTGTGCTTATTCTTTTACAATTAAATTTTCTAAATTTTTCTGTACGTCATTGAAACCTGAAAATACAACCAAGGAAAAACCCTTTCAAAAGTGGATATAAAGGGTGCTAAGAGGGAATAACCGGACAAAACCGGAAATATGTCATTTTTAAATCAAATTTTAGATGTATTGACTCTTTCCACAAAAATTATAAATTGATTTCGAAAGACTGTTCTTTTGTATATATAAACTATGTTTTAAATTTATAGAAAATATGTTTATTTTTAGTACAATAAGGTTTTACCGTAGGTCGTTGGCAGATTTATTAAATTCTCAAACAAAATTTTGTATTATACAACACACATTTCAAATCATATAATCATCCCGTAAAATAAATCAATAAATTATCTAGGAAAGTTATGTTTCAGAATTTTAATTGTAATTTAAATGAAATCATTTAAAAAAGATCCGCACACGTGTTTTACGACAAAAATTCTTCAGTTTGACTATTTATTTACGGTCTTACAAACTTATGTATGTAATGAAATGATGTTGAGTAAAAAATTTACGTTGCTGAAACGTTGTTGAGCTGATGCTGATCTGGTTTCCGAGGGTGTCCGCAGCTGATGCTCGCGATGGAGGCTGCGTCGAGCTGTTGGCCGGGCTGCAGGAATAGAGGCTCCTAGGTAGATGCTCCTTTTGCGTTCCGAGGGTGTCCGCAGCCGATTCTGGCAATGGGGGCTGCGTCCAGCTGTTGACGGGGCTGCGGGAAGTGCGACTCGGCTGTAGATGCTCCTTTTGTAGCATCACGCGTTGCTGAAGACGTTCGATGCCTGGAATAGAGGGTAACACGCACTTAATCCGAGATAAGAACAGGACATAGATTAGTGGTCAAAAATAGGGTAATTTTGAATTGCAGATTTATACGTATGTTTGCATACGAAAATAACCTGTGGTGGATCCGAACGTTAAAAAAACATGTTCGTAAAAAAAATTCACAAAAGAGTTGGGAGTGTGAAAACTTAAGATTGGAGAATATTCAAGCTTTTCCACAAAGTCATGCATTAGTTTGTTACTTCAAGTTGAACTAGCGATGTTGGGAAGAAACAAAATGGCTATTGAAACGTCCGAATCGGTATCCGAAAACACACAAGCTTCGTTTATTACCCATTTGTATAAAACTGTGATATAATTCGTTAAGCATTGTAAACCAAAAAACATAAGGTATACATTTTGAAATACTGGGATATATTGTACAAAAGGTTAAGTAGCATGAAGGGATTTTAAAAATGAAAAGGTACTCACCGGATTGTTCCCAGGAAACCAGCTAAGGAACTGCGGCTCGAGAACACATGCAAAAAATTTTAAAAATGGTCTAAACGTTGAAAAAAATGTCGTGAATCGTCGAAAGGTACTCGTTTTAGACGTCAGAATGTCACCAGTTGTGGCAACCATTTTTAGACGTCGGGGTCACCAGTTGTGGGGAACCTTACTTCAAGTCTCCTTTTGTAATGTCGATGATACTTACTTAACTCCAAAGGAAGGATCTTGCATTCAGTGAAGCAATAAAAGAGTTCTCCACGTTTTATTATTTATTTAGTCTTTGAACAGACACATTTACACTTTAGAGATCGCGGGTCAGAAATGGAAATGTGATTATTAATTTATAATTTACCAGCGTGTTCTCGAGCCGGGTGCCGTAACTGGAATGACGTAGGTCGCTTCTGTCAGAACGGTCTCAGGTGGGACTACACTGGTCACGTGACCAGTAATGCCAAGACAACAGTGTTGTCGTAGTTTAAAGAAATAATCAGTACTTAATCGCATTTCCACATATTTAAGATTTTTTTTACATTCTTATTTTGCTTAGACATTATTGAAAAATTATAAATACTTATGACAAAAAAATAATTATAAAAGTACATAGTTTTAATAGTTTTATCATCACGCCTTTCAGCATTTTTGGATGTAGGTATATATAGTAGGGTGTATATTAAATTGTAAGGTGTATATTAAAGCCAATTTTCAATGAAATAAAATCGATATTGAGTTATTATTTAAAAAAAGCTGGTACGAAGAATAATTAATCTTTCTCATTGGAACCGCCCTGTACGATGGTAACAACATCTTTCGAAGAAATATGAATTCTCGGCCGCTCGCTGGTTAATGGCCCTTAACGGACGTACCTAATAAACTTTAACTAACGGTTAATAACAATAATTGGATAAAATAAATAAATGGAATTTTGGTCTCCGGTGAAATTTTTTTCATACGCTAGCAATTTTTTTTAATCACATATTGTCACTGATCACTTAGCTGAGTAACCGCCCATCACTGTCCAATACTTACTGATATTTTCATATTTTAATACACACATAAAAAATCTCATTTCGGTTATAAACCGGAGTTTCATTTTCAGAACTGGAAGTGCTTGTTTGGAGAATTCAGTCAAGCGATAAACCTATCTTTTTTTTTTTTTTTTAAATGAGCTCCACACAGGAGGCGCTGAGGAAAATAATTTTCCTCAGGGCCTATGTCATCTTTGGGGATGCTGTGTGGAGGGGTTTTTTTAGGAAAAGGAAGTAGAGGAGAGTTCTGGGAAGGAAAAGGGTTTAAGGGGTGGGTAGGAATCTGGGGTTCAGTGTGTCTTGGTCATCCGCCTCCAAGACCTAGACAAACCTCACCCCATGAACCCGGGCACCCCTGCTAAATCACCAAACGTAGCGAACCACTTGGGGTGACCTATGGCAGAGGTGTTGGTTATCCAATAAAGGTTCCCGGGGCGGCGGTACCCATTCCCGCCTCCCAAATTGAAAATCTATCTAATATAATATTTTTAACAGGAACTTATTTTAACTGTGATTTTCAAAATTGGAACTGACTTGTTTATACTTCGGACTATTTAGATGAGACACTAAGCTAAAAAATAGATTCCAATTTTTTTACTACCAATTAGTCCAATTTGACCTTCAACACCGAAAACTGTCGATTCAGGTCCCCGCGCACTGCTGTTCACGTGTTAACAGTGGAACACATTTCAACAAGATATAAGTACGCAATAGCGTACCTATGACTATCCTGTGACTTTTCACGTGTCTGTGGTTGGGACCTACTTTTACATTACTAAAAACAAATATTTTTTAAAGCGATTTTATCCCCCAGGTACAAAGGAACTGCATGAAAAATAGGGTCAGAATCGTTTGCGCTAAATATTGCTTTCGAAAAGACTCTTTACTTGACGTATGCAGCTTCTCTTAAGGCTTCGTAATAAATTATCTATGATTTTCGTCAGGTCATTTTTTCTCAAGGTCAAAAGGGTGGCGTTTCGTGGTCTTTTTCACTGGGAATTCAGAATATTTAGAGAAGACAATATTACATTTGAAAACCTACTCCTACAAATTTAACCACAGGAGCGCTTTTGTCACAATACGGCACTATTTAAAATACTTGGGATTGCTCTGCTGCCAATTTTGGCAAATTTTCGCTTATTTGTAAGTAATTAAGTAGAAGTTTACGATTTTATAATACTTTTTTTATAAATCCTACGAATATGTGAAAATCGACAAAAGATAGGTGAATTCATTGAATATATAGAACCGCAATCATTTTGTATGTGTCGGTATTAAAATTAGAATCAGTTCAGTTTCTGTCGCCGTGCAGACCGCACGCCCAGAAATTACGATAAACACAGTAACCACCTAAGTACAGTGCCAAGCAGTTAAACAAATTATTATTGTAAACTTAGCAGGCTGACTGACGTTTTATTCGCCAGACAGCCCGCATAATAAATAACTCATTATGGACCGGAACGTACAAGGACTAATTGACTCTATTAAAACTGAAATTAAAAAATGCTCAAGTATCAAAGAGGCGAAGCAGAGAATAATTATAGAACAAGATATAAGCCAACTAGAAGAAATATGGTGCAAGGAAAAACTTCAATTACAAGAGAAAATAATTGAGCTACAAAATAAACTGATATTAAATGAAGAAAAACATTCAGAAAAAATTGAAAATTATTTAAAGGAAAAAAATGAATCAGTTAATACAACATATAATAAGTCAACCTTTTCAATACCTATTCCAGAGGCCAAATACTCACTAATAGTTGCAAGTGAAAATACAAATTCAACATCTGATGATATTCGAGATTTGATAGTTAAAAAAATTAAAACATCGCATTTGGGTATTGCAGTAAATGGGGTACAAAAAGCATCAAACAATAAACTAATTATATCTTGCCCTAATAAAGATCACGCAAAAAAACTAACGGACGAAATAAATACGGTATTTAAAAACAACATGATCGCAAAAGAACTAGAAAAAAAGAACCCAAAATTATTCATAAGAAACTTACCTATCAACTTATCTGAAGAAGACATAATAGAATCATTTAAAACACAAAATGATGGAATCAAAATCATAATGGATGAAAATCCAAAAAACTCAGTTAAATTAGTGAAAATGCTTAAACCAAAAGGACAAAATAATCTTACGAACTACATAATCGAAACAAGTGGAAAACTTAGGAAATATCTCATATCTAAAGAGAAAATAAATATTGGATACTACAGAGTACGGGTGGAGGACGCAATTCCAATTATGCAATGCTTTCATTGCTTGAAATTTGGTCACTCAGCTATCAACTGCCTAAATAAGGACAAGAATGCCACGTGTCTACACTACGCCATGGATCATCCCTGGAAAGACTGCCCTAATAAAAACAAAGAAGAAAAATGCAAAAATTGTGAATTCCAAAACAACACATTCAAGTCAACTAACGATACAAATCATAAAGCAAACAGCAAAAATTGTACGTATTTAAAAAAAATGATGACTATTGCACAAGGGCGTATAAATTATGAATAGGTATGCACCTTCTTTTAAATTCTTAACAGTGACAGCCCTCATGGTATGCTCAAATATTAAAAACACAATATCGAAATTTATATGTTTGCATAAAATGCGATTGTTTTCTGAATCTTCCTACAATTTAGTTATAACTTTCTGTAAAATGTTAAAACCAAAAAAAATCATTATAATATTATTAACCTACCATCAAAGTGTTAAAGAATCATTAGAAATATTAAAAAATTATTTAATTATATTTTTCAGTAAAATTTTAAAACAAAAACGATGGATTCAAATTTTAGCCTGTTCTCAAAGTGTTAAGGCTTGTGAAATATTATTTACACAAAACAAAATTGATATACTTTATACTATGTTTCTTCTCTATAACATTATCACTAGAAATACAATGACAGTTTATTCAATACTGTCACCAAAACAAATTGAAGTCAACCTTGATGGACTATTTTTGGGCATGAATTATTATTATTCATTATTATTCGTGATATTATTATTGCTGCGAATTTATTTAAATATGCATTCAATGTCAATTTCAATTTTAACAATTAGTTATAATAATTGCGTAAATCAGTATGAAATGCCAATGCCAGGAATAAAATTGCATACTTATATTTTAGTTATTAAGTATTTTAGTTACACACATTATGTCTTTTAGTTTCATAGATGATGATAATGACATAAATTTTTGTAAGATAAATAACCTGTGCAAATGGCTTCGTAAGCAAGACACAATGAAACGTGAAACGAGTAAACTCAATTTTGTGGAACTAAACATTAGATCTATAGGTAGGTATTGGGACCTATTTCATGTTTATTTTAAAGACTGCTTAAATCACATTGACGTACTCATGCTTTGCGAAACTGCAATTCGTTCGGAACTTGTTAATCTTTATGATATTCCCGGTTTCAATTCGTACCACTATTGCAGAAACCATAAATCCGGTGGAGGCATTTTGTTATATGTAAAGAATAACCTCTCCTTTTCGCAAATATTTCTGGACAGTAAATATTTTGAGAACGTTTTTGGAATATTGACACTTCCAAATAACAGTACTCTAAATGTCTTGGCAATATACCGACCACCGAATTTAAATAAGCAAGCATTTTTGTCAGAAATATCCAATGTGTTTGAAAACAATATTAAATCAAATGAAAGTGTAATATTTTTCGGTGATGTAAATTTAAATTTATTACATAAAAATGATGCTATCATTATAAAATATGAAAATATTCTTACTAATAACTATTTAAAAAAATGTATAAATTATGTTACACGAGAAGTAATAGTTCAAGGGAAAATTGTTAGTTCTTGCTTAGATCACTTTTTTGTGCGAGTTAGCGGAAAGTTACCTACTGGATTAACCAGTACAATCTCCGCGTGCGTATGTGATTATAATATTGCCGATCATAATACAACAGCTGTAAGCATACTCTATAAGTCGGTAGATAATTTCAATTCTAGCGATTCTAATAACGTCAAAATTTTTTCGCAAAAACAGATTGATAAACGTATTTGTAATTATGACTGGAAGTCGCTTCTAAAGGAAACCGAATGTTCGGTTATTTATTTAAAAATTAAAAATTATTTTGACGACTTGTATAAAAACAGCACAATTATAATAAGCAAAAAACCTAAAAGCCGACCTTATGCCATAAATGATTGGATATCTAGTGATGCACTATATAAAATTAAAAAAAGGGATTATTTATATAAGCGTTGGAAAAATGCCCCAACAAATAAATACTATGAAAAAGAATATAAGTGCTATCGAAATGTTTTAAATAAATTGTTACTTAAATTAAAAACCTCATACTATAATGACAAATTCAAAAATCTATTTCAAGATTCAAAAAAGACATGGGACGAGTGTAATCAAATTTTAGGTAAGAAATGTAAAAATAATTGTGACCAAGTTGCCTCCAAATATTTGATGAAAGATCGGACCAAAGAAAATGTAACTAATGATTTTGTTGATTATTTCTCTGACAGTGTTTGCAATATGTTACATAAATGTAATTACAGGACAAATGCTTTTGAACCAGAGAAGATGCCTCAAAGCATGTACCTACCAAGGGCCAAAATTTCTGATATAGAAAGCATTGTGCGGCAACTTAAAAGCTCTTCTCCTGGAATTGATAATATCAGAATGAGTGATATTAAAAAACATATAATAATTTTAGCTCCAATCATAGCCCATTTTGTAAATAGAATTTTATTTGAAGCAAAAATTCCAGATGACTTAAAATGTAGTATTATCAGACCCATTTATAAAGGAGGTGATCACACTCTATTGGGTAATTATAGACCGATTAGTATTTTGCCATCACTCGAAAAAATTCTTGACAAATACATTCAGTTGAAATTAATAAAATATTTAGAAGATTTTTCTATTATTGATACAAATCAATATGGATTCCAGAAAAAAAGGGTACCGAAATGCTACTTCAAAAATTTGCCAGTTTCATAAATAATGAACTAAATAGTAAAAATCATGTATTAGTTTTATTTATAGATTATTCTAAAGCATTTGACACTATTAATCATAGAAAATTATTGCAGATACTAGAAATCATAGGAATAAGAGGAAAGCTCCTAAAACTATTTGAAAATTACTTGAACAACCGATGCATGAAAATAAAGCTATTGAACACTTTAAGTAAAAAAAGAAAAATTTTAGCTGGCGTTCCTCAAGTTTCCATATTAGGTCCAATTTTATATATCATTTATGTATCTTTTATTAAGTACATCTTTAAACATGTAAAACACTTTGTATATGCGGATGATACTGCACTAGTGATTTCTCGCAGTGATTTAAAATTATGTATTGAACTCTTACAAAAGGATTACATTGAGCTTTTGAAATGGTCTCATGACTCTGGTTTAATCATAAATGCAAAAAAAACCAAATTGATACATATTAGATCACCCAATGCCAAGACAAATATTATTACACCAGAAATAAAAACACACGGTTCAGATTGCTTACATGTTGGTATCCCAGCATTGTGTACATGCGAAAATATTGAAGTGGTTAAAGAATATGTTTATTTAGGTGTAATTATTGACTGCTTTTTCAAATGGGATTTACAAATAAATAAAGTCTGTGAACGTCTGAGATCTATTGTTAGTAGATTATATAAACTTAAATTCTATGTTCCAATATGCACACTTCGAATAATTTATTTATCATTAGCTGAGTCTATTATAAGGTACGGAATTACAGCTTGGGGACTTTCCTGTAAGACAAATGTTAATCATGTTCAATCTGTCCAAAATTCATTAGTTAAATTATTAGCTCATAAAAGTTTATACGAGCAAAGACACAATGTTCCGTACTTTTACCAGAATCTTAAAATTCTCTCAGTAAGAGCAATTCTGTGGCATAAAATTATTTTTCAGCATATGAATAGCCCTATATACATAAATAGACTGGACCACACTTACAATACTCGATTTACGTTAAATGAAGGACTAATCGTACCTAAGCACTTAAACAAATATGGACAAAGAACGCTGGACTACATGATACCTACATGCTTAAATATGTTACCTGCTAAAATTAAAAAATGTACAAATAATGTAAGAACAAATATTATATTGAAAAATTGGCTCGCCGAAAGAAAAAGTTTGTATTAACATTCTTGTAGTACTCGTAACACAAAAATGTCTAACTGCATTATAAGTTTTATAAAAAAAAAAACTTCAAAGTAAAAGCACCCATTGACAAACTACTTAAAAGTAGTTTATTGGGACTTTTCTTTTTTGTAATATCTTATTTTATTTTGATTTCCTGTAATATTTTATAACTTTTTTCTTCTAATAAAAAAAAAAAAAAAAAAAAAAAAAAAAGAAGGTACGATTTTTTTAATGTGGGCGAAAAATATTCAAAACGATCACCAAAAATTCGGAGAAAAAAGTTTTAAATTGCGCTGTCGCTCCAGTGGCTAAAGGACTTCCGATATCAAGACACTTTTAATGCGAACTATTACTTTTTTTTAAATGTGAACGTTTAACACGTTACAAATTGGGTGGTGGGTATGGGTACCACCGCCCCGAGAACCATTTATTATAACCAACCCTTCCGCCGTAGGTTAAATACGTTTGGAACATGGGATGCCCGGGTTCATGGGGTGAGTTTAGTCTAGGTCTTGCACCGCAATGGGAGAGATGGATTCCTATGTCCGTCACTCTTGCATTGATCCCCAGAATCTTACCTACCCCTCATATCTTTTTCCTTACCAGAATTTCCTCTCCTTTCTTTCCGTAAAAAGACCCTCCACACAGCATACCCAATGATGACACAAGTCCTGAGGGTTTTTTTTCCTGTAGAGTTACGTAAAAACAGATTTGAAAGACGAAACCAAACTAGAAAAAGCGCAAAACAATATTACATAACTAGTGACTTACGATAATTACGACATCTATTTTTCTGGTAGATTTACAAATGTCATTTAATAGGAAATAACCAGACAAAACCGGATTTGTCATTTTTAAATCAAATTTATTACTCGTACCACGTATTGACTTTTTTCCACAAAAATTATAAATTTATTTCGAAAGACAATTTTTTTTTATCTAGTAAAGCTATGTTTTAAATTTTGAGAAAATATGTATATTTTTAGTTCAATAAGGTTTTACCATAGGTCGTTGGCAGATGTGTTCAATTTTCAAACGAAATTTTGTATTATACAACACACATTTAAAATCATATAATCATGCAGTAAAATAAATCAATAAATTATCTGGGAAGCTATGTTTCAGAATTTAAATTTTAGTTTAAATATAATAATCCGCGCACGTGTTTTGTGACGAAAATAATTTTGTCTATGTATTTACGGTCTTACAAAGTAATATATTTAAGATTTTTTTAGCTTTCTTATTTTGCTTAGACATTATTGAAAAATTATTTATTTATTTAATTTACGCCTGGCTTTTACATAAATATATAAAGACAATACAATTTTAATACGAGAAAGAAAAATATTATATAAATAAAAGTTACGAGAGAAAACAAAAATACATACTTATGTGAAATAAAAATAAAAGCAACAAATATTTAAAAGTGCAGTGAGAAATAAAAACAAAAAAATTGAGATAAAAAAAATACATGCATGATATAAATACACAAGGAACAAAAATTTTAAAGTACGGTGATCAGATCTGTTTACAAATTTACAACAATAATCATGAATAACCCCTAAGTACTTATTGGATTCTCGTAGCGTGAAACCGCTGTGTGTAGATGTAGGTTCGTAAGTTGCAGGAGTTCGGGACTTTTCAATTTAAATTTTAATATTTTAGATTTAAAAAAAAGCTAAGTAAATTTGTCGATGTCGTAAATTTACAAAAAAAAATTCCTCAGTGAGTATTTAAATTATGGATAAATGATTTTATTATTTCATGTGTATGGTGTACATATTCCACATATCTATGTGCGAATACATATTACCAAAGTTTTGAATTTTGTATAGCGTAGTGGTATATTGAATTGTGCCCTTGTTGTAGTATTGCCACAACAAAACAGTGGTACTGACCTTGTGTTTCTGCCTGGCACTTTAAAATTTATGAGCGCTAAGAATTCAGGGCTGTCAATTGTATTATGCAAGATTTTATATAACAGTTTTTCTGTCAAATTTAATAGATTAGATAATTGCAGTAGATAAGTGTAGTTTAATTGTTCTTTTGAATTTTTTAGTTTATAATTTAAAAAGCTTAGAATTTTTTTAGTACTATTTCTATTATTTGAGAATGCACGTCTTATTGAGGAGACCATACAGTTGAGTTATATTCAACCTGACTCCTCACAAGGGATGTGTACAGAAGTTTTAATGTCTTTAAAATCTTTAGCCACTCTTAGTACAAAACCTAACATTTTTAAACCCTTCTTTGAGATATTTTCAATGTGTGATATAAAGCTAACTTTGGTGTCGAAAGTAACACCTAAGTCATTAATTTCAGAAACGAATTCAAGAATTTATTTATTTATTTATTAATTAACGCCCTTTTTTGGTGCTTTTACATATGAATAGTAAGAAATATACAGTATTTATTGTCATAACTGAACTGCCTTCATAACAATATTTTATGTTTGCTTAAAGATAAATTGAAGATGTCCACTGACTTGGTATAATTGTTTCCCTCCATTAGTATTCTGTGCAAAGAGGAATATATATGGTAGTTAGTTCCAGAATGACTGCACTGAAATAAATCCTGAATTCTAGTATTATGTAGTGGAGTCCGGAAGCTTATCAATTCGAGCAATACCGGATTGTCAACTAAATCATTTAGAATTTTATACAGAAATGCCAAGTCAGTGAAAGTTCTTCTGACTGACATTTTGAGCATATTCATATCATTCAAAATAGTATTGTAGTTCAACATAATTGCTGGAATACCCCTTTTAAAATTAAGAAAACGTAAGAATTTGTTTTGTATTCTTTCAACAGCTTGTACATGTATATTGTAATATGGGTTACAGACGGGAGAATTGTATTCAAGTTGACTTCTAACATATGCAAAATATAACAGTTTAATACACATTATATTCTTAAAATTTCTAGTTAGCCTAGTTATAAATCCCAACATTTTCAAGGCCTTATTAGAGATTTCTGTTATGTGGTTAAAAATGAAATATTTGATGGAAAAGTGATGCCCAAGTCTTTAATTCGTGTTCGTGTCTCCAGAGTATTGTTATCAATGTTGTTATTAAAGATCACTGGATTTTTTATTCAAGAAAATCTAAGTATATGACATTTTGAGATATTTAAGTAAAGTATATTTTCATTACACCAAATTAACAATTTGTTGATATTATCTTGAAGAATGTTGCAAAGGTAAATATTTTGAATTATTCTAAAAATTTTGAGGTCATCGGCAAAAGTAAGATAAATACACCATGAAATATTTTTGTAAGATCATTAATAAACAAGATTAATAATATTGGGCCAAGGTGTGAACCCTGTGGAACTCCACTTGTTGCGTAAATTTTTTCCGACAAGGAGGATTTTATTCTAACAATTTGTTGTCTTCCAGTAAGATAGCTTTCAAACCAGGCTAATATACTGCCACGTTTACCAAGCTTTTCTAATTTCCAAATGAGAATTTTATGGGTAACTGAATCAAAGGCTTTACTAAAATCAGTGTAGACAGAGTCTACTTGTTTTTTTTCTTTAAAAGCATTGGTTATAAAATTTTCATAAATAATCAAGTTGGAAAGTGTACTTCTACCTGGCATAAACCCAAACTGGTAAGATGATATTACAGGTTTTATTTGGGCAAAAAGTTTGTCAAGTATTAGACTTTCAAATAGTTTCGCTATGGTGGATTGTATGCATATTGGTCTGTAATTACAAACATCACTTTTATCGCCCTTTTTGAAAATTGGAGTCAAATAACTAGTTTTCCACTTATCGGGAAAAATTCCACTGGATAAAGATAAATTAAAAAGTTTGGTTAATGGAAGAGCAATTACTTTGATACAATCTTTGATGAATATTGTGGGGATATTATCCGGTCCCGCAGATTTGTTGATATCTAATGATTTAACTATAGTTACTACATCAGAAAGACTTATGGTACACTGCGAAATATCAAGAGTTTCATCTAGAGTTGTTGATGGAACAGGAGCATTATTTGAGTCTGTTGAATAAACAAATTTTTGCGAACAAGTTAATAATACCATCAGTATTATTGCTATGGCTGCCATTTAGGTGCATAATGCTCGGGAATTCAGAATCATCTTCTTTAAGAGATTTAGAATATTTCCAAAAATAATTAACATCAATAAAAAAACACATAAATTTACAATAAAAAAAAACACATAAATTTGTTTAAGACCACTTTTATTTTAAAACACTCTACCGGTTTCAGAAGCATCCTTCCTTCGTCAGGAGAATATTATAACTAAACTATGATACAGAATGTTAGGTGTTTGAGTGGGAGGTGAGCAAAGGGGTGGGGGTAATTGCGGGATTTCCGGAAAGAACAGAGCGGTTAATTGGAAAAATATTTAGAATGGGACTGAAAGAAAAATTAATTTGGTTATTCAAAATACTAGGATTATTATTTAGGGATTTTCTGATTTCTAGTGCTTCTAAATTATCTAATTTTTTGCTTTTATTGTTACGGTGGAGAATTTTAACCCCCGTGTCCTTATTAAAAGTGTGATCTGTAAAAATTAGGTGATTAGCAAACTCTGAAAAATGATTATTATTTAAGCACCTTAAATGTTCGGTGATTCTAATGTTTATATTTCTAGTTGTTTTACCTATGTAGAACGAATGACAATCATTGCAACATAGTTGGTAAATGCCTGAGTGGCTTAATTTATGATCTCTATCTTTAGTGTTTTTTAGTAATTTACCTAAATTGTTATCAGTATAGAACGCGGGCTTGATGTGGGCAGGTAAGTTTTTTGTACTAAGTGAGGAAAAGTTGGATATATATAAAATTCTGCGCCATTGAACGGGATTTATTATTTTATTATTATTTTCAGGTGTACCAAATAAAAATGTATTAGTTGAAATGAGTTTAAGTTTCTTATTTAGGATTTTATTAATTAAATTTGTGGAATAACCATTATTTAATTGATAAAATAATTGATAAATTTAATTGATAAAATCCTAAATAAGAAACTTTAACTCATTTCAACTAATACATTTTTATTTGGCACACCTGAAAATAATAATAAAATAATAAATCCAATGGCGCAGAATTTTAAATTCTAAATTTTATTTTAAAAAGCTGGTACAGAGAATAATTAATCTTTCTCATTTGAACCGCCCTGTACGATCGTAAGAACACCTTTGGACGAAATTTGAATTCTCGGCCATGGATGGTTAATGGCCTTTAAAACAACGGGTGGAGAATTGTTGGAATAAGAAAATAAAAACGTACAAAATTTTACTACCAAATACAGTATGAAAAAATAACATTTAACTAATTAATTAATTACGTTAATTAAAGAATTACCTGAAACTATTGTAAGAGCTAAAATCTATTATTATTAAATCTTGATGTCTATTTATTGAGGTATATTGAGTTTTTCTTACTTATATTTTTGTTATTCAATTTCAATTCAGTGCCGGCAACCCGGGCGTTTATTTATTATTTGTTATGTACAATATGATTTTTTTTCCTTACCCTCCTCACTAGACAAAGTCTGTTCTGAGGCTGGCTATTATTTGCAATATTTTATTATTTACTCTCTTACGTATTACAATAATTGAGCATGAATTCCCTAACCAAACACAAGAGCTTTGTCTCTTTATGGCGAGGAAAGGCTATTATTATATTAGGTCCTTAAGAAATTGGCGTTTTGCCGTACTGACAACTTTGATCTCAAATATCTTCTCTTTGGTTAGGAATTTCAAATTCAAATTTTTACAGCTATTTACTCGTGTATTTGTGTTTCGAAAATAATAATTCATTTGTTTTTTCCTTAATTGTTTTTTTTCTTTGCGTCACGTCCGAGATAGCTGCAGGCTGCGGTGTTAGTGATAAAACTGTTTTAATCCACTTGAAGCAAATTGGGAAGGTGAAAAAGCTTGAAAGGTACCTCACGAATTGAGTGAAGCAAATCAACAAACGCGCGTTAGAACGCTAGACCACACACTGCACAACAGACGGCTACC
The DNA here is from genome assembly GCA_929108145.2 of Limnephilus rhombicus. Taxonomy (NCBI): domain Eukaryota; kingdom Metazoa; phylum Arthropoda; class Insecta; order Trichoptera; family Limnephilidae; genus Limnephilus; species Limnephilus rhombicus. The sequence continues at coordinate 23,352,995 of OV815297.1, read as the reverse complement.
AAAGTAGAGGAGCTTCAATTGGAATGTCTAAGACATCCACCGTACTCTCCGGACCTTGCCCCAACAGATCACCATTTTTTTTTGAAATTTGGATAACTTCTTGCAAGGGAAAAATTCAACTCCGATGGGGCAGTCCAAACTGCCTTCAAAGATTTTATTAAGATTAAGATTTATTAAGATTTTATTCCCGTCCGAATGGTTTTTTTCGTAAAGGGATCGATGAACTACCCATGAGATGGCAAAAGCGCATAGATAGCAATGGTACATACTTTGATTAAATAAATATATTATATTTAAAAAAAATCGACTTCATGTTCCTCCCATACAAAACGCCAATTTCATATGTAAGGACCTAATATTAATTTTCAACACATGTAAAAAAACGTATACTTGTTGTAAAAACATACAAATATTAAAGAAATAAAAAAAACTTACATTCGTGTAGCGCAAAGTTCAGTTGCAGGCGCGGACGGTGATGGCTTGGCCAATCTGGCGAAGGTCGAGTGGCGTCAAACATTCAAACATTTGATCGCAGCGCACAAAAATCGTATTGTTTTGGTTTAGTTTATTAGATTTCACCGTCTGGGGGATTGTGTTGTTTTGTATCTTTTTGGTATGAGGTATTTTGTGCTGATTCTATAAAGCACAACATGGGAATAACGGATTTCTCTTTGACCGTATTTTTTGGTCATGTGGTTTTTATTCGTGGAATTTTATTGGCGCGCTGTTAATAATGTATTGTTTTTAAAAACTACTTTTTGTATGTGAATACCTCACAAGAATACCAACTGCTTCCTTCTGGAGCTAGTGAGACACTGGCAACCCCAATTGGGGTTTGTTATGACGCTGTAGGTGGTGGGGAGGAGATGGAGATGGGAAAGAGGAAGGTGGTTTATTATGTTATAAGAACCTGGCTATTCAGATCTGATCACCAAACATGGCTAAAGAGATTTTAAGCAACGTTTCAATTTTTAATGGTGGTCTTACTCCAGGGCCATACTATGAATTATTTTTAATTAATTAATTGAGAAATAACACAAATTAATCAAATAAAATTTATTTGCGCAGGCTGGGATACGATCCCGCGATCTTCGAATTGCGAGTAAAGCACCTTACCCCTCGACCACGGAGGCCGTCAGTTTGTGCTTGTTTTGTTTTGAAATGAGAATATGGATAGTTCCTAACGGGATGTCATTTACCTAGAACCTACCTCTCTCTAACCACATCACCTTGCTGTGAAAAGCATTCGATATTTGTAACAATGGCAAGAAAAAATGCAAAGAGTGCATTTGTTTTTAAATACAGAAGAACATTTGGAACCACCTTGGAAGCAAGTTGTTTTTGTTTTGTCGTGTATACAATCTAGTTTTTGAGCCAAAAAGAAGGTATTTGACCATCTCGAAAGTAAGCAATATCGTTTTGTACTTATTCTTTGTGTTGTGGCGATAATTACCTCGAGGTATCGCAGTAGAACTATAGTGTGATTGTGTTGTGTATTCTTTCGCAGAGGTACAGTGGTAAGTGATTGGTTATCCTTTTTCCTTGCAGAGCTAGTTTTTTCTACACAAACTATCACTCAATTCCAGCAAACCCATTTAGCCTTGTTTCATTGTTAGTATTTACAGTTTATTAATAATAATATTATTATAATTAAAGTTTGTCATATTTTCTTATATTTTTAATGGGGGCTCACGGCTATGGCACACTTTAGAGATATTTATAATTATAATTAACTTTCGTGTTCAAAGTCAGTGCTAGTTTAATTTTTATAGATTATCTCTAAGTATTTAAATTTTAAAATTTAGTAAGATCGTCGATGAGAGTATCCAGTTAAATGGCGTGAGAGTCATTAGCAAAATACAATTAGGCAAAATGTAATAAGGAAAACATACCGAATAATATTACAGTTCAAAAAGAAAAGTTTTTATGGATCAACAAACGTCTCGGCACTTTTGAGTAGGTATTTATTATAAGTTTTATAATAATGAACGTTGTAATTTCTTTTTTATTAAGGCCATATAGATAAAAAAAATCTTCCTAAGATTTTCACCACCTCCAATTAATACACTGTTTAGGAGGAAGCTGAACTATAAATGTTCAGTTAGGGCTTTTCGACACGATGAGATAGCACCACAATCTGTCTCTTACCGAGATACGAATCACAATACAGGAAGATAACTATACTATCTTCTCAACTAAAAACTTTAAATCCTTAGAAGCCATTAAACTATTATTTGTATCTCTAGTTAGAAGCAAAATTGAATTTAACTCGGTAATTTGGTCTCCATCTTACAAAATTCAGGTTAATAATGACCGACGTTCCCAAAAATTTTAACATTGTCATACACGATAACACTAAAATTCATAGCCAACATTATTGCAAATCAAACTGTAGAATATTAAAAACAACAAATAAAATTAAATATCTCGGAGTAATTATTGATAAAAATCTGAAATGGAAGGAACAAATATGTCAAGTAGTAAACAAAATCAGAAAATTAATATATATATTTTTAAGAATTAGAAATTTTCTGTCGATGAAAAATCTATATTTAATCTACTATGCCTTATTTTCGTTATTTGTTTTTCGGGTGTTATGCCGTGTTGCGCTACCTCCTTCTTTAGCCAACGTTTCGGACATCGTCGCAGTGTCCATCATCAGGGCAGATCCAGCAGATACGGTAGATGTGTAATTTTTAGTCGTGAAGTGTGTGCTTATTTACTTCGAAGCGATACCGTGTCGCCAGCACCACTAACTTTCACCAGTACAAAATAATCGTGACAAGCAGTGGCGTCATCGCCGCGGAACGGATTAGAAAGTTCATTAAAACGTGGTATTTATGCTAGCCAGGGGCAAGTTCATTTGCGAGATGCCGACGGAAGTGGCTCCATCTCTTAATGAAATCTAAAATTAGAAATCACAATGGTAAGAATTTAAGAAAAAAAAAATAATAATTACAATGGTAATGATATTAGGATTAAATTTCAAACTAGGATCAGAAAAAATTTAAAATGCAATCTATCTGCTAAAAATTTAGTAAAAGCAATAAATACTTGGGCAATACCTTTATTAACGTACTCATTTGGCATAATTAAATGGTCCAATACAGATTTAGATAGTTTAGAACGATTAATTAGAACTACGTTAACAAAGTTTAATTGCCATCATCCAAATTCAGCTATAGAACGAATTAATTTAGCTAGAAATTTAGGAGGTAGAGGTGTAGTCAAAATAACATCTTTGAAACACAATCAGGTAGAAATGCTAAGAAATTTTTCCATAGGAAAGCTAATAGCTCAGAAATGCACAAAATAATTTGTAAGGCAGATAGAAACATTACACCTTTAAATTTATATGACCAGAATGCCAACATTCTTATAAATGCTAACCAGGAATTATTAGATTCCTGGTCAAATAAAATTATTCATGCAAAACACTTCAATTATTTCAACCAAACGTATGTTGACAAACTTTCGTCAAACAAATGGTTGAGTATTGGAGAGTTGAGCGCAGAAATAGAAGGATTTATGCTTGCCATTCAAGATAGAGTCATTAATACTAAAAATTATAGGAAGCATATAATCACAGATATAAATCAAATCGATGATTTATGTAGAAAATGTTTGGCTTTTCTGGAAACTAAAGAACATATTATATCGGGATGTTCTATATTAGCGCCGTCCGAGTATACATTTAGGCACAATCAGGTTTTAAAAATAATCCACCAAAGTTTGGTAATTAAACATAACTTGATTGACTGCCGTAATATAGTACCATATTATGAATATGAACCAAATTCATTTTTAGAAAATGAATTTTATAAAATATATTATGATAAAACTATACTAACAGACAGAACAATTAATCATAATAGACCTGATATAGTTTTACATGACAAAATTTAAAAAAATAACTTATATCATTGATGTAGCTATTCCAAATTCCTGTAATATTCAAAAAACTGTTTCTGAAAAAATTAGAAAATACACAGATTTAGGAAATGAAAGTTATAACACAAAATGGTTTACCACGAGCTGGCATTACTGTATACTTAGACATGTTTTTTTGCGTTTAGCTTTGGTGTAGCCGTCAATCACCGGATACCAAGAGCTATTGAGCTTAGCTCCGTCGTCTCTATTAATATTAAAAGGATTTTTGTAGATTTCAATTGCCTCTGTAATTGGGCGTGCTCCCTCATAGATCCTCATAGATCCATGACAATGCTCAGGGAGATCCTCGAATCTCCCTCATAGATCCTCATAGATCCATGACAATGCTCAGGGAGATCCTCATAGATCTCCCTGAGCATTGTCATGGAGTCTTCTAGAGGCACATTTGTAAACAGAGCAGACGATCTCCAAAAGGATAGCAGAACACTTTCGTGCTTGCAAACTCGGCCACCCTGATAAATCGGCAATCGCTGAGCACTTAATCGAAACCGGCCATTACTTTGGATTTGTTCCTGAGGTCTTGGGAAGACCCAAGACTTATAGAGCACGCCTAATTACGGAGGCAATTGAAATCTACAAAAATCCTTTTCATATTAATAGAGACGACGGAGCTAAGCTCAATAGCTCTTGGTATCCGGTGATTGACGGCTACACCAAAGCTAAACGCAAAAAACATGTCTAAGTATACAGTAATGCCAGCTCGTGGTAAACCATTTTGTGTTATAACTTTATATTGACTAAATTCGCTTTAACCAGTGTAATTCTAATTCTAGTAAAATTCATTTAATATTAATAGAACAAAAAAACCATGTCTAAGTATACAGTTATGCCAGCTCGTGGTAAACCATTTTGATTTATATTGACTAAATTCGCTTTAACCATTGTAATTCTATTTCTTAAATTCTTACCATTGTGATTTCTAATTTTAGAATTCATTGAGAGATGGAGCCACTTCGGTCGGCGTCTCGCAAACGGACTTGCCCCTGACTAGCATAAATACCACGTTTTAATGAACTTTCTATTCCGTTCCGCGGCGATGACGCCACTGCTTGTCACGATTATTTTGTACTGGTGAAAGTTAGTGGTGCTGGCGACACGGTATCGCTTCGAAGTAAATAAGCACACACTTCACGACTAAAAATTACACATCTACCGGATCTGCCGGATCTGCCCTGATGATGGACACTGCAACGATGTCCGAAACGTTGGCTAAAGAAGGAGGTAGCGCAACACGGCATAACACCCCAAAAACAAATAACGAAAATGCTTTTGGTCGTGAAAATCTTAAAACTTATCTACTATGCCTTAGTTTAATCCACTTTACAATACGCTATTATTAGTTGGGGATCCGCGTATAAATGTAATCTTCTTCCAATAGAAATTGTACAAAGAACAATTATTAAAATTATATTAAATAAATCCTTGGACTACCCAACAGAACGCCTGTTTGAAGAATTTCAAGTACCCACATTTAAAGATTTATATATTAAAAAATCATTAATTCAAATTATAAAAGAAAAAGATAAATTTAATTATTTTTTTTTCCATTTTTAAATGAAAACAGAACTCGACTTAAACATGTTTTTTCTATGCCCAAAACTAAATACGTCTTTTGCACAGCATCATTATACTTACCAGGGAAGAACTTTTTTCAATCGTCTACCAGAAGAAATCAGAAGCATTAATGATAAAACCCGAATACTGCTCTCTGTCAAGAGACATTTTAAAAATATTCTTAAGAAAAAAACTACTGTCACTTAATTTATCTTACTTGAATCCTTAGTTTTCGATAACATTCTTTCTTTTTTTAAATACACACTGTTATCAAAATAAATACTGCAGTTGAAATATATTTATGTACAATGAATTATTTAATTACTAACTAATAACATTAATGTTCACTCCCCCTCCATACACAAGCACATGATTTCAATGGAAGGGTAGTATAAAAAAAAATACTGAGCGAATACAAAAAAAAATTTCTGCATTTTATAAATTTTAAATTAAATATTCCACTAGAAGACTTAAAATATAATCATTTACTAATATTCTAAAAATACACACGATAGAAGACAGACATAAAATAAACGACTTAACATTTTTATTCAAAATACTTCGACTGTTGCGAACTACTGCAACTCATAAACTTATGAAAACCGACAGTAACCACACGACAAAATACACTATTCTACTGCAGCATTCACAAGCGGAACTACATTGCCCACTCTCCGATACAACGATTTCACACTATGGGGAATCAGTACTTTGGTGATGTCGACATATTTAACATCAACTTGGCGAATTTTGTGAATCTCATAAAAACCTTATTCCAAAACTATTCCTAAATATATCTGCATTTTTGTAAACTTAACAAATCGCTGTATTTTTATGAATTGTGTGCATTTTTTTTATCTAATTTTATTATTTATTATTTCTTTATATGTTTAAAAATCATCTATCATGAATTAATTGTACTACCAAACATGTAAAAGCCCTCTGGGCATTGAATAAATAAATAAATAGAAAATAAAATTCTTGTATTGTACCGCAAATCATATTTTTTTTATTTTGCTTTCCCGAATATGTTCATTACAGAAAATATTGTTATAAAAATATATACTCGGATTACATAATGGCATTTCCAAAAACAGTATCTCCAATTACTGTCTCCGCGTGCAAACACTATGTAATTTTCTCTAATAAACAATAAACAGTGTTTTTCTCAAGTGATCTCCGAGGTAAGTATGATCCTGTATAATTTTTTCATTTTATCACAGCATCTCGTTCATTGAACATATATTTTTGGATTAGTAATCGACGAACCAGTGGATGCAATCTGTTAACCACAAGTTGTAGCATTGTAGAAATATATCATACATTTGTACAGCGCCCTTGAGGTGACTTTTCACAAAACGGCTCTGCACAAATCATGAAAATATTATAATAATGGAACGATACAGTTGTGAGGTGTATTTTGCGCCTGAAGTAAGGTAGTTCTTTCATTACTTCTGACGAAATTGATCACACATTTTCACATATCGAAAAACTTTCTTGTATTCAATTTCATTAGCTTATCTAGATCCTAGAGCTGAAAGGTTTACATAAATTGGTGATAGCCATTATCTTTCAAGTCGGTATAGATAACATTTCTAGACATTCTGATTTCTAGGTCTTCACTGTTTTAACCACACACACAGTACCCAAATTGGCCGAACAGTGAGGGCTGCTGGCTTTTGCCATCTCGCCAGCTGTATGTTAATGTTGCAGTGGTTTTCGCATTCTGCACATGTTTGGTGTAATGGTCCATCTCCAAATCCCAGTTGCAACATGTGAGCATCATAAACGTTCCGCTCCTATGAATGCATTTCTAAATTAGGGGGCGGTTTTGTCCGGTCGTTTTCGACAACCGGTTTGTCAATTAATGAAATTTTCCAGGAAACTGATTTGGAATGTTTTTGTGTATTTATGTTAATAAACGAATATAAGGACATTTAACCAAAAAATGTGTTACACATAATAATGAAATTAAATTATATAGATCACATGCAGAAGAATAGTAGATATTGTGTTAAGCCTGGATTACATTGAACGAGTTTACAAGCTGCTAGCAGGTATGTTTAAAAGCGGGTGAATCGGCGAGTGAGATTGTCATGATGACACACAAAACTGTCTACACGCTCAGTGGCGATAGTAGCAGCTAAAATAACGATTTCCGCGCGAACTAATTCGGTCGACATTTTGTAAAAACTTGAAGTCGCAGATAGCGCCACACGCTAGCCAGTAGCGAGACTAACGGCTCCCGCGCGAATTAATTCTGACATTTACGAAATCAGCTGTTGGTAGGCCGCCATCTTGAGCGAATAGCGAGTAAAGGACCTCCTTTCAACCTTTTTCGTAGATTGTCCACAATTAGATTAATAAGATAGTAATACGATTACACTGAGCGAGTTTAGAAAAGATAATGAATTTCCCAGATAGTAGCTTGTAAACTCGCTCAATGTCATTGTAGTGTTCTTTATTTTTACTTCACACTAACAGATTCTCCAACACACCTTGGAAGGAGATTACTTTTGGGAATAATAGATTCTTGATGATTATCTGTATTTGTTTAATACTTTGCGTATTACATTATTGACCACGATAGTCGACCTATCTAGGAACTGGCTAAATGGAATCTGATGTGAGAGTTCTACTGAACATTCTCCCTGATCTGCTGGACCCTCTGTTGCTTATCACTGGTACTAAGCTACCTGCCATCTAGCGGAGTCTAATGACAGTTATGTCTAAAATCCGGAAGCTTTTAGATACACTACAGTCATCGAGGCTTTAACATTGATTTATTGAAGTGTGTTATTATAGCCTGTTTGTAACTACATTATGTGCAGTTTATTAAATGCGAATACCTTACAAGACATTCCATTACCCGGATCTAGTGGGACAGCGGCATCTCATGAGAATCAAGGAAATGTAGAGGGAAGGAGATGAGGAGAGAAGATTGGTTTATTCCTATGTGAATATTTTTCAATGCGAATACCGCACATGAGTTCCCAATTGTCCGGAGCCAGCGGGAATATGACTATGAGTAGGGAGGGGAGAGAGATCACACAGAGGAAGGTTAAGAAGTACTTGGGGTTTGGGATGTGGTCACCATACTCGGCTAAAGCCATGGACCCGACTTAATGCAATCCAACCCAATCCAACGAACCCTAAGCCAACTGAATCCAATCCCATTAGGCCGATCCTCCATACATACTCTGTGGGGTTACGAGTAGCTTAAGTTAAGAAGGCATTGCATGGTAACAATGAGCGCGTCGATACGATCACGAAAATGCTTGCAGTTTATTTTCGATTGTTTTTTGCGTCTGGATAACAGTCAAGTACTAAAGGTATATTAAATGGAAATTCTCTCATGCGAAAAAATAAATGTTAGCATCAAACCTGCAGTGTGGACATTCATTGTCGACAAGAAAGGCTTTATTCGAGTGTGTTTATGGGTTTGAGGTGTAATGGAGCGGAACAATCTTCCAAATGTTGGTAAGAGAAGCCTGGTTTTTCATCGCTTTGTTATTTTATTTTTCAACGGTTATTGTAATGGTTTTGCTCTAATTACTGTAGGTGTATGTTTTGGTCACTTTGGGAGTGATTTGTTATTTCATTATTTACATCGTATTTAGTGACCAATTTAAAAACTTCTATATATATAAGCATAAAATAATATAAATAAAAACACATAAAAAATTACCAACAAAAATACTTAATTTCGGTTACTCAACTCATTCCCCTCCTGACTACATTTCTTCAGATTCACAATATTACCAAAACTTGGGAGTAATAATTTCACTTGCTCCGTTTAAAGGACGGGTTGTTCAAAAAAAATTGGACGATTCACCAAATATAATTTTCATATTCTGTGTAGGTTCTATTCAAGTTCTATTATTATATCATTGTAGGTCAGTTGCTTCATAAAACTGGAATAATCACAGAAATTGAATAGAACTTTCACAGATCGTAAAAATTAAATAAATAACTACGCATCCTAAGATTCTTGTGAGGTATTCAGATAACAAATTATTAAATTATTCCAATTAAAAATATTAACTATGTCCTTTTGATGAAACAACTCAACTTAATTACGCTGTCCGATAGGCGAATCATCTCTGATCTTGTACTATTAAATAAAATCATTAATAATTGCATTGAAAATCCTGAAATTCTCTCCAAAATAAAATTTTACGTACCGACCAGAAATACGAGGCAAAGTGCTACCTTCTTCTGTGACAATTTTAAAACAAACTATGAAGCTCATACACTTATAAATAGATTACATTATTTTGGCAATAAATTTGGGAATATTGTAGACATGTTTGCAGATTCCATATTAGTTATAAAACGAAATCTTTATAATTACTTTAATGAAATATATGATTTTAATTTTAATTAATTTTATTTTTCATTATTATTTTAATCATTGTATATTGTGTACTACATACCTGCCTAACTGTTATTATCTATCTTTGTAAAAGCCCACTAGGGCGTAAATAAATAAATAAATAACAGAAGGGTACGCTTGAGACAATAATCCCTACATATTATAAATTAAAGTCCTCCGCGTCATCTGTCTCTCTGTCTGTTCGCGATAAACTCAAAAACTACTTAACGGATTTTCATGCTGTTTTCACCAATAGATAGAGTGATTCGTGAGCAAGGTTCAAGTATATAATTTGTCAAGGATTTGTGAAAATTGGTTGAAACATAACGATAATTGTTAGAAGTGTCGAAAAAAGTCAAGCCGCCTGGTAGCTTTCATCGAAACACTGCCTAATCTCTTTGAGATACAACAAAACAATGCATGGTGGGATATTCCTGTTTTATAGATTTCCAAAAAAGTCTGCCATGGTATATATCTATCTTTTACGGATAGCTTACTATACTCATTGAAAAAAATGGTCACGTACAATGCGACAATTGGAAAGATATTTAGACGGATACAGTATTAATCCTTATCAATTTAAATAGGTACGTTAGTTACCTCAAGCATTTCATTATTATAATCTTTCGCACTGTCTGTCTGTGTGTCTGTCTTTTTGTGATAAACTCAAAGATGGCGGTGGTTATAAAGGTTGGATAACCATACAGTAGATGGCATTGTGTTTGGTTAGTCACAGCAACGCATGGCCGGGTCAGCTAGTTGTGAATAAAGCAAAGAGTGTAGGTAGGTAAGTGTAGGCATTCTCTATAAAAAGTCCAAAAATGGTAATACGTGTTATTAACAAGCGACCGACGAGATATTCCTGCATTCGACTCTTCATTGAGTAAAATGTCTTTGATATAGGTCAACTCCACCTAAAAATTATGCTAACACATTTTTATACAACACAAAGTTATCTAACAACACAATTATATTAGCAGAACTATAACCAAATGACATTACAAAGTTCCTAAACTACGTCGTCACCAAGACAATTCATCCACCTAGCACCTAAAATCCTCAACCTTCTCCCTGAGGGGGCATACAATAATTACGTGAGCGGTTTTTCTTCCAATTTAGACCCCTCCCCCCTTGGTGAGATGAATTTGAGCTACTTTGAATAATCTTTTCAAGCAACGTGAGATTTTGCTGGACCCCCCCTTTTAAGCTCACGTAATTAATGTATGCCCCCTGACAACTAAAAAACAGAAACCCAACTCCATACTTTCAAAACACAATTTACGTACATATATCCTTACATCTGCAATACATATCAATCATAAAAGCCATAAAATATACACTGCAATCACTTAAATAGTCCACATTTAGGTCTCGCATTCCCTATTTAATTTAATTATCATATCAAATATAAATATATCAAACTATTTTGTATAATTGAATAATTATTATTATTAAACCTATTAATATGAATAAATTCATTCTGTAAACTTCACCCGCCATAATACAGGGACATCCCTGCGAAATGTGAAATAATACTAAAAAAATGTATTAACAATTCTACAATATTTTTTGCACCTAAAAAAGTATGCCAAGCAATGGTTGTGTGGCAGTCTGTCCTCTCTGCTTACCGTTGCGATGGTGATTGGAAGTTTTTTGCTTATTTTTTACAATATTTTGGTTAATTATTGAAATATTGAAGTTATTTAATAAACTATCAGCGTTATCTCTCCCCCGGAAGACGTGGACCTTCATAAACCTCTTCTAGTGCAATCACAGTCGCTGACCGTATGTGAAACATTAATAATAATAATAATACTATGATAAAACTATTCTAACAGGCAGAACAATTAGTCATAATAGACCTGATATAGTTTTATATGACAAAATTAAAAAAATTACTTATATCATTGATGAAGCTATTCCAAAGTCCTGTAACATCCAAAAAACTGTTTCTGAAAAAATAAGAAAATACACAGATTTAGAAAATGAGATTAAAAGAATTTGGCATTCTCAGACTATAAAAATATTACCATTTGTTATTTCGGCTACTGGCATTATACCTAGCTCTCTCATGCAAAATTTAGGCATATTAGATTTGTCAAAGAATTTATATATAAAAATGCAAAAATCAGTCATTTTAAATACATGTAGGATTACAAAAGATTTTTTAAATATTTATATTGAGGGATCAGTAGGATTTATAGGTTCAATTAGGAGTTTCACAGAGCCGAACCCTCTGATATGAAAATATCTGGAGTCGGTGAATTTTTTTCCCATTTGGTCTCTGGTAGGTTGACATGTTGTTCTTGTATTGTTTTGTATTTATAATACTTATATATTGCAATTTCATAACGTGGATTGACTAGATGATCATTTGGGAAGTGTGTGAAAGGGTTTTGTTTTTCCGGTAGGGAAAATTTAACCTGGATATTTAAATCTGGTGCGTAAAAGTTTATTCCGGTATGTGGGGAGGATAGGGCAGTTCCGCACATTCCATAAGGGTAATAATTTATAATACATACACAAAATATTTAAAAAGAGAAAAAAGAAAAGCAGGTGGATATGTTTTAACATGAAATAAAAAAACCTATATAATATGGTAATGGTAGTAGAACAAAAATTTAAATAATAATAATAGGCTTTTAGGATACTGTGAGCACATCAGAAGCCAGTATTTTTCTCCAGTGTGTATGTATAACGTTCCTCAATGCAACACTAACTTTAAACAAAATTCATTCATTTACCACACTTGACACATATTTAACATTTCATACAGTGAATTCGACTTATCACAGTACCTAACATTTTCAAACCTAAAATGAATAAATAAAATTTACACTTACATACTACACAGAATAGATCACATTTACACAGAATAGATCCATCATTTTCCCCTCCCATCCACATAACCTAATTTAACTAATTTTTTATACCCGCTCACTAAATAATTTAATATCAGTGAAAACCTATTATTGGTTAAATATTTACACATTATTTCATCAAACATTATTAATTATTGTAACTGTATTGTAACGATACGAAACGAATTGGAACGGAACGAAACGAAACGGAACAAAACGAAACGAAACAAAACGAAACGAAATAAAATAAAATAAATCAATGCTGGATGATGGCCTGAGGCGGGCTTCCATGGTGAGGATATTTCCAGAGCTGCTTATCCTTTCCCTCCCACCCTGGATCTAATAAGGGCTGTATAGCCAGGAACTCACCCCTCCGTGAACATCCGGGATGCGTTGCAATGTCTGGGGAGACCAAACATTATGCGGAAGGCGTTGTTGTACTAAACCCTTCTTTACTATTTTCTATGCTACTCTCCTTGTAGTTTGCCCGTATACAGCATTGCGCAGAAGGAAAGTAAGAGCGTCCTTTTTACAGCGGTACTGCAAAGGTCTAATGCTTCAAAATTAAGGTAAACTTATTCCACGGCATCTCGGTTGCACTGCACGTCACACGATAATTAAGAATGTGCTTTGTTTCTCGGAAGCTACCAATGCCGTATAAGCTGGCTGCAAAGTCAATTTAAAATGGCGATAAAATGAAACGTCTTGCTTATTTGGCCATAAAATAAGCAAGTGGCATCTTTTAACTGCCAATATTGCCTTTATTACTATCATCTGTGCTTAAATTTTGCTGTCTTCATGCAGTAGCTACAACATAAAGAGGTTAAGTGCACTGAAAAGCGACAAAATAATACAAACAACAACGTAACTCAATAAAATGTTATTTCCACTAGAGTTTTAACGGACCTCTTCACTCACCAAATTTTATTGAAAATTGTATGTACTCTAAGGTTCACTGGATGATAAAAGTCTTAAATTGCCAACAAATTTGGTAACGCAGTCCTATTACCCCACCATAAATGCATTTTACGTGAATTGACACGTATTAATTTATACTATTAATCGACGATTGATAATTAATATTAACAAATCTCAATGAAATAGCCAAAAAACAGAAAATTAAAAGGTACTTAACGGTTGCAATTAGGACAAAAGTAATTGGCCTTAAATAGCGTGCTAAGTAGTTTGCCTATACGTAGTAGCCAGTTAATTATATGTTAAATATTTTGCCTATACGAAGGAGCCAGTTAATGTCGTGTTAATAATAATAAATAATATTTGGATGATTTATATAGCGCCGTTTTTGTGAAAAATCACCTCAAGGGCGTGTTAAGTAATTTGCCTATACATAGGAGCCAGTTATTAATGTAGGTACTAAGTTGCCTGTACATTAGAGCCAGTTAACAATGTGTTAAGTATTTTGTCTGTTAATAGGAATTGTAATGTCCTAAGTAATTTACGAAGGAGCCAGTTATTAATGTGCTAAGTAATTTGCCTATAAAAAGGAGCCAGTTATTAAAGTGCTAAGTAATTTGCCTATACGTAGGAGCCAGCAAACACTATACACATTTCACAATGCACAAAATTTTCAGTTCTCGTCATAAAATATTTCACACACGAACTAAACGAAGTGGAGTACAGAGAACTTCATGGCTTTGGCTTATAGAAGAGAGACACCTGAAGGACTGCACGTAACCAAGATACTACTTTACTTGAAGTGTGGAAGCTTTTACATTTCTGTAAATTAAAATAAAACTGGATCACTGCGAGAGAAAAGACAAAGAACAAACAACGTAGATATTATGACGAAATATATATTTTTTTGCAATTGTTAAATAGTATTTTCGCTGTGTGGTGATATGCAAGCATGATGTTGGATTTGAAAGAGAATTTTATTCAATTATATTATATTTAACTTCGTTTTATATATTAAATCTTTAGTTGAAAAAGGGATTTCGCAATATTTTTTTCCTGAATTTGCGCATTAGTGTGGAGAGCTATTATTATTTATTTTAATGTTAATACTGCAACAGAGTTTCAACTACTCCTAACAGCATAATATATGTATAAGAATTAAAGATAATAAAAATAATTAATAAAAATAAATAAATAATTTTCTTACTTTTTTTGCCTACCTTTATATATTATTTAATTACTTTTTAAACTTCTAGTACCTGTACCTCTTTTAGTTATTTAATACTTATTAATTTTTTATACTTTATCTATTCTAACTTGTATTTCAATACTATATTGTTAATCTACTGTACTTCAATACTATATTGTTAATATACAAAATAACACAGGTCTACAAAAAAATAAAAATTGAGAGCTATTTTTTTTTGCGTAATTCTTATGTTTATGGGTGTGCTGAATCCGAAAATGACTTTCATTTTGTCACAGAACGTCACGTTTTCTGACAATGTAGGTATCTATGTTAAACAAGTTATCATCTTAAAATAAAAGATAGAAGACTAAAATTTTTTTTTATTATTTATAATTGCGTAACAAAACTTATTTTTTAAATCTAAAATACATTGATTAGTAAGCACTAAACACATTTTTTTTCCCAGTGAGACTTCTTTTGGTACATTTTCGCTTGTAGGAAGCATCTGGAAGGTCTCTCCGAAGCGTCCAACAATAGTCTGCAATCATTGAGATGCTCCATCTTCCCTGGTATCTTTTTCCATCTCCTTAATATCTTGGTGAAATCGTTCACCTTGCTCTTCACTCACATATCCTAAATTTTCTGGAAAGTAGTCTAGGTGGAAATGAAGAAAATGTTAAATGAACTCATTAGGCAACCTAAAGCTTGAAATGCTTTTAACGATTTGTTTGTAGTTAGGGTCTTTGTTATTGCCTAAAAAACTCAGGTTACCCTCTCCAATCCCTAGTTCCTCTCTCCCTTCCCTTGAAATCCCTACCCGAGTTCCCCACCCCCCTCCCAGATTCCATACATTCAATCCCGGTACATTCAGTCTTCACAGCTCGCGTGCCACCTATTGCAATTTTTTTATACAAATTTCATAATGCCAGAGCTCACCAGTAGTTTTATACAAACCTTGTCTTGAAAATGACGAAGACAAAAAAAAGAATATCCAATTTGGTGCAGTCGTTCAAAAGTGATGCGCGTACATACATTTTCGCGGTTCATTTTTATTTAATTAATAAATTTTTCGTAATTTCATGATGCCAGAGCTCACTATTGTATACAGAAACTACCGCGGTGATGCACACATCATATCCCCAAAGTTTCATCGCAATCGGATGAATGGTTTAGCAATGAAATGTTTATTGCTAGAGATCACTATTGTATATACTATCTACATATATCTGTATACATATGTATACCGTTTTGCAAAATAACCTGACGTTCTGGAATTTTTTGAGTATTTTTCTAGTTTTCAGAACACCTAAATACATAGAATTCAGTTGAAAACATCCAGACAGCATTTTTGTTGTAGACCTGTGTAATCAATGGCCATACGTCTATTGAATTCCTAAAAAAAATTGATAAACTACAAAGCAAACATACACATGAGACGAGGAAAAGAAATGAACTAAGACTCCCCTTCAGGAAAAAAACACAGAGTCAAAAGTCATTGCATTGATATTCATGATGATTAAATTAATTGTAACTAATATTTTTAAATTACCTGCGTGGCAACTTTCCCTTATCCCTGTCCTCCCCTTACTCGTCCCAATCCAAATGCCTATTTCACAGCCTATTTAAGTATATTAATAATCGCATTTATTTTATTGTTGTGTTTATTACAATGTAATTAGGGCTTGTGTATAGGTAGATATAATTCTCTTTATGTCAGGTTTTTACCACAAACTTTACGGTTAAACCGAGCGCCAAAAAACTGCCATTCATGCAGAATTATGCCCGTGGTGGGTAGAATCATGAACTCTATCTCAAGCGTGAGCAAAATGTATGCGATCTCCAGCTTATTAGGGTATTAAATAAAAACATATATCTCATTTGTAACTTAAATTTAAAAATCGTATATTGTTTCAATAGTGACAGGTTACAATAAATAAACAGAGCTACTCACCCTCAGGGACCGATTGATATAGAATAACCTAGCTAAATTCACCACTATTCTTAACCGATCCGCGTCTCGGGGATCGCAACAGGATGACCAGCAAGACTCCTAGCCGATACACGTCTCGTGGATCGCCACAGGATGACCAACACGACTTTTAGCCGATCCACGTCTCGTGGATCGGCTAAAAGATGATCAGCAAGAACGGCATCCTCCCGACACCTTCGCAGCATAGCAGGGCCTCATCCGTGGAATTCCAGAGAAGATGTTACGGGGCTTTCATAGCAAGCAAGTGGGACTGATAGTATTACTGTTCGTGTAATTGTTAATACACGCCAATAAATGAGTCGATATTATTGTCGGCACCCGACAAATACACTCCGGCGCGGTCCGTGCAACGCCAAACCATCATCGATCGCCATGATAATTTCAGTAAACTTTTAGAATATTTCGATCTACTGCAAAATCCAATTTTGCGACATTATTGATTACATACTTCGATGCATTTTAACATCTCGTATCAGAGATCGTTTCAACATTTTTTAACGCGCCAACTGACTGAATTTTATAACTTCATCCCTTATATTTAATTAAATCTATTTGACTGTCTCAACCACGATCTTGGCCAAAGGAGAATAGGTTTTGTCACCGGACTCGGAAAGAAAAAGGCCCCCCTCTATCACGACTCGTGTTGCCAGTCATCCCATTGATAAATCATCATAAATTAATTAACTGAACAGTTCGTGCGGCTACGATCGATGTTATAAAGCAGTGTTCATATTTTAAAATGAGAAAAGATAACAATTTCAACACTGCATCATAACATGTTTTTATACTTAGGTTTATCACTTGTTGAATCTACACCTGTATACTAATTATTTTTTTTGTCTTTTTTTTCTTATCTTAAATATTCTAGTTTACATTCAGTTACTTTTATGTTTCTAAATACCTATCTGTGAACATTAATAATTGGTCTGTTTTTTGTCATCCTCTTATGTATATTATGTTACTAAGACTGTTCATGTTCCTTAAATAAATAAATAAATATTTTATTTTATTTGGAGAAACAACGGATAATATTTCACAATGTACGGTATATGTAAAATTTTCAACCAATAATAGGTTTTAACCGATATAAAACTTTACAGAGAGGGGTGTTCTTGTTAGTTGTCAAAAAAAATCAAAACTTATCCCACTTTTCTTTCCACTTCTACAGTTAAATCTGAAATTCTTTTTAAAATCCTTGTTTAGTTTCTTGTAAAAACACTCAAACAAGTTCGGTACAAAAGTTAACAGACGCCACAAGTTTCACATGAAAATAAAGTATTTCCTCCTAAGAATAATTTATTTCATGCATTACGACATAAGAAGTCTCTTTGCCACGAAAGAAACGAATAAAAAAGAAGATGACTTGGTTATTTGTATGCAACAGGCGCCATCTCTGAGAGAGGGAGCGAACTTAAACCGGATTAACATAAAAATGAGCTTCCACAAAACGATGAATGAGATTTTTGAATAGAGGACACGCAGTTAATCGTCCCGTGGTTAATTACACGGTCTTTAAATGGTCAGTTAATAATGTGCACGACAAATGTTTGTTTTATCAACATTTTCGGTAATAAATCGATTTCTGCTATTACGCTCGCAATAAAAAATGAAATACAGTTGACTAGAATTGGGAGGCTTTTCACTCCCTTAGAAACAGTTTATTGTTTATTGCGGTATTTTAAACAGGTACATAGTTATCTATGTCCTAATACAATCCTTATATATACATACACTTAAAATAACACATATATACCAAGTCAATCACATATATTCGCAATTTAATTTTAAATGCCTTTACGCTCTCTTCCAATTTTATTTCTTCTGGTAATTCTCCAAATATGTATCTTCAATATGACATCAATGACTTTTGACTCTGTTTTTTTCCAGAAGGGAAGTCTTACTTCATTTCTTTTCTCGTCTCATGTGTATGTTTGCTTTGTAGTTCATCAATTTTTCTTAGGAATTCAATAGACGTATAGGCATTGATTATTTTGTAGATTAACAATGTATTGAAGTAAATAATTTATTTAAATGACAAGATATTTAACTCCTTCAACATTTTCTTGACTGAAGTGTACCTATTTTTCTTCAATATAGTTCTCAGGACTCTGTTTTGTAGAATTGTCATTTGTTTCATTAAACCGTTGTTGGCTAAGAATAGAATGCTGTTACAGTAATGTATGTGTATTTAACAGTTGTTTGTACCTAATCTGTCATTCATGTTATTTTTTGTTTGTTTTAGATGTGATAAAAGAAATGCCATCATTCTTATGCGAGAAGGTTGGATTGGATATCGATTTAAAAAAGATGACTGACCAACTCAAAAAACATATTAATACAAAAATCAACTTCAGCTTAAGTATCAGATTTATTTCACAACAGGTTATTATTCATATAATTATTTAATCTACAATCCAATGCATATCTTTTTTTTTTTTTTACTTTTTTTTTTTTATTGGCAATGTTTATTAAAAATACATATGAAGTTACAACAGTTACATAGTTACATAAGGTTAACAAAAAAAAAATTGCCTTTCCTCACCATAAAGAGACTCTTGTGTTTGGTGAGGGAGTTCTAGCTCAATTAGTAAATTAATGATCGTGTAAGTTAGTAATAACGGCTATTGTAAATAATAAGTAGGTTAAAAAATCTTGTATAAATTTAAAAATAAAAATCCTGAAGAGTTTAAAAAAATCATAATATAAATTAAAAAATCATTATAAATGGAAGAATCATGTACCTAAGTTAGTAACAAAAATTATTGTAATAAGTAAGTAAAGGATATGTAAGAAAGAACGCAAGATTTATACAATAGTAGACTCAGAGATTTAGAAACTAAGAAATGAAAGAAAAAAGAAGGAATAAATGATTTATAAAATAGCAGACTTTAAGATACAAAGTAAACATATTTGGGACTTTTATAGCAGTTTAAGGTAATTTTTTAATTTGGGCTTAAATTCCTGCATATTTTCGATGGTTTTTAATTTTAATGGGAGATTGTTATAATAGATTATGCTCAGATAAAGATAGGAATTTTGAATGTGCTTAGTATTAAATTTAGGAATTTTAATAGTTTTCTGGTATCTTGTTGATGTATTGAATTGGAAGTTACGAGAATTTAACTGTATTTCTTTGTAAATTTGAAGTATTGAATATTTTTTATAGATTTTGTCTATTATAGGCACATTGAATATTGAAAAAAGAATTTCAGTAGGAAATTTAGACGGTTTTTTCAAGATTACCTTAATTATCAACCTTTGAACAATTTTGAGGGGATTTAAAATATTGTCATATGTTCCTCCCCAGCCAATAATACCATATTGCAATATAGATTGAACAGTTGCATAGTACACTCTTTTTAGGTTTTCTAAGCTAAGAATATTTCTAAGTCTAATAAATATATAAATACATTTCCTAATCCTTTTGACGAGTTCACAAATATGTGTTTTCCATTTAAAATGTTGATCTATATATACACCAAGATATTTGATTTTGGGAGTTGGACTAAGTGTAGTTGCAGTTAGTTTTATTACATTTACTTTGGTGTATTATGATGTTTAAATTTGGTTCTAATTTGAATTTATTGATAGAGAATGGGATAAATTTTGTTTTTTCAGTGTTTAGAGAGAGGAGATTTTTATCGAACCAATTTTTCAATATGTTAATATCAATGTTAGCTAGGTTATTAACAGTATTCCAATCCGTACCTTCAATTATTATGACAGTATCGTCAGCATAAGATATTATTTTTCCGTTTAGTTTTTGTATGAATATGTCATTAACATAGATAATAAACAGTAACGGTCCCAGGACTGTACCTTGAGGTATGCCGAAATGACTCATTTTTGGTGAACTAAGCACACCATTAATTTTTACAACTTGGGGACGTTTGAAAAGGTAGCTTTTTATCCATTCTAGAGCTGAACCATTTAATCCAATGTTTCTTAATTTACTTATAAGTTTGTCATGTGATATACTGTCAAATGCTTTTTTGAGATCTATAAAAATTCCCAGGCATTTAAATGATTTATCTAATGAACTATGTACAAGGCTACTTAATTTTGCAATTACATCTTGTGTGCTTCTACCTTCGATAAAACCAAACTGGTTTTCATTAATTATATCGTTGCATTTTATAAATTGGCTCATTCTTTTAACTAGTTTTTCAAAAATTTTTGCTATATTTGAGATTACTGATATGGGACGGTAATTGTTTACTTCTTCTGGATTACCTGACTTAAATATTGGGGTAATAGTAGTTTGTTTGTAAATTGATATCACAAATTGATAAACACTGTTATCACAAATTTTACAAGAGATTCGAAATTATTGACTTATTTCAAATGCAGGAAATTGAACATGAGGAAACGCATTTTTGATAGTAATTTAGGATTATTTTTGGTGTCGTAGTAGGCGTTTCTGGGTTCATGGGTTGAGTTTCTTTAGGTTTCGGAGCGAATGCATTTGCCCACCTACAGCGTGGCGGGCCAAATCGGGTGAGACTGATTGAGGGAAACTTTTGATTACTCCAGCTAGAATCTCTCGACCCATTGCCATGCACCGCAGTGGGAGGAATGGATTCATACATCCGTCAATCCTGGACACACTGATTGCTAACCATCCCTCAAACCTGTAAAAAAACATCGACAGCTTACATTGTTTGTCATAGCGATTCTGCGAAGTTGTAGATATGTCCGAGCAACGATGTACAAAGGTGAATCGTCGGGTTTTTTCCACTTTCATCTTACCCCTTTTCTTTCACTCCCTGCTTCTTACAGCTTCATAACATTCTTTAAAACGGGGATGCCAAAGCACATGCTACCCACGGTTGAATTTGGCAGTCACCTCTGGTCTGGAGCTCCAAAATACCGGAAAAATACCCTCGACTCCATGCAGAAACGGGCGATCCGTTTGATAGATTCTCCCATCTTAACAGACGGATTGCAATCTTTAGAGCACAGGCGTCGGGTGGGAATGCTATCCTTGTTCTACCTGTATTGCAATGGAAGATGCTCCGAGGAACTAGCGTCATTGATCCCTTCGCCACCTAGAATGGAAACTGAAAAACTGCACAGTCGGGAAACACGTCAAACGCGTGCCCAACATTTGTACACGGTTGACATTTGTCACATGAGAACGGGTCGTTTATTCGACTCATTTTGAGTTCAACAGCTCGGCTGTGAAATGATTTGCCAGCCTCTGTGTGTCCTCCTTCCTACAACATGGGTCTCTTCAAGACCAATGTTCATTCCTTCCTCTCCTCAAAAATACCCTCCACACCGCATCCCAGATGACAAAGGCCCTGAGGGAAATTATTTTCCTCAGAGCCTCCTGTGTGGAGTTAATGTGAAAAAAAATCTGGTTCCAGGCTCTGACGCATTAACATTTTTAACACTGAATTTGCTTCATAAATATAATGACATAAATTCAATCTATTTCTACTATCTTAACAGTTACATAATCTACACTCTTTTTATGTCTGAGACAGCAGAATAGGAAAGTTCCACAAAGGAATGGACGGAAAAGGGGAAAAATAGTCCCATAAATCAGTGGAACTTCAAGACTTGTGGACATCTATATTAGTTGTTGACTCGCGGTCCTTGCACATTCCTCGACGCTTTTTTAGTTCACACGACGTAACGATAAAAAATTAAATAAATAAATACATGATAAAAGAGGACAAACTAATTCAGGAAGGTAAAAAAAAATGCAGAATTGATAGCAATCGAAGAAGTGGTGGAGTTTGCAATTGAAAATAAGTGATTCCAATTATAATATTAAGGTTAAACGTCATTACGTTATAATTTACGCATTCACAGATGGCGCCAATTAAATTATTTTAAGTTTTTAATAGTTTTTGCACGCTTTGCTTTAAAATATTGAGGCGAATTAATTGTGCGTCCGTACATATTTAATATGAATATAAATAAATAGTTTTGTCCGTAAACAAACCCTTTTCAAGAGAGGCTGAAAAATTCAATTTTGTTTCGGTGGCTCAATCCAACATTGTATTTTTCAGCCTTTCTTGAAAGATTTGGGTTTGTTTATGGACAAAACCATTTATTTATATTCATATTAAATATGTACGGGCGCACAATTAATTCACCTCAATATTTTAAAACAAAACGTGCAAAAAGTATTAAAAATCTAAAATACTTTAATTGGCACCATCTATGAATACGTAGATTATAACGTACGTGACGTTTAACCTTAAGTGATTGTAAAAGTACGCTTCAACATGTCAAAAGTATTTCGAAGGGAACTGCTTATCATTACATAGTATAAAATGAAGTCGCTCAAAATGTATGTGGGCATTGATATTTTAAACTATGTACTCAACGGATCTTCATGCGGTTTTCACCAATAGATAGAGTGATTCAAGATGACCGTTTATATGTACAATACATGCTTATTATTGGAAAGAAAAGCCGAGAAATTCAAATATTCAATTCAGGCAGCAGGCAGCGGGCAGCGGGTAGCAAGCAAGCTGGTGGTGTGGATTTTATAAAGGTTGGGTAATGGCGTTGGGAAAGGAGTATAAGGAGAATATATGACGCAAATGTAAATGGTAGAAGAAGTCGAGGACGCCCAAGAAAGACATGGCACGACAAAGTGAATCAGATACTTGAGTCGGGTCATGTCAAGAGTCAGAATAATAGAAGAGAATGTATGAGACGTTGTACGAATGTAAACGAGGCAAGGAATGTGTGCCAAGACCGGTATGTTTGGCGGTCCG
This sequence comes from Limnephilus rhombicus, assembly GCA_929108145.2. NCBI lineage: Eukaryota > Metazoa > Arthropoda > Insecta > Trichoptera > Limnephilidae > Limnephilus > Limnephilus rhombicus. Next base: position 23,329,423 of record OV815297.1, on the reverse strand, counting down.
TCCTCTCTGCCTACCCTTGCGGGGAAACGGCGTGATGGTTAGTTAGTTAGTTAGGGAATTTGTTGGCAAACGAAGCATGTGTGAATGGAAACATGTATGACTGGACGCTAGATGCTAAAGATTATTGTCAAAAAATAAGTTTTGTATGTAATATTATGTACAATAATCGTTTCAGACGTTGTATACTAATAAGGGACAGAAAACTCCAAAAGAAACCATGGTTCACTGAAATTAATCTGAAAATATCGGAAATGAGAAATATTTTTAGATTAAGATCCGGACAAACCCTAAAGGGAAGAATATTATGTTCGACAGTTCTTTCTGATTCTATTCTCCAACGTGCTCGATATGTGAACAAATACATTATCGGAGTGCATCAAATATTAACGACTAGAGAGTGACAATACTGATGTCCTCAAACCCTTGTGGAAGTTCAGAATTTAATAGCCTTAACTGAGTTCTATTCGATATTAAGTATCATGAAATTTTTTAGACGATTAAATTGGAAAATGTTTAAAAGTGATGTCTTACATAAATTATATTCAATAAAATTCTGTTAAATAATTCAGGACAGTCAGCAATGTTGTTTATTTATTTATTTATAACAGAAACAAACAGTACATAAGATACTTTGGTTAAAAAAAATTACAATTAAAAAGTATATTTTATGGTGGGTACCTATTATGTGTTTCATTGTAGTGTCTCTTTTATGGTATGTGTATTAAGTAATTACCGGGTGATGTATGCAGTGGGAAGGTGTGTGTGTGTGTGAGTGTATGTGTGAATGTACGTATGTATGCGCATTGAACAAATTAATATTATAAACATGATGCTCTTTTTAAATTTGGGCAGTGAATCGGAGAAAATGTCTATGTTAGAATTTAGACCAATAATATTGAACATATGAAGAGCACGATTGATTGACGAATTAGATGCTGCATTTGCCTTGTAATTAAGCGTGTGAAATAGTTCTGTATGGCGTGTACGTCTTAATGGTATGTTAAAATTAACTAGGGAAAGAAGATCGGTATAGTCAATGTTATTATTTAAAATTTTGTGTATAAAAGTAAAATCAGCTATTGCTCGCCTTTATTGCAAAGTTTTAAATGTGCATTCAAAGTTATTGTTGAATTTGAAGGAAAGATATTTTATAAAATTGTTTTAAATATGTTCTATGCCATCTATGTATACTTTGTATTGCGGGTTCCAAATTGGCGAAGCATATTCCATATTTGTTTACGTAGTAACATTGTTTATGTAGTAATATCCTATTACAAAATATATTGTTATCTTCAAAATTAATTATGTGGTTCTTGCAATCTCTCTTAAACTTTCTGATGGGTGTTATTCTAATGCCCCTTTATAGTTTGAACAGTTTTGCGTTTTGGTTTTGCCCTATTTGGGTAGTCTGATTACTTTGCTCGTTCTTGTTGTTTATTATTTTATGTATAAACCAGCGGAGCCCAGTAAAAAATCACAGGAAATGTTAGTAAATCTATTAAACTAGTAAATAACGCTTTCTTAAAAATAGAAAAAGCGCAGCAGACCTTTGAAAAATCATAAAATTTGACTTTACTTGTCAAGATTAACCTTAAGAAATTTTAACCAAAAAAGTATACATTTCAAAAGCATGTAATGCATATGCATAAAAATGAATCCCTGTTCCCTTGGTCATGCCATAACTTCAGAACCACTTTACCAATTTCATTGATCTTTTTTTAAAAGGTTTATTAATACTTTGTAGAAGGTTCTAATGCAAACATAATTTCAGAAAATTTAACGACTTTTTTTAACTTCGCCCGTTTGACAATTGAAGCGTTTGACGTTTCGCGCGTTGTTGGAGGGGGGTTGGTGGGATTGGGGAGCGGGAGATGGGGGAGGGAAGGCGGGTAAGGTGAAAGGGGGACGCGGGAGGGGAAAAGGATGCAGGAGGGGAACGGGGACGCACGGGAAAAGACATGCACAGGAGAAACAATTTATTACTTTGAATATGGCATTGCAACGCACGCCGGGAACCAGCTAGTATTACAATAATTTTTTGATAAAAAATGTTTTGTTATAAGTAGGTACTTAAACGCTTCTCTGAGTTTTTTAAACAATTAGATTTTATTCTGATAACGACAATTAAAATAAAATGTAACATTATGTAGGTAACTTTTGAAAATCACACCTAAAGTCAAATCAAATCCAAGTTCATTGAACCAGAGGTAAAATCACTCACAGACTAACCCACGACCGAAATTAGTATGTTTGATATCGTTACTTTTAAGAACTATTATATTATTTTTGTTATTATATTTGAGTCAAGGACCCGGAATACGGGACGGTACGGTCATATTATCCTCATAATTTACAAATTGGGAGGCGGGTATACAGGGTGTCCGGGGGTAAAATGCATTAACTTCGGCGGATGAATCTACATGTAAAAAAAGATAAATAACTTTTTTCGAAATTCCAACTTTTAGGGGAAGTTTTGTGGTAAAAAGTTAAAATTAGACCGGCGTGTTCGGCCAGCTTTATTATTTTCCGCTGTTACGATACGGGCCAATTACAACCATGCAATGTTGCCACGATCGTGCCCGGCAGGCTCTCGGCAAGTAAGATCGCACCTCACACTAAGGATTTTTAGTAGGTACGTCTTTTTGTGTTGGAAAAAATGTTGGAATTTCCTATAAAGTTGTTAATTTATTTTACTCCTACCATCATGTAGAATCAACTTCCGAAGTTAATGCACTTTACCCCCGGACACCCTGAATAACCAACACCTCTTCCATAGGTCATCCCAAGTGATTTGCTACACTGGTGACTTAGCATAGTGTGAGATATATCCGGGTCTTGGCGGTGGATCCATCTGAGGACCAACTGTATGGCAGGCCAGATAGGGAATGACTCCTTGAGTGATACCTTTTGACCACTCCAGGAGTATTCTCTCGACCTATCGCCTTGCACTGATGTGTGAGGGATGGCTTTTAACGTCCGTATCACTCCTGGACACACTGACCCTCACATTTATTCCCACTCCCGTAACTTTTTAATTCTGTAACTTCTTTTCCTAAAAAGCCCCTCCACACATCATCCCCCGAGGGAGATTATCATTTCCGCCAGGGTTACCTGCGAGTAGCTAATGTTAAAAAAATGTAATGGTCATGTTGATGTTTTTTAACAGATACAAATTTAACCTTTATTAATGAAGGTTTTTGTTTCCGGTTTAACTCCAGAGCCCACATTTTGATCCCATTCCCAAAACACGTAAAGGTTTTTATTTTATTATTGAACATGTGTTGGACCGAGTATTTTTTTCACTAAATTTCTATTCATATGACAGCTTTTATACTTGTTCTGGCCGTTTCACCCTGCTTTGTGACCCTGGTAAAATAAACACATTGAAAAGAAAATGAATTTATTGTATTTATCCTTCAATATAAAACTAAAATAAATAGAAAAAATTTAAACACTAATGATGGGTTGGTTCAAAAAATTTTAAACGTCCGAACGATTTTTCACGTTCTATGAAAGTTCTATTAAAGTTTTGTGATTATTTCAGTTTTATCAAACATCTATAGCCTATAATGATATAATACCAGAACTTTAATAGAACTTACGCAGAGCGTGAAAATTAACATAAAATATTTGACCAATTCATCAAATATTTGAATTTATTTTAAACATTCTGTTCAAATTAGACTATTTAATTAGACTATTTTAGTTTTATAAAGCAACTGGCCTATAATGATATAATACCAGAAATTGACTAAAACTTACATGAATGTGAAAATTAACTTAAAATATTTGATAAATTGTTAAATTTTTTTGAAAAAACCCGTCCTGTAGAGGCCAGTGATTTAACAGAATTTGAATAATTCATCAATTTTTAAAGACAATTTACCAGCTATGTAAGAGTTTCAGTTATGTAAAACAAATTGTCAATAATGATGCGTTGACAGAACTTGAATAGAATCTATAGAGAATATAAAAATCAACTTTAAAATTTGATGAAATGTTCATCAATTATTAATATAAATGTGAGAAAGAATCTAAATGTGTCATTTTTTATTTTCTTTATTTATATCTACACTAGCGAAGACCCGTGAAACTTCACGGTATATTATAATTATAGGTTTTGTGAATCTCATTGCCTTTCTAAACCCAATATTGTTCATTTTCTTTAGGATATAATTTTTTTTTGGTTGATGTGGCAAAATTATGATATTATAATAGTAATGAAAGGATTTTGAAAGTTTAGGTTAGAACTCCGACAAATGAAATATTTAAAATTTTCATGTTTTCGATGCACAAAAACTTTATTAAAAAAATATATTATTTTAACTAAAATAATAACTTATCTGAATTCTCCACAGCCCAATACAAAAACTTAACCCATAGCAATAAGCTAAAATATACCGTTTTTCTTTGGGCAGAGAAATATTAAATTTCATGCTACGTAACTGCATGATGCTCTACCAAATCAAGCCCAAAATAACATTCAAAATTAATGAACTTGGGGTATTTTTGAGATTGGATGGACTAGGTAATAAATGGGGATGAGAAAGGTTGAGTAGTATCTAGCTTCTTAGATCTGGTCTCTAAACATGGCTAAAGCCATTCTAGTTAACGGTTTGATTCTGGATGGTATTCTCTCAACAAGGCGATTTAGATTATTTACCACTCTGGACGGCCTCCGTGGTACCGAGGCAAGACTCTCGACTCACAATCCAAAGGTCACGGGTTTGAATCCGACGTGCGCAAATAAAATGAATTTGGAATTCCTCAAGGGACTTAGGTCCAATATTGTTTATCGTTTACGTGAATGAAATGCTTACAATACCGAAAATTGGAAAAATCATATCTTTCGCTGATGACACAGTCTTAATCACAGAAAAAAAAAACTTGGGATGAAGCCTACCGAACCGCAAATGTAGAAATAAACAACTTAAAACAATGGCTGGATGACAACTATCTTTCCTTAAACTCTGACAAAACTTACTTCATGACATTTACACTATCAGACAAATTCCTTCCAATTATAAATTCCAATATAACTATTCATAGCTCTTGTAAAAATTATACTGACAACTGCAACTCATCTAAATGCACAAAAATTTCAAAAAAGAACAACATTAAATATTTAGGCATAATAATAGATCAACATATTAAATGGACAGAACATATTGCACAAACTATAAACAGAATACGTAAACTTTTTTACGTATTCGTCAAACTAAGAAATATACTTCATAAATCTATACTACTGAAGGTTTACTATGCATTATTAGCCCAATCAGTTCTGCAATATGGAATAATAGGTTGGGGAGGAGCGTATAAAACCAACTTAGCCCCACTTGAAATAGTACATAGAAGACTCATCAAAATTATTCTAAAAAAACCTTTAGACTATTCAACTCAAAAAATATTCGATGAATTCAAAGTTTTACAAATAAACAGAATCTATCAAAAAAATGCATTACTTCAAATCCATAAAGACAAACTAACAATAAATTCATTTAGCACCAGGCCGAGAACAACAGGACAAATAATAATCCCTAAACTTAATACTACAACGGCCCAACACCATTACACATACTCAGCCTTAAAATGCTTTAACGAACTCCCTAAAGATATTCAATCCGAAAAAAATTATAAAATTTTTAAGAAAAAAATTAAAATACATTTCACCACTAAGTAATTTCATGTTTGTGTTATATTACGCCCACTTATATTTTCTATGTGTACACAGGTTTTATATTTTATAATTTAAAAAAAAAAACTTTCTTCCTAAAATAGTGCACAGGTATATAATTTTACGTACATGTTGTTTTTATTTTATTTTTTCATAAATACGCTCATGGTAGCATCAATTAAACATATATCAAAATATCAATTGTGTTAGTACTCCCTCCCTAAACACGAGAAATTCTCAATTAGAGAGGTATTATTACCACCATTAAAAAATATTTGCATTACATGTACATAATTAAAAAAATAATTGTACTTATACCTAACTTTGTAAAATTGTAAAAATGGAATAAATAAATAAATAAATAATTTATTTTTATTTTTTTTATTTGATTAATTTGTGGTATTTCACAATAAATAAATTCATTTCAAATAATGTATAGTATATTTGCGGCACGTTCCAGAGTGGAAGATACTCTCAGTACCGCCCTGGTGTAAGACCACCATTCAGAACTGAAACGTTGCTTGAAATGGCATTAGCCGTGTTTGGTGACCAGATATGAATAGCCAGGTACTTCCCCACCTTCTTCTCCGCCATCTCCTTCCCCTCCCCACTACCTTCAGCCTCACAACATACCCCAATTGGGGAAACTGTAGTCCCACTTCCTCCAGATTGGAGCATTAGGTGACTCTTGTGCGATATTCATATAAAAAAGGTGCTAAAATACTTCTCTGAATTAATCAATTTTTTGTGAATTTCATTTGCTTGCCTAATTAGTGGTCCTTTATCTGTTTTGGATTTTCCCAGGACTTCAGCAACAAATCCAAAATAATAGCCGGTTTTAATTAAGTGCTTGATAAAGCAATATTTGAACGGATTCATATTTTTGATTGTCATTTTCATAATAGGGACTGATTTGTCAAGAATTCAAACTATCCCGTGTTTTTTAATGGGTCTGAGATAGTAATTTATTCTTATTTTAACTAACTATCTGACAGCGCGTTACTCCAAAATACTGATCTACATAAATTTACTTCATTTTAACTACCATTATACTTGTAACTTTTTACTGTCTCTAAAATAATGTACCATTTACCTGTTTAATGATACGTGCACGGAGTACGTCGAAATAAAAAAAGTTATTTACGACAGTTGTAAAGCAATTAACTACAACCCAGGTAGCGTAATAGTCCAGTGAAGAGATAAATCGATAGTAGTGTAATGTGGTTTAAGCCGCCGCTACCCGAATTTCAACAGATTTTTACATATTTAATTAAATGAACACTACATTAGCGAAACTCAATCGAAATCTGGAGACAGAAAAATCAGAAAAGATATTGGCTCCACTGGGACAGCCAATAATAATATGTGCGTTAAGAAGATGAAGATAATGCTGGTAGTTCTTAGTCGAAGTATGATTCAGTTAAAAGTGACCGAATTAATATGGGTTCCGTAGCTCAATCGGTAGAGCTGTTGCCATGTAAGCAAAAGGTCCTGGGTTCGTGTCCCAGCGGAGCCAATATCTTTTCTGATTTTTCTGTCTCCAGATTTCGATTGAGTTTCGCTAATATAGTGTTCATTTAATTAAATATTATAATTTGAGATTTTACTCATAAAGTTTAAAAAATTAAAAATAAAGATTTTTACATATTTCCCTTAAGCAGTTGAAGTTTTTAAGCTCTCAAAAAAATGTATGTTATTTTTGAAGATAATATCTAGACGCGTTCGACGCCGAAACGCAAATAATAATATGAAATTCCCTCTATAGAAAAAAATCGCTAAGTATGCTCCTAAAATTATTATAAACATGTTTGATCAGTTATTTTACAAGTTGTGAAAAAATTCAGAGTGTTTCTTTAAATGATGCTTAAGATACTTTCCACGAGATTTTTGCTCTATTTTAAATGGGTCGTATTTTATTAAACATTTTCACAATTTTCGCATCGATTTTATCGCTTTGAATATTAGCGTGCTCCTCTAACTTTCGTAATTAAATACGAGTATCTCTCCATTTTCTTCTTTTTGAGCGCGGATGCGGCGCATTAACTTTACCCGAATGCCCCAAAGTGGGTTCATTTTTTTCTCACTTTCGACGAAAATGTCCAAACCATTTAAGCGTTCATTTTTGAAGTGAAAACTTCTTTAGCGTCGCTGTGATATGAAACCCGATGAAACGGAAACGAGCGACACTAAAAAGAGACAAACGCATACATCTATAGCATTTAGCCTATGTGAGAATGAGATGGCAATAAAATATTTATTTAATTTATGGGTACTCGGTTCCAAAATAATACGATAAATCCACAATCCCACGCAAGTCGCCTTCGGTGTAGTGGTATAAAGCACTTGAAGAACACCTGCCGACATTTAGCAGACCAAAACCGGAATTTTTTTTATTTTTTTGTAAAATCAATATCCAATCTTCAAACCACTCCACAATGAACGCGCAAAAGAAAACTAAAAAAAAATGTATATCACAATTTGGGAGGCGGGTAGATATGGGTACCGCCCAAAGATATTGAAATATAAGTAGATGTGCTATCTGCTGTTTTTACTATGTGGGTCTGCGCTTCCGGGGGTCGCCGATATTGTTTACCAATTAACAAATAAACTAAAAGAACAAATAATTAACGAATAAACCAAACGAACGTTAAACTAAATGAACGATTTCTTTCCTTATTCAAAATATATTGTTAACCAATATTAGTGCACATTTTTAAAAAATCAACGAAATGAACAAATTCTTTTTGTATGAAAACTACGCTAATTAACGCGTAGTCCGGCGACAGTTGCGCGGACACCATAGCATATCTATTCTGTATTTGAATATCTTTGGTACCGCCGCCCCGGAAACCATTTATTGGATAACCAACACCACTGCCACGGGTCACCCCAAGTTGTCGCTACGTTTGTTAACTTAACCGGGGTGCCTGGGTTCATGGGGTGAGGTTTGTCCAGGTCTTGGCGGCGGATGCGTCTACCCACCATCTGCATGGCAGTCCGGGAGGGAATGGTTGAGGGACTCCCTTTGACTTCTCCAGCCGTAGTCTTTCGGAACATCGCTTTGCACCGCAGTGGGAGGGATGGATTCTTCCGTTACTCCTGGACACACTGACCCCCAGATTCCTACCCACCCCTAATACCATTTTCCTTCCCAGAACTTATTCTCCTTCCCTATCCTAAAAAAAACCTCCACACAGCATCCCCAAAAATGTCATAGGCCCTGAATGGAATATTTTACTCAGGGCCTCCTGTGTGGAACTAATGTAAAAAATAAATAAATCATTTACAAATAATTTTCCGTTACCTCTAAAATCATGAAATATTGAAATCTTTAAAGTCCTTTATTTTATATTTTAAAACACAAATAAATAAATAAATATTTTTATATTTAAAAAAAAAGTATTATTAAGCTTAATTAAGTATTTTGACCTCAAATCCAAAAGTAAGTTTTTTATGAAAATGGCGGCAATAAATTTTTTTTAAAACCCGTTTAATCACAGGAGACCATATTTGTCCCAACGCACATAGGTCTCACATAAGACGCCGTAACTCCCTTACTATCATAGTTAGAAATATGTTCTAATCGGTGTTAGAAAGGAAAAACATCATGCTTTATATTACAATCTAAAAAATAGCCACCAAAAAAGTAAAATGTACACTTTTATGTACACAAAGTTTTGAATCGCAAATTGAAAAAAGAATTTGAAACTTCGGGAATTTTTTATAAATTGTTTTTCATAGAGCGACAAAAAAGTGAGGTTACAATATGTGTTTGTTATACATTTGTCTGATAAAATATGTATGTGTTTTTATTATTTTTTATTATCAGTAACTTTAGTTAGAAAAAACATAAGGTGAGCCATTTTGAAAACTTTTTTATTTTTGTATGCAAAAATTTTATAATTTAAAAGAAAAAACTTTTTTCGAATTCTATAATTTGAAAGCGTATTTCATCACCTTTCTAAAACAGTTTTTGGTTCTTGTATGTGTTTAGAAATATTCCAAATATTTGCATTTTATTGTAAAGCGAAAGCATTTTGACCATCCGAAAAAAATGTCAAATTTTTGAAGGGTTAAGGGACGAATTCCGCCTGTAGTTGCTTTTAGAGAGTAGTACCGCTGTTTAATGGGCGACCCCGCTGTGACAATCTTATGTTTGACCAAGTATGTCAAACCTAGGTCACATTTATAAAAGAAATCCGACGCCCTGTGCGGTAAGTACCGATGGCGCCCACCCCCTTATTTTTTTATTTTTTAAGATTAAAGACTATTACCCCCTAAAAAAAATGTTCATTACTGTTTTGGTAACTATTGGGTTTTAAAAAACCTACCTTAGTAGTGAACATTTATAGTTGATTCAAAATCAGTTCACTCAAAGCAATTCTGAATGGTGGTTACACCGAGGCGATTTGAAGAGTATATTTCACGCTGGAAAGTATTCAAATATACTATATTTTATTTAAAACTAGCAGACCTGGACACACGTTGCCGTGGCTAACGAAACCAATAACCAACGCCACCTGTCAAAACAAATCCACACCACGCCGCCCGCTGCCGCTTGGCCATATATATAATGTATTTCAACCAATTTACACAAAACCTTAACCCTCATGAAACACTCCATCTATTGGTGAAAACCGCATGAAAATCCGTTGCGTAGTTTAAAAGATCTAAGATCTATCTATCTCTTCATTTTATATATTTTTTGTTTACATGAATATCGCGCACAAGAGTCCCAATTGCTCCCGTCTGGAGCCAGTGAGACTATGGACTACATCCCTAATTGGGATATGTTGTGATGCTAAAGGCAGTGGGGAGGGGAAGGAGATAGGAAAGAGGAAGGTGCGGAAGTACCTGGCTATTCAGATCTGGTCACCAAACACGGCTAAGTCATTTCAAGCAACGTTTCAATTCTATGGTGGTCTTACACCGGGGCGATACTGAGAGTATCTTCCAGTAATAATAATAATGATAAATACTAGCTGAGGTTCCAGGTTTCGCTCAGGGAGTTGATACGAGATTAAACTGACGTTCGAAGCCTTTTTTTTTTTTGACTTTTGATTGATTTATTTTACAAACATGAGTTTACTGACTCTAACATAATTATATAATGGATTATCTATAGATACTTTACTGGTATTTTATTATTATGGTTGGTTTGAAAGTGAGATTAAAACTATACTGTGACTGTATGCAGGTTTTTTTTTTTATTCCTTCCGGAGGACTATCTTGGGTTTTTTATATTTAAAATTATCATTTTCGCTATATTTCGCGAGCGTGTTAATCGTGGGGTTTGAGTGGCCGGGTAGGCCGGCGTAGAATTTAGTTGCTTGTGAGAAAATGAAGTCCTTTATCAACGGAATGTTGGAGTCTTTATGGAGACAAGAAATTCTACTCCATTTAGGCGCATTTAAGGCAAGGCTTTGTTTTGAAATATTTGAATCTTCTCTAAGAGACTGGGGGCCGCGTGCCCCCAAACGGGGCAAGCATAGGTGAAGCCAGGCCTTATGGTTGTTTTATATAACAGTAATTTGTTGCCCGTTGATAAACGACTTTTTTTCCCCATCATTGGATAGAGTGAAGATAGACATTTATTAGCTGCTTTAATTTTTCCAGTTATGTGTTTCTTCCAGGCGAGCTTGGAGTCTAGCGTTACACCTAGGTATTTAATTGACTTTTCCCATGGAACATTATCCCCAAACAGTCTAATGAATGGGGGCCGTCTTGGCCGTGTCTTTGAGAAAACGGTCGCGGCGCTTTTAGTCGGGTTAATAGATATTCTCCATTTTTTACACCACTTTTCAGTTAGAGTGGTTTGTATCTGTACGCGGCACGTTCGAAGCCATGACGCTTCTTGCTTTATATACCCCTACCAATGGGGTATATACATACAAAAAAAGCTTCAAATGCTCCACGATGTTCCAGAACCTTCCATATCACTGGAGAATGTTCTGGAATGTTCCATAAGTTCCCCATTCCCTATTCTCTATTCCCGAACAATCCGCAACATTACAAAATGTTCCGGGATGTTCTGAAATGTTGTGGAATGCTCTCGAATACTCTTGAATGTTCTGGACTGTTCTAGAAATTTTTAGAGGGTGAAACTTTCAGCCCTTATATCATCAAAAGCAATCCCTTCAGGTAAAAACGAGAACATTCTTAATGGATGGGGGGAAAGAGGGCTACCACTTGATTACCTACCGGGACTCGTTTCTGAGTTTTAGCGGCAAGCACACTTTCTTTTATAATATATATATATTGATTAACACATTCATCAAATACAAATTAATCCAACAAAATTTACTCATGAACGCCGGGATTTGACTAGGTTAGGAAAGACGCGGGAAAAATGTACAAAAATTGCCTTTACTAACTTTATTTTTTTGATGACATGTACCATTCTTTGTCTCATCAAATACGCAAAAAAATCAGAAAGTGTAATTCACACGCGGTAGAAGTGAAACTGGAAAGTCGCTAGATGTCGCTTTCTTTTCTTTTGCCTGTTTATTGTAAAGTGGTTTGAAGATTGGATATTGATTTACAGAATTATTTTTTTTAATTTTTTTTTGGATTTAGTAGGATTCGAACATCCGTTCGCTGGATGTCTGTCTCTCTGGCCGCTGAGACTTGTCGAGTGCCTTGCCCGCTGCGCTATCGAATTCTCGCGCCGAAGCGCGAATTTATCGCATTGTATTAGAACCAAAGACTCGCTAAATAATAATGATAATAATCTGTTTCTGAAAAAATAAGAAAATATACAAATTTAGGAAATGAGATTAAAAGAATTTGGCATTCTCAGACTATAAAAATATTACCATTTGTTATTTCGGCTACTGACATTATACCTAGTTATCTCATTCAAAATTTAGGCATATTAGATTTGTCAAAGAATTTATATATAAAAATGAAAAAAATCAGTCTTGTTAAATACATGTAGGATTACAAAAGATTTTTTAATATTTATATTAATCAGTAGGATTTATAGGTCCAATTAGGAGTTCCACAGAGCCGAACCCTCTGATATGAAAATATCTGTCGGTGAATTATTTTCCCATTTGGTCTCATTGACATGTTGTTCTTGTATTTATTATACTTATACCTACGAGTATATTGCAAGTGCATAACGAGGATTGTCTAGGTGATCATTTGAGGAAAAGTGCGTGTAAGGGTTAAGTTTTTCCTGCGGGAACGATTTAAAAAATCTAGAAAAAAAGAACAAATGAAGTATCTCGGAATCATAATTGACCACAACCTTAGATGGACACATCACATCCAACAAGTCACAAATAAACTCCTCAAAACGATACACATTTTCCTAAACATAAAAAACATATACAAAATACAACAAATGAAAACAATATATTTTGCTCTATGTCACTCTATAATAGAATATGGAATAATTGCTTGGGGATGAGCAACAAACTCAGCTATCGAACACCTGAAAATTGCGCAGAAAACGATCTTAAAGGTAATACTTAAAAAAACATAGACTTACTGATACAGACCAAATATTCAACCGTTGTGACGTACTAGACATACGACAATTATACGTTAAATCGCTACTAAATTACATTTTTGACCAAAAAAACAACCTTCAACAAATACAAAATATCACAAACAGACCAGTTAGACAAGCATACAAAGAAAATTTAAAAACTCCGACGGTAAATACAAGCTTTAGACAAAGACACTACCAATATCACGCTATAAAAGCATTCAACAGTCTAACACTTGAAAATAAAACTGAGGAAAACAAAAATAAATTCAGACACAAAATTACAAAATGGATTAAAGACCAAAATAGACAATACTACCAAAATATCATAGCATAAAATAAAAATAAAAACATACAAGTAACACACAAAACCAATATAAAACACAAACACCCACAAACACACAACACTTATTAAAAATATCATTTTTAACATTATATAATATTATTTATTTTTAAATAATAATAAGTTCATTTTAAATCTCTACTTTTTAAATTTAATTTGTAGCAGGTAGCTACCGGTTGGTTCCCGCATAATGTCAACTACGCATTTTTGTTCCCGAGGTTGGCACGCCTGAGTTTCGGGGTTCGCTAGTTCGAGATTTAACCGCAAGCGTCGAGTTGTGTGGAGAGCCGGTGCTGGATAGGAGTTCGTGCCCTGCGCTCGTAGTTTGGTGGATTCTGGTAACTTCAAACACGTGTGAGATAAATGAATATTAATATTATTTAGATTATGGTCACTGTTAATAATTTATGTCAGGATGTTTTCCCTGGCTGGCGCCCTGTTAAATTTTAATTCTCCATAGCCTTGACGGTATTAACTTCTTTCTGATTGCAATTTAAATCTTTTAACCTCTATCAGGTCTTTACCTGACACGCGCTGAGATTATTGTTTCTTGCTCTACCTTGTTTCATAAAGATGCTTATCAATAAATGTCCTTGTTACATATCAGACTTATTATTATTTTATTGAATAATGTGTTTTGGTTCCTTCTTGCCGGTGCGAGTTGTAGGTAGATTCTACACTTTCTTATCACGCAGATAAAATGTTACAAATTTATCTTAATCGTATGTATTTTATTTACTTTTTTCCGTTTTTTTCACCAATATTATATATTGGTGAAAAAACGGAAAAATTTAATAAATTATTATATATATTTATATGTATTATGTATAATTTTGTATACGAAATGGAGGCCTCAGCACGGGTAAACCGCCCAGTGAGGCCAACATCATTGAATTGTGTATAAAATGTAAATATATTGCATCAAATAAATAAATAAATAAATTAACCGGACACAAAATCAGAAGCGTAAAATCAATAGTTTTTTAGAGTATTATACATTTTGTTCTTTTATCATTGAGTCTATTGATGAAAAGGTCACTGCTCAGCTACAATTCAGGATTTCTCCTGGAATGCAGCTGGTTTTCGGCAGTACCTAATAAATTTCAGTGACGCATTTTCGTTTCATCCGAATTTCAAATCACTAACGGGGCCAAAGAAGTTTCACTTCAAAAACATAAGCCGTTATAATTGCATTAGTTCAATATATACCACTTTGCACATACAAATCATTTCAAAAGTTTGTCATACAAGATGGCTGCCAGACTATTTCCCCTTACGCTAGATTTAGCTTCAAGTCGTTCAAAAAAATTGCATTAATGCTCTGTCCTTTAGGTTAATGTACGCTAGCGCTGCGGTGGCGGTTTGCGAAAACAACAGGTGTTGAAACGTCGATTAGTCTTAAGTCAAAATAAGAACAGAGAACTAACAGCTTTAAGCCAGAGTAGCATTTAGGATATTTATTAAAAATCTCCGTGACAAAATAAAGTTCCAGAATATTCAATACGGATTCATTGCTCGAACGGGAACAAACAATACGTACTGTGATTGGTTATAAAATTTGGATTGCATCAATTTGAAGTAAGAGTAGAAATGAAAATCTTACGTTCGAAAAAAATTATGGTATTTATTAAATAACAAACTCTCACTTAGTATCAGACAAATTAAAACATAAGTAAAATTTTCAAAATATTAGCAACCCCCGACATAAAAAAGAGCTGATGATTTTAAAACTCCTGAACAGATTTTCAAGAATTGTAGCCAAGAACCATCTCGATCACGTCAGCTTTCAAACAAAAAAACTGCATCATAATCGGTCCATTGGCTTAGGAGCCACGATGCCACAGACTGACATACAGACAGACAGACAGACACACAGAAAGTCAAACTTATAACACCGTTCCTTGCGTCGAGGGTAAAAAAATTGCCGGTTTTAGGTTATTTATTGAGTTTAAGATGTTATTTATCGGTTCTTAAAAAATTAAGTTTACTTAAGGTATGTAGAATAGTTTTTTGAAGTGAAAACTTATTTAGCACCGTTGTGATTTGAAACTCGATGAAACAAAAAATAGCGACACTAAAAATACATTAAAAACACATACCTCTATAGGATTTAGCCTGCGGGAGAATGAGGTAGACTAATCGGTCTCCTCTTTATGCGGTGCCTCATAGCCTATCGGTCTCTCCTTTGTGGGGTGCTTCGTAGCCTCCCCACTCTTGTTTACTTCTTGCGAATTGCACACTCTGTTTTTTCTTTTACTTTCATTTTTCTTTTCTGAAGTGTTCACTTATACCGCGTATGAACTGCACACTCTCATTAAAAATATTACCGAGAAATTATATCGGAGAGTGTATAAAATTTGAAAAAACAATATATTTTCAATTTTTTTTGAAATAGAGCAACAATTTTTTATTTCAAATATTTTTTTATAGTTTCCCACACGAACCTGCATCAAGCTTATTTTGTTATTTTACGTATCGTATCCGAAATTTTTAGACAAGAAGTAGGCGACATGGAGGAATTTGCCCAGTTTTCCGAAGAAAGAAATGCTACAAGAATTGTATAATAATACTAGCTGACCCGACAAACATTGTTCTGTCATATACATTATTTCTAGTGAATATTTTGGTTGTTAAATAAAAATTAACGAATGTATTGTAAGTGTGTGGGGATGGGATTTATGACAGAAAGAGGAATGGAGCGCTGTAGACGATGACCACCGACAGAAACAAAAAACACTACTAAAGTAGAACAATGAAATACAGAAAATCAATTTGAATTTTGAAGAGCAATTGAGTGTACGATATTTAACACAAATAAGCTCGATGGTTTGCCCACGCGAGAACATGATGCCGAATGAAATATCAAAAGGACGCGACGCTTCTCATGAATATCTTGCGCATGTGTAGATGAAAGTTCGATGAGGCAGCCGTAGCGCCATCTATCATTCAACAACATAAATAATTTCGTTCTGTTTGATATACGAAAGACGTTAAATTTGTTCATAAAAAATACTAAAACCTCCATTAAAAAATGGGAGGATGGGGGTAGGAGGGTTTAAATTTGGGGTTATGGGTAGTTTCTGATGCCAAATAAAAAATAAAATTTTGTCGAAAAAATAGATTTTTTTTCTGGGTAGGGACACCCTAATCCCCTAGTAGTATGAAATATACTTAAAAACCAATTCTCATACCCACAAAATATACATGAAAAACTTCATAAAAATCAGTCAAGCCGTTTCGGAGGACTGCGACCACAAACACCGTGACACGATATTTTTATATAAAAGATTTGAGTAGGTATATTTGATTTTTAATTTAAAAAAAATATATGTGTTGCTCTTAACATTTTTTTACACATCGAAGGTGGGTGATAAGTTGGTTGGTGTGTCTTGATTGAGTTTTTCCGTCTAGCTTGTAAAAATCGAAACACTGTGCGGTAGTGACGTAACGAATATTCGCATTCGCATTCGCAAAGTTCGAGCGAATGTTTTGTGAATATGAACATCAGAAAAAAAGAGACAAGACTTTAAATTATGGGATGGACACAAATGCTTCATATGATAAGTCATACGAATCAAACGCTTTCCACGAAACTAAAAGGCAAGTCTTCCAAGGCAACCATTGCTCTTATTGAATTATCAATGGCCAATGACTTTATAGATTTATTATCCCACTGTTTCCTTTTATCTAAACATTCTTGAAGCGATATCTGTTTCATATTGAATTTGGTACTTTGATGGGAAGATGATGACAGTTCAAGTGTTTTAGATGCATCCTGTTTTCGTTTTTCACACTTTTCTAATTCGAAAAACTCTGTTTTATGCATTGCCTTTAAATGATTTCTCACTGCCGTTGTTTCTTTTTCTAGAATATTCCTTGTTTCACAGCTTGCATTTACCTCGTTCAGTGTCGCAAAGTGTGAAATAAGTCAAAATTTCATTAGAGTTTGATTCACCCATGTTAATCACTAACCAATCACACTCTAACCTTAAAATTCACTTGTTTTTGTTTATGAGCAGATGAAAAATGAAATAAACCAACCGATCGGCTTTTTGATCGACAAGACGCAAAAGTGAGCCGCTAAGCCATACATAATTGGCGCCAAATTAAAAAAAAACTCAATATTCGCATTCGCAAATGTCGGTAGCAGATATTCGCATTCGCGAATGCTCAAATAATGACATTCGTTACATCACTACTGTGCGGTGCCCCTTCACAACTATTTCACATTTCCATGTTTATTGCTATCACCTATTATTATTAATAATAGTGGATGTAAGTTTGAAATGAATTGCCGGAAGAGTACACTTGACGCCAGAGCTGTCAAACGCATTCAGTTTACAACTTTTGTGGAAAATATTCGATAATTCCAAGTCTGGAACTTTCCAATCGTTTTCGAAAGTTTTCTGTAGAGTTTGAAAGAAATATTAAAAATACAGTTGAAGCCTTGCACATATATTATAACCTCATATCCCGCTCTTCATCCCGCTTTTCATTAAGTTTGTGGACTATTCGACCTCAAATAGGTATTAGTTTGTTAAAAATGGATGTGTTTGGTTACCAGATCTGAATAGCCTAACACTGCTCAACTTTCCCCATCTGTATCGTATTCTCTAATAAACTAGCAGCTCTGTGTGATGAATGTATGTTTTTTCTCTTATTTACTCGTAATAAATCAAAACAAAAATTTCTTCTGAAATCATAAGATATTATAAATAAGTTCTAAAGAGGGAATAACCCGAAAAAACCGGAAAATTGTCATTTTTAAATCAAATTTTAGACGTATTGATTTTTATTTTAGCTAGTGAAGGCATGTATTAAATTTTGAAAAAAAAAGTTTATTTTTAGTATAATAAGGTATAATAGGTCGTTGGCAGATTTGTTAAATTTACAAACAAAATTTTGTATTATACAACAAACATTTCAAATTATATAATCATGTGTAACATTAAATAACTTGGTGTGCAGGAAAATGTCAAATAATAGTCTGTAATCTGTATATCACGGTTTTTTGCTGATTTCAACACAATTTGACATGACTAGCGGTTCAGTTCTCTTTTTAATCCCTCTCCATAAACGGAACTCTCTTCTTCTTCTATTTCTGCTAGGCTGCTAATTCCGTCCCATTGCTGGTCACATTTATATAAATGGGTGTTACACATGCATTAAAATAAATCAATACATTATCTGGAAAAGCTATATTTAAAAAAAAAAAAATAAAATCATTCAAAAAAAGATCCGCGCATTGTTTTATGATGAAAATACTTCAGTTTGTCTATTTATTTACGATCTTATAAACTTATATATTTAAGATTTTTTTACATTCTTATTTTGCTTAGACATTATTGAAAAATTATAAATACTTATAATCAAAAAATAGTTACAAAAAGTACATAATTTTAATAGTTTTATCATCACGCCTTTCAACATTTTTGGATGTTTGTATAAATTAAAGCAAATTTTGAATGAAATAAAATCGATATTGAGTTATAATTTTAAAAAGCTGGAATGGAGAATAATTAATTTTTCTCCTTGAAACCGCCTTGTACGATCGTAAGAACATCTTTCGACGAAATTTGGATTCTCGGCCGCTGGCTGGTTAAAGACCCTTAATTATCTGCCTACTTAATTATAAACCATTTATATATTATTACAAGAATTGCATAATTTGTCGAAGAAACGTCACCAATATTATCAATTCTTTTTTTATTTATTTATTTATTTATTTACGGACTTACGTCCAATTTAAAACAAAGTATCACGAAGTATAGAAATGAACAATGTAAGGATTCGGATGGTACATGAAAGCAAAGACAAACAGTGAAAATAGAAGAAAAATAAGTGTCAAGTCACGTCAAGACCTTGCAAAAATTAGGGTGAATATTACATATCTTCATTTGTTTAAAGAGCGACAGAAATCATTTAAGCTAATACCAAAAAAATCAAGGTCTTGACGTGAGTTGACCAGTCTACACATTCTGGACAGTGGTGAGTTATAACCATAGTTAGTCGAGTGCTGATTGAGGAAAAGCAGGTCTTTATTTCTGAGTCTACGAGAAGGTATATTAAATGTGATAAGTTGTAGTAATGTAGGCGAGTCGATTAAACCGTTAATAATTTTGAAGAAACAAATGAGATCAGATTTTATCCGACGGTCTTCTAAAGGAGAAAGGTTTAGAGTTTGTTCAATTTCAGCATACGAGTAATTGCCTCGCTCTTATCCTAGCCTCCAAGCAATTCCCTTTAGGAACTTTTTTAAATCTTTCATCTGGCAAGTAGCTACCCATTATATTATTTGACAGCTCGTAGTAGTTCTACGCTCATGCAAATTCTAGCGAAATACAAACGAAGTATCCAACGCGGCCATCATATTGAATCGGAATCATAACATACAACCAATTATATAGGCAGATAATATACCAAATGGACAAGTTAAAACAGATATTCGCTAAGCAAGTCAACTATCAAAAACATAATTTTGGATTAAAATCATTAAAAAACACGTTTTCATAATTACCAACGTATTTTTTAAACACGGCACGATTCCCAATATTCCCAAAGCCAACTTTTTACGTTATCTTGTAGCTACTAGCTGCGTCTTAAAATGTCAACAACGCCCTTATGTTTCCTGATGTTGGTACATCACAAGCAGCAGGCAATGCTAGTTCGAGTTGTTACCGCAAGCTTCAGTTTGGATTGAGCAAGCCCAGCGGAAGGAGCACTTTTGAAGGAACATTTCCATGGCGCATCGAATTTGTAACGTTAATTTTCATCCTAAAATTTTATTTAGATTAGATATATATTCGAGGTTACCATTTTGGTTATACCATTTAATACTTGAGTGTGGTAGTTTAAATACTCTGGCGTCCAACTCTTCGTTTCATCTTTCACATAACTAAAATTCTTATTACGCATAATAGTTTGATTGTTGTAATTCTCTTCTTCGAGAATTACAACAATCAAACTATAACACCCCTTGAGATCATGTAATTTTATAAGAGTCTTTAATAAATACTTCTCTATGTTATTATAATCAATATTCAATAAATCACGTTTTTATATATTTAATTTCCTTCATTTTATTTCATTTGACTTCATATTACATGTTCTACTTTTCAGACTGTAGCTAGCCATACATTAAATTATTTACACAATGCAATTCCAGATATAACCGCACATAGGTAAAACTCACTTTTATTATAACCATGACAATCTGTGTGAAATAATTAGGTCTTCACAAAAGAAGAAAGTTGTAGACTGTTTTTGAACAGTCTACCAGTCTGCTAAATGAAGCACCTTTGATATATTAAATTCTTCGTTTTTTATTGTTATGATTTGGTATTTATGAATAACCGACAATAAATTTTCCCCCATCCAACGGACAAGGGTTTAATCAATATTTAATATTTTTCCGTGCAAGTTTAGTTAAGAAGTAAAAGATTTTTAGCCGGCGCGGGCGTAGGCTTTTATAATTAAATTCCTTTGTCCGTTGATAAGGGGAAAAGACATTTTTTTTACATTAAAGCGACATCTGCTGGACAAATGAGGTACCTTGTTGATACTGATATTCACTATAGTTTTAAATTCATGATTGGTTTGAACCCTGGGTATAAATTTAAACAATCTGCATGAGAAATTTCCAGCTAAAAATAACTATACAGCACCACAATAGCAATGTACATACTCATTATTTTTATCATTATCTGCACCAGAAATTGACATCTAAAAATAACTAAACACTACAATATACTAATGTACTTATTCATAACTTTCATTATCTGCACTAGAAATCGACATATTCAAATAACTGTATAAAACCCCAATATCAATGTATATATTCATAACTTTAACATAGCTTCAGCTAAAAATAACTACACAGCACCACAGCACGAATGTTTACTCATAAGTTTCAACATGATCTGCAACAGAAATTAACATCTAAGAATAACTAAACAGCACAATATATTAATGTACTTACTCATAACATTCATTATCTGCACCAAAAATTGACATCTAAAAATAACTTAACAGCACAATAATATGAATGTAAATCTTCACATGTAGCAAACACTTTGTGGGAATACATAATTATAATAAACACAATAAAATAAATCTTTACATTATTGCAAACAATTTGTGGGAATTCATAATTATAATAAACACAATTAAATAACTTTGTTTCAATTCCACTTTATTATTTCTTAATCCAACCGGTTTCGGTTCATCATGAACCTGCCAATTTGGGAGGCGGGAATGGGTACCGCCGCCCCGGGAACCTTTATTGGATAACCAACACCTCTGCCATAGGTCACCCCAAGTGGTTCGCTACGTTTGGTGATTTAGCAGGGGTGCCCGGGTTCATGGGATGAGGTGTGTTTAGGTCTGATGACCAGGACACACTGAACCCCAGATTCCTACCCACCCCTTAAACCCCTTTCCTTCCCAGAACCCTCTTCCCCTTCATTTCCCTAAAAAACCTTCCACACAGCATCCCCAAAGATGACATAGGCCCTGAGGGAAATTATTTTCCTCAGGGCCTCCTGTGTGGAGCTCATGTAAAAAAAATAAATTATAATATGACTGTACTTACTCGTAACTTTTTACATTATCTGCACCAGAAATCGACAGCTAAAAATAACTAAAAAATGACAGCTAAAAATTCACAATATCAATGTACTTACATGACTTTTAAAATTATCTGCACAGAAAATTAAGCACAAAAAGTACACAGCCTACCTATAACTTTTTTGTACATTATCTACGCCGTAAATTGAAGAACGTATTTTTCATTTGTCCGTGTAAATTGTAAACGACCCTCAGCCGGCATGTCCCATACACAGAATGGTACACCCTTCCTTCGAACATTTCAATTAACATTCTAGCCCCACCGTCTGTTCACATTACCGACTGCAATGTTCGAACTGACCCCTTAATGAAATACCTGAAATTTATTATGCATAAATTCCAACAGACAGCCGTACGTGAGATTGCGCGAACTCATTCCTTTCTTACTTCGTGAAGTCATTTTGGTTTCTCCGATATCCGTTAATGATTTACCTGATTGTTTTGCAAATATAACAGCTCTTCTTAACCTCTAGTATGCCAAGAAATCCACCATGGATTTATAACCATCTAACGGCACACGATGGATGTTTCTACCCATCATGTGCCGGCGAATACATAGTCGATTTACTACAAGCTCACCATACTTGCTGTTAAGAATAGAGACATCTATGGGATGATTGCTGTAGATAATCATTGATTTAATCTTGATCAGGTTATTAAGAAATAATGAGCACTAGAGACATCTAGGTAATTTTCATTGAAGCTAGTTATTGATACTGGCTGGCTAAAATACGCCAGATGACCAAGTAGGTTCCGACAGCCATATCTGT
The DNA here is from genome assembly GCA_929108145.2 of Limnephilus rhombicus. Taxonomy (NCBI): domain Eukaryota; kingdom Metazoa; phylum Arthropoda; class Insecta; order Trichoptera; family Limnephilidae; genus Limnephilus; species Limnephilus rhombicus. Next base: position 23,306,513 of record OV815297.1, on the reverse strand, counting down.
TTATTATTTTCTGTTAGTTGTAAGCCTTTTAATTTTATTTTTTAACAGTATAAAAAGGATGTTGTTCAAAATACTATCTCTATCGCATACCTAGGGTACAGTTCCCTTAATTCCCCAGGCGGGGTCCGGGCCAAATTATTATAAAAGTGTTGATTTCATTGTTGTAAATTCAAAGTGATTGTAAGTAAAAACGACTCCATAAAAAAGTGTTTTACAATATAAAAAGGTCCACTGCCCCGATCATGAAATTAAGTTATTGACACTTGCCTCGATTTTATTGTATTATGAAGCTTAAAAAAAATCCTTCAACACCAACATTTCATCTCATCTTCTTTCCCTTGTTCTCACCCCAAGTGGTTCGCTACGAATGGTGACTTGGCAGGGGTGCCCGGGTTCATGGGATGAGGTCTTGGTGGCGAATACGTTTGCCCAACCACTGCGTAGCGGGCTGGATCGGAGGAGACTGATTGAGGGAGGCCTTTTGACCTTCGCCTTGCACCGCAGTGTGATGAATAGATTCATACGTCCATCACTCCTGGCCACACTGACCCCCAGATTCCTACCCACCCCTCATACCTTTTTCCTTCCCATATCTTCTTCTCTGCGTAGCGGGCTGGATCGGAGGAGACTGATTGGGGGAGGCCGTTTGACCATTCTCCCGACCCTTCGCCTTGCACCGTAGTGTGAGTAATAGATTCATATGTCCGTCACTCCCGGCCACACTGACCCCCAGATTCCTACCCACCCATCATACCTTTTTCCATCCCATATCCTCTTAAGGGAAATTGTATTCCTCGGTGCCTCCTGTGTGGAGCTAATATATAAAAAAATTCGGGTCAGGGACCCACTGCATCGACAAGGCGCCTTCATTCGTCCCCATCTAGTGCTGATTGTTCGCCCTCCGTCCATGGCAGTCCCTTCCTCTCCTCACACAGTTTCTAGAGTTGACTCGCCCAACTGTGTCTGGGGCGGCCCACTGGACGTCTACCCTCTGGAATCGCACTCAGTATTTTCCTAGAAATTCAGTCATCAGACATTCTTAATACTTAAGCCACTTCAGTTGCGATTGTTGTATAAAGAATAACAGTGGTTCAATGTTTAGATCGTCTCGGATCGTCCATTTTCTTATTTGATCCCATTTCGTTGCTGCCACTCCTCTCAAGTACCTCATTTTGACAGCATGGACTGTAGAGCGTGTTAGTTCGTTTAGTCGTTTCAAAATACTAAGATATATTTTATTAGGTTGGCAAGAAAATGATGCATCTTAAAATTATTCTAGCTTGTCGTTTCGTCACTTGCAAATATGTTTATTTTATCTATAAAAAAGCACACTACAATATTGCATGTCAAATATAATAATTCCGATTTTTAAAAGACATCCATAGTAGTGTATTTTCAGGAAAGCCCCATTATGACCTTTTTTATGTGAAGAATGTTTATTTGGCAAGAAAATATAATAAAACTCTTAAATATGTTCGCGTGTACTCATCTATCTTCTGTATATCTATATCTGTATATTTTATATATGAACATCTAAAAATGTTTGTATGTCCGCTACGTGTTGCTAAACCATTCATCCGATTGCGATGAAACTTTGGGGATTTGATGTGTGCATGCCCGCGATAGTTTCTGTATACAATAGTGAGCTCTGACATCATGAAATTACGCATTGCTAAACCGTTCATCCGATTGCGATGAAACTTTGGTGAATTGTTGTGAGCACGTCAACGAAGGATTATATATATACTATACTGGTGAGCCCTGACATTATGTAATTTGTATTAAAAATTACAATAAGTGGGGCGCGAGCTGTTTGAAAACTGAATGTACAGGGACTGAATATGTGGAATGCGGGAGGCGGGAGGGAAAATCAGGAGGGGGGTTCGTGGGATGGGGGAAAAGGGAGAGTGGGGAGAGGGAAAGCGGAGAAGGCAGAGTGGGAATGCATGAGAGGAAGGGGATGCGGAAGAAGAATGAGACGAAGGGAAAGGACACGCAGGGAGAAACAATATCTTTATTAAGTGGCATAGCAACGCATGCCGGGAGCTACAAACCCAGAAACTAGCATATTTTGATTTTTATATACACGGTGTCCGGGGGTAAAGTGCATTAACTTCGGGAAGTGATTCTACATGATGTTAGGAGTAAAAAAGATTAACAACTTTTTCCGAAATTCCAAAATTTTTTTTCCCATACAAAAAGACGTACCTACTAAAAATCCTTAGTGTGAGGTACGATCTTACTTGCTGAGAGCCTGCCGGGCGCCCGACTCGATCGTGATTGGCCCGTATCGTAACAGCGGAAAATAATAAATCTGGCCGCACACGCCAGACTAAATTTATCTTTTTACCTCAAAACTACCCCTAAAAGTTGGAATTTCGAAAAAAGTATCATGTAGAATCACCCCCCGAAGTAAATACACTTTACCCCCAGACACCCTGTATACAGATTTCCCCCTAAAATCATGCGAGCGAAGCCGCGGAAAAAAGCTAGATATATTATATATTTTTAGAACGTTAAGAAAAAAAACTCAAAACACGTCCCTGGTAAAGACTGTACAATTTATGACATTATCAAGAAAAATGTGTCAGCTGGCGTACGGCGTTCGATCGGAAATTATACCCTTGCCATACTAAAGAGTAGGTACTACATATCTTGCGGGTTAATGACCTTTCAAGGGTTAACGTAAAAGTAAAGCGCACACCTTGATTCAACTGAACACTTAAGTCAAAAAAATTGAAAATGAAGCTCTTCAATTATGAATAAAAATCCCAGAGGTTCGGTTTTTTTTTTAATTTTGCGCGAATACCGCGCGAAACTCCCAACTGCTTTAAAGAGCCAGTGAAACTATGGCATCCCCAATCGGGGTATGTTGTGATGTTGTAGATAGTGGGGAGGAGAAGTACCTGGCTATTTAGATTGTCACTAAATATGGCTAATGCACGGACATATGAATATACCTGGACCTGCCCTAAGTGATAAAAACGTATTATTTCCCCCTCCACATGGCGCCGGCTGAAGCACCTCCTTGGAACCGGCTCGCTCCATGGGGAGGGGATAGGCCTCGCTTGAATCTAAAATGTGTGACGTCATCATTCTTGCTGTGAACAGCTAGAAGGTAACATCCATACATTTAACGAAATACAACGCCAAAACAGTAGCGTATTCTATACAATATATCTACATATCAATGTGCACATAGCGAATGTGGGCGGTTCTCCAGTGTGCTCATCGGTGGTAACAGGGGTAAGTAAATTATGAAACATTTGTAATAGTGTTTTAACTAAACACGGCAACAAAATATTGCTATGTGTATTGGGGCGAGTCTTTTTGAGGCGAACATTTGACCTTAGCAAATATGTTATTATCGTGGCAAGCAATTCGCGCTCCCATGTAAAAAGGTCTATTCATTCAAAGCAGATTTTGCTTTTAAGAACTAAATGGTGATATTGTAATGCGAGATGCCTATTTACTGTCAGATTGATTGTATAACGAATCACAGTCATCTTTTCCCTCTTCCCCCTCCATGGTTTGGTTTGACCCCTCACCCGTAACTGCTTGTCTAGTCATTTGGATGTCTATGGGCTAATGCCATTTCAAGCAACGTTTTACTTCTGAATGATGGTCTTACACCAGTAAGATACTGAGAGTATCTTCCACTCTGGAATGTTCCGCAAATACACCATTCATTATTTTTAAAGGATTAAATTGTGAAATGACATAAATTTATCAAATAAAATTTATTTGCGATCGCCGGGATTTGAACCCTTGACCTTCGGATCGCTAGATGAGAGGCCGTAGAAAGCTTGGATTCCGATTATTTTATTAGAATTTAGTTTCTCTTTAGAGGGCCTTTAAATCAAAGCTCTTGTTTAATTCATTGTTGGTTTAAATAAAAGCAGAAAACCCACAACTCGATTTTATAATCCTGTATTAATATTTATTTAGCTTTTACCATTGTTACCAAATGCATGAAATCCTAGATGGTTGCGCCTTTTATTAGGGAAATATGTTAAATATGTACATTAATATTACACCTCACATTGTTTTAATATTAAAGGTTTTCTTTTCATCATTTGGTACAAAACTAGGAAACAAAAGCGCCCTGTTCCCGTAACCGGAAAATCACAAAAGGATAGTTAGACTACAGCAATATTGGGAAAAGTTGTGCGGTGGGAATGAATGGTTGAGAGGAGTTAGGACGAGTGTTGGATTAACTACGCTATTCAGATTACTTCAGGGTAATCTATAATGTTGAAATTTCAATAAAACTAGATTATCTTCATAATCTGAAAATGTTGCACCAGTTTTAGTTGCAATACTTTGGTAACTAGAAATCAGCATAGAAAGTGTAAAATTTTGCGTACGTTGCCGAACATATAAATGGCACCCTCTCTCCACTATCAAAAGTGATTGGAATATTACTAGGATATATGAGATTCAATCTAACATGACCCCATAACTACTGTTTAATTGTTAAGTACATAACTGCTGTACTAGACGTTTGTACATAAACTAAATATAATAGGGAGCTGGCCACAATGACACGCCAATGGAGTTTGGTACGCCAGTAGATTTTGGAACGCCACTGGTCTTTTAAATGAATTTACTACTTTGACAAAAAATGCTTCTAGGTATAATGGCAAAACTGATTTGAGTACTGGATTAAAATAAATATTTTTCACTTTGGAGACTGTGGGAGACTGGGGTTTTTAGGATTTTAGGTTACTGGAGAGGTAAACTGAATCTTAGACTGATTAACACTTGAAAAGAGGTTTGAACTTGGAGACTATTGGTATCTTGAGTATTGTTTCTTCTCGGCTGATAGTTTTGAACTGACTTCCTACCGGTTTGACTTCTGCTTTTATAGGGCAAACTCAGGTCGGACTTTTGGGGGACAGAACCTCCTTAATTTTTCTAAGGTACTTGTTTTAGGTAATTTCCCTGGTCGCTACGATTGGAAGTCAGCTGTGTTAAAATTATGTGTGATAGTTTTTGCCAAGATTTTACCAACTCAGGATGCCAAAGCCTCACATAATTTTTATTGTGTTTACAAGAAAAGGTACAAGTATACATATGTGATATAAGGTACAATTTTAAACAGTTAATATTTTTCTTAAAGTGCAACAATCACTGATAGACGTTAGTTTTTGGGTTGTTTTTGTAGCATATACTCATTTTTAGGTGATGATGTTTGTTTCTTGATCCAAATTATTCCCAATTTCTCGAAATTGAGCTCCAAATTTTTCGGAAGATGAATTCGATGTCGTAAATATTTAAGATTCAGATTTTTCCTTTGTTCAGAATTGACCAATAGTGGCTCGGCTGGTCGCATGGTGGGGGTGACGTAAATAGTCAGCCATTTCCTTGGCGTTGATCATTGCTGTCTGGAGTCCCTTGTGGAAGCATTAGGTGGTTATTCAGATGTGTTTTCCAGTCCAATGAGGCTGCTGCATGTATTCATTATCAATTTCATTTATGTTTTCAATTGATTAGTTAGTTAAAGGACATAATAGCGTTGTAGACAAATCATTTGGAAGGGGCACCACATGCACATTATTCCGCTAGCCAATAGCAGCTCTCAGATTGTCGTGCTGGCAGCATGGTACTCTGTGGGAGCGTAAATTCCATTATTGAATTTCCAGGGTTATCATACGCTTTCGCGCACTCGTTTGATGCACACGGATTCCTACGACACGTTCGATACAACTGCATTAGTTAAATGATAAAATCTGTAATTGGATTATCAGTTAAGAGGAACGGCAGCACGTAATTTTTCGTATAAAACTTAAATTCGGATATATGGCCAAAATATATAAACAAACACATTTTTTTATGAAAAGACATATCAAGTATCTAGTTTGTATAAAATCGATGGTCCTAAAGAACAATGTCAGATGTGCGATTTTTTAATTTTGCAGTAGAGTTGTTTAAAGTATCGTTTCTGCATTTTTACTGTTTTTGAGATCAAGAAATATAGTGTTGTTTTGATATTTTGCATTTTATTTATTTTTATTAAAATTAAGAAAATACAGACTCTTAAATCAACGAAATAAGCCACCACGATTTTCATTTTTTTTCAGATTCGACATTGTTCTTCGGAATAATTTTAGTAATTAATGACGAGTTCATGATAATTATTTAAAAATATTATTTACTCCTACTTTTTTGTTAATATAATGAAATATAAAATTAAAAGTAAAAAATATTAAAAAAGCATTTTTATTGGATTATTTTTAACTTACAAAGCCGATTTGTCAATTCATTTTACCCAATAAAATGCTTTTCATATAATTTATTAACTTTAATTTATTATAAGTATATTAAGATTGTAGGTTGGGCAAAATTATTTTGTAATAATTATTACCAACTCACAAAAAATTGCCTCTAAAATCATGGAAAATTGAATTCCTTGATAGCCCGTGTTTTATGATTAAAAAAAAATAAATGACACATATTCGCACTAGACAATTGCCACACCCTTTAATTAAAAGTAGGTTTATTTTGTTAGGTTAAGTATTTCGGCCTCAAATCCAAATTACGGTTTTATATGAAAAAGGCCGCAGAGCCGTTCCCCTTAATAAATAAATTAAACTCATGAAAAGTAAATTCCACACATATGAACCAACCATATTGAAAACTGTTGATTTCTTCAGAATATATAAATATATGAAAAGTATCAATAATAGTTACTTGCAAGACGAAAGTATACAAGCACGAATTTCTCATTCCAGTATTTCACTGGTAGAATTTTTTATTTATTTATTTATCTATATAAGGTATGTTTGCATTACATTATTCGATGCCTGTCTTACTAGGGTATACCTGTGTTGAGACAGGCGTAGAGGTACATAAATGAGTATCATACATAAGAATATTTAATTATAACATAAGAATATTTAAGGCAAGATACATACTGATTTATACAATTCAAACAGAAATATGATTTAAATTGAGGGTTGATACCATAAAGAGAGCATTATATAGGTGAAGGAAGAGATGAATAAAGTAGTAAATCCTGTCGAATCTATATAGGGAGTTATATTATACATATATGATTTTACTATTTTAAGTTCTTTAATAAGGGTAAGGACATACGTGAGATGGTAATTCTGTCTATTTGTAATCTATTTTACAGATGTTAGCAGTAGTGTGACGTCCAATACTTATAATCCATTTCTTTATATCTTGTTTGTATTTAGTCATTGATTCCGTTTGTCTAATCGTAGCTGGAAGTGTATGGCGTAGTTTGTAAGCTATGTATTTAAAGTGTTTTTGTCAAAAGGTGGTTTTAGAAAAGGGAGTTTGGAGAAGTTCTTTATTTTTGGCTCGGGTATTGTGTATCATTTGTGTTGGTTTGTATAGGATTTTGTTGTTTTTATGTAAATAAACTAAGATGAATTTTGCGTAGAGCTGTTTAATGTCCATAACGTTGAAAGTATTGAAGATCGTATCGGTGCTGGTAGTGAGAGGAAGTTTAAGAATTATTTTTATTATTAGTTTTTGTGCTTTAATGATGGGGTCGAGGGCATTAGAATAAGTGTTACCCCAAGCTAAAATTCCGTGTTCGATGTGAGATTGGCACAGTGAGTAATACACTGTTTTTAAAAGTTGTAGGTTAAGGAAATTGCGCGTTTGTTTCAAAAAGTATTTAGATTTGCGGATTTTGTCTGTAGTGTTAAGTATATGTTGCTTCTAATTTAGGTGTGTATCAAAGGTTAATCCTAAATATTTGATAGTTGTTACTTGTTCTAGGCATGGGCAATTGCAATACCGGTTCAGAGATGAGTTATTACATTCGTGTATTTTTAATTTTGGGTGTAGGTTTGGTTTTGTGATATTGGTGAGACTAGACAGTAAGTATTTTGTTTTCTGTACGTTAAGAGTTAATGTGTTACATCTACTTAATGGCCGCAACCCGAATTTCTACCGATTTCTTACATATATCCCTTAAACACGGGAGTTTTAAAGTTTTAAAGCTCTTTCAAAATATATATCATTTTTGAAGATAATATCTAGACATTGCCCGCGTCGAAACGCAAATTATATAAAATTCCCTCGATAGAAAAAAATCGCAAAGAATGCTCCAAAAATTATTATAAACACGTTTGTTTAAGTTATTTTACAAGTTATATATATGAAAAAATTCACAGTGTTTCTTTAAATGCTGTTTAAGACAATGCCCGCTAGAGATTTTTTCTCTATTTTAAACGAGTCGTGTTTTATTAAACATTTTGACAATTTTCGGATAGATTTTCTCGCTGTAAATGTTAGTGCTCTCCTCTAACATTCGTAATTTCGTATCTCTCCATCTTCTTCTTTTCAAGCCCAGTTGCAGAGCCTTAAATTACGGCCTCTGTAGTCGAGGGGTTAGGCTCTCGACTAGCGATCCGGAGGTCGCTAGGTTCAAGGCCCGGTGTGCGCAACTAAAATTTATTTGAATATTTCACAATTTAACCAATTAAAACAAATTAACGTACTCTCTGTATTGCCCTGGCGTTAGACCACCATTAATAAAATTGAAACGTTGCTTGAAATGGTTTTAGCCGTGTTTGGTGACCAGATCTGGATAGCCAGGTACTTTCTTATTTTCCTCTTTCCCAAACCATTATCCTACCTACTACCTACCGCGTCACTATAATCTATTGAGGATGCTATAGTCTCACTGGCTCCAGGCGGTTGGGAGCAGTAGGAACTCTTGTGCGGTATTCACATAAAGTACTTAACCCCAAAAAAACCTAAGAAAAATACTCTAACCCATCCTAAATACATTTTTTTCGGTATGAAGTTTATCACACACAATAAACTTTAAACATATTAAAATTCTTTAAATAAATGAAGACAATATAAGCGAAACTCACTCGAAAATCTGGAAACAGAAAAATCCTGGGGTCCTGGGTTCGTGTCCCAGAGGTGTCAATATGTTTTTCTGATTTTTCTGTTTCCAGATTTTCGATTGAGTTTCGCTTATATTGTCTTTATTTATTTAAATATTACAATTTGGGGTTTTACTCATAAAGTTAAAAATAAAAAATAAAATATTCATCCGAACTTGCAGAAAAGTCAAAAGTCAGAAAGGTCGCATATTAAAATAAAATGGATAAAGATTTATCCAGACACTATCTAGAGAGCATTTAGTTCGGGTTTGAATCTTGCAATCATACATAAAGATAGTTGCCAATAATATATGCGTTAAAGAAAATGAAGATATTGTAGGTGGTTCTTAGTCGAAGTATGGTACAGTTAAACATGACCGAATTTCATATCGACACCGTGGCGCAGAGTTAGCGCGTTTGCCCGGACAGCAAGAGGTCCTGGGTTGGTGTCCCAGAGGTGTCAATATGTTTTTCTGATTTTTCTGTTTCCAGATTTTCGATTGAGTTTCGCTTATATTGTCTTCATTTATTTAAATATTACAATTTGGGGTTTTACTCATAAAGTTAAAAATAAAAAATAAAGTATTAAAATTAGTTTGTAATTATCTTCATTTGTAATTTTTCCTTTTGTAATTTTGTCCATGTGTAATTTTTTCCACGTATAATTTTGTCTATGTTTAATTTAGTCCACGTGTAATTTATCCACATGTAATTTTGTCATGATGTAACTTTGTCCATGTGTAATTTTGGCAGCGTTACTGGTACGTGAAATTCGCTCCTTTGTACTTTCGTCCCGACACTGTTAATTATTGTATAATTGTAATCTTCAAGAAATCCATTAATGAACAACCCAGCAAGGAACCCTCGTCAAAATTGTTAGAGGAAAAACAAATATTTACGAACAACCATATATTTATGTAATACATTTCACTTATCTTAAATCCATCCCATATCCTGCCAATATCTTGTCGATATCCCACGGTCCACATTACTTGGTAAACAGCGCGTCTGGGCGCATGAGGGCATGAAATGAGATACTTGCGGGAATCTGTCACGGGTAATTTCAGCATACAGGCGATTCGGAAAACACTCACTAGCATATTGTACCTACTACTCTTATGTATGTATTACATTGTACACGTGTTTATTGATCTTCTGATCGTTATAATCTTTGATTGCTCAGGACTCTGAGGCATGGGCGTAGCCAGGGGGGGGGGAAGGTTTTGGGGTTCAAACCCCTCCCGAAAAGTTAAGATATCAACATCAATAATATTAAAAATAAGGAGATGTGGAGAGCGCCATAACTTATTTCATTACTAATTATTACACTAATAATGTATTTTGGATTTACCCTCTGTACCGGTTATCCGATGGTAACCTTTGTACCTATATTTTCGTACCGTCTAGGGAAATTTGACTAGATCTAGGGGAGAAAAATATTTTTTAGGGAAAAGGGAAATCAGCACTAAATCTACGGAAATTTCGACCTGGTAAATTTTTTATTGCATATGACAATATTACTGGTATTATATACCCATATGTTTTTTTGGAATTCCCATGAATCTTAAATATTGTTGATGTACTTATAAGCAATTTTTTCAAGAAATGCTATTTCTAACACCGATAACTCAAAATGATATTATGTATCTAAAAAGATAAATCGGGACCTCTGAAAGAAAAAAATAATTTAACTTGCAAGTTCCGTTTTTTCGGTGATTGCGGTTGATTTTTATTTGGAATTCCGTTTCTAATCAGGTGACTGCTTAAAATAAGATTTATTTTCTATATACATTTGTTACTTTAATTAACCAATGTACATAGAAAATAAAAGTTTTCAACATAAAATGTCCACAAATTGTTATTAGTTAATGCTCAAAAAATATAAAGTCGTCCCCTCACCCCCCCCCCCCGACTTTTGAACCCCCCCCGATACTAAAACCTGGCTATGCCCATGCTCTGAGGTCTAAGCGGGAAATAAGCAGGGCATTCTCAACTAGATTCAAAGAATATATACGATGTTATAAAAATAAAAACACTTCTTCAAAATTCGCAAAACATCTGTTAGTGAATAATCACGTTCCACTTAAAAACAACCAGCCAAAACTATATATTACATATAGAACGAAAGGGTCTTAGATTAAATTTGCTTGAACAATTAGAAATCAATAAACGAACGAATGACCCCAACATGAGGCTAATTAATAAAGTAAGGAAAATTATTTATTCCCCACTACTTAGTATGTTCACCAAACCTAAACAATATAATGCACTTAAATGAGTCATAGCAATAACGTCATTCTAAATCAATTAAGAAAACCCTTACACTTAGTGCAAAGGGAAACCACATGATCACTCTCTCAATTAGTGTCTCTGCAAATTGGATTAACCAGTAATAAATCAATTTAGAAACCTTCAAAAATTCACTTTTAAAATATAATAAATAAGTCGTGCGTAAGTGGCTTCACCACAGTTTGAAAATGACCCTACACGTCGAAACAGCTGTAACTAAAATACATTCCAAAATACTTGCAGAACTCGATAATCACATTATCAAATTTATTTTTAATTAAATTTCCAAAAAATAAAACATGGATGTTGGGATTGAATTGATTAATGAACAATATTTAAGATATAGGTACAATATATGCACAATACATACAATAATAAAGAAAGTAGTGTAAGGAGGATAACATGTGTTGGATATGACGTAAGTAAGGTAAAAGAAGTCGGCGACGCCAAGGAAAATATGGCAAGGCATGGTCAGATACTTGAGTCGGGCCCATGTCAAAAGTCAGAATAATAAAAGAGTACGACGTATGAGACGATATGTGAATGAATGAGGGAAGAGGTGTGTGCAAAGACCGAGTGATTAGGCGGTTGGTCCTCTCTACTTACCCCTGCGGGGAAACGGCATGATGGCTAGTTAATTGATTTAAAAGCAATTAAAATAGAAAATAAATAAAAGTTTCAATTATTAGCCTGAAACACTCATCTACATTGAAAAAATCTCCCGAGAAAAGATACATGCCGCCGACGGAGCATGCCGTTAAAGAGCAATTGACCGGATATCAGAAGTGCGGGTTCGTGTCCCGTCGGCGGCATGTATCTTTTCTTTGGAGATTTTTTTCAATGTAGATGAGTGTTTCAGGCTAATGATTATTACTTATAATAATTGTCACCCTTTGTGCAATTCATAAAAATCTTGCCTTAAACATTAGTTTATCAATAAAAAAATAATAAAAAAAGTTTCGTCTGAAATGTATTAATATTTTTTCAGCCCCTGCAAAAACGTAAAAGATTTTTAGTAAATTAATAGATATCTAAAAATTTATAATTCATACACAAAACCATGTATATCGTGACCTTAAAACTGGATACCCCCAGTAAGATCACATTCTTTTCACAAGACGTCATTAGTTTAAATGTCCCAATGAGGCGTACCAGGTACACTTTGCTTTTTCATATTGAAGCTATAACACTAACTCACCAATAGAGAACTCAAATACATTTTTTTAATGAATAATGACCTTCTAACTTAAATAACTGCATTTTTATTTTTATTTTTAGAGTCAGTTTTCAAGACTTCCTGAAAACCACCGTATGTTATGGTGAATCGTGTGACGTCGAAAAATTAGTATAGAATCGGGCAATCAGCTGATCAACCGCCGCCATTTTAAATTCCGTTGTTCGAAGTATTCTCCCTAGAAATAGCATTACTATTTTTTTGTGCATTAGTTATTGAATATTTTCAATAATAGAGATAAACTAATAAGAAATACCTTTAGTTTTGAAACATTATTTAGGCCTAAATAATGTTTCAATATACACAACAACTAAATCTCTATAAACAGTATGTAAATAAACGAATAAATTAATACGATGGCTTGTGTCATATCATACATTCCCATACAATGACTTTACGGTGACGTCACGAAACGTTGAACAGTGACGTCACCTTGACGGCGTGTTTTTACGACCTGATTAAAAATGGACTTTTCAATAATTTTTTAAAAACTCTGCGTTGAATATTATTAAATAAAACGTATATATTCAGAATCAGCGTTTATTTGTCCTATATGAACATATTTTTTTAAAGCCATGATACTTTTCACTGGAGTTCCTTATTGCTCGCGCAATCACAACTTATACCCACTACGAAAAATTACTACATTTAGCAGTTTTCCATGATTCCTTGCAAACATACAAAACTAATTTATTAAATTTCTTGGCGTGATGTAAATACACAATATATATTATATAAAAACTACTTACACTTAACCTTTCACTAAACCTTAATCAATTACAATTCAGTGAGAATATAATTCTTGATTTTTAAATGCCTCTTTATGTCCCCCCCCCCTCCCTATCTTTCTTTTTATTATTATTACTTGTTCATTCACTAATTAAGTTTAAAAACCCGTTATTACATACGTCAGGCGTAACTAACAAATGACATTCTATGACTTACGTAATAGGTACATAACCACGTCAAAATTTAACATCTTATAACTTGTATTATAATGTACTGTGTGTGTGTCTTGATAAACAAATAAACACCGTCTAGTTTTTCGTTTATTTACTTTATGTGATATTTTATTATTCTTTTGAATGTAGCTTTGTATAACTTTGTGGTTATCCATTATAAATAAATTAAACAGTATTTCTTTGTTGGAATTACTTAAATATTTTATTATACCAGTTAGAGAATGACCGTTCCTTCCTCAGAGCAAACAAATTTATGACTTGAAAATTAATAATAATCAAATTTATTTTAACTAAAGGCATACAAATATTAATCAATGTATTTCTTTGGTTACAGGTAAGCCAAACACACATAATTGTTTTGGTGAATCGTCAGGAATGCCGTGGGTGGTTTGGTATATTTATGGGAATGCCCGCGTAGATCATTGGTAAGTGATCATTGATCTTCCTGATTTTTGTGTGGTACAGTGTCCACTAGTGTCCTGCCTTCAATGTCGTGAAGAAGAATCGAGAAAACCTAAAAATTCAAATACAAACTTCAACAAACATGAATATGAGATCTACAAACTTGAAGGCGAAGAAATTAACAAACACAGTCAACGAATATGAAGATGAGAAAATTATAAAGAATATGAAATAACTCTAACACAAAACCCAAAGTACGCCTCGGAATATGAATTCCTGGTTGTGAATGTAACAATAACGGAGTTACAACAATTTCTATGGAGACACAAGCGTTGACGTATAAACACGCTTATTGAACTTGACTGCTATCGTCATTTTAACATGTGTATCTGCTTACGTTGCTGACCGGATCACATGTGTAGCCATTGATACCTATATAATATATATATATATATATTTTTTTTTTGATTATTATGCGTCTGCGTACACACGCTGTTCACAGATACTCGTAGATACAAAGGGAAGTGCTGCAATCTGTCATCAAACAGTATTAATTATCTAATCTATGTAGGTATGCGTAATATAATATTATGTTCCCGCGAGTTTTTTCTGATGTTATACAGAGTGACCCAAAAGAAAGTTTATATTTGTTTGGCTTTCTGTGTGAATGCAACTTTTCCGAGGAGCGCGGGGGGTATGCCAATCAGTAGTCTGGCTCTTGGGAATTTAGTCCCTATGAAGGATTTTTAGGGAGCGACTGCGCGTCGTTCATGCGTGAGTTTTACAAAAATTGTTATTCGGCGACTGTAGCGCGTAGAAAATTCTGCAATATTTGAGATTTCGTCAATTCAATGATGCGCCGAGCATTCCTCTCATTCGAAAATGGTTCAAAAAGTTTGAAGAGATCGGTACAACGCTGGCAAAACCAAAATCCGGGCGACCAAGGTCATCGAGAACGGTAGAAAACGTAGAGAGTGTTTATCAGTCTTTTCGTGACGACTCAAACTTTTCGGTTCGGAAGCGTGCAAGTGCTTTAAATGTGCATAGATCATCGTTACACAGCATTTTGCACAAATACCTAATGCTGCACCACTACAAACTTACTGGCTATAACCAAAGAACATGGTTCCAGCAAGACGGAGCAATATTACATACGTCCAAGACGTCTCTGCCACGAGTTCGTGAAATTTTCCCTGGCAAATTAATCTCCAGGAGAGGTGACATAAATTGGCCTCCTTGTGGTCCTGACCTATCCCCAATGAACTTTTTCCTGTGGGGTTATCTCAAATCTAAAATGTACGCCAAAAATCCGACTTCGCTGATGCAATTATAATTAAAATATGACTCAAGGCTAACAAAAAAATTCCATTATTAAATCAGCTTACCTATATTACTAATTTAATGATTCTCATTTATATTGTTTTCACAGTCACTTTTGCTCACATTATAAATCAATTTATTATTATTACTAATCACATTAACTATATCAACGTACTTCAACTATTTATCCTACCTAACTCCATAATTACCATTTATCAACAATCTACCATTACAATCCACCAAAAGATTCCATTGTACTTAACTATTCTCACTTGCTTACTTATAACCATCATTCTAATCTATCTAATTATTAAATTAAACTCAACTTACTTAATTATTTTTAATTATTTAATTATTTTATCTTATTTAATATATGTGATACACTCAATTGTTTTAAATCGTCTAATTATTCTAAATTATCAAAATATTCATTTCTACTTACCTGTTCTCATTTATACATTTATTTCCACCGAATTAATCTATTCAATTATTACATTTAAATCAACTTATATTATTATTTTTAATTCTTTAATTATTTTAACTAATTTCATATACGTAATGCATTTGATTGTTATAAATTATCAAATCATTCTAATCTATCCAAATATTCCATTCTACTTAACTCTTCTCATTTATTCATTCATTTCCACTATTTTAACATGTCCAATTATTATATTAAACTCAATGTCCTTAATTATTTTTAATTATTTAATTATCTTAACAAACTATACGTGTGTTATACATTCAATTGTTTTAAATTATCTATTAATTCTAAATTATCAAAATATTCCACTCTACTTAACTGTTATAAATTATCAAATCGTTCTAATCTATCCAAATATTCCATTCTACTTAACTCTTCTCATTTATTCATTCATTTCCACTATTTTAACATGTCCAATTATTATATTAAACTCAATGTTCTTAATTATTTTTAATTATTTAATTATCTTAACAAACTATACATGTGTGATACATTCGATTGTTTTAAATTATCTATTAATTCTAAATTATCAAAATATTCCACTCTACTTAACTGTTCTCATTTATACACTTATTTCCACTATTTTAATTTATTCAATTATTATATTAAACTCAATTTATTTAATTATTTTTAATTATTTAATTATTTTAACTAATTTCAGATATGTGATATATTCATTTGTTTTAAATTACCTAATTAGTCTAATCTATTCAAATATTCCTTTCTACTTCACTCTTTGTATTTACTCATTCATCTCCACTATTGTAATATATCCAATTATTATATTAAACTCAATGTTCTTAAGTATTTTTAATTATTTAATTATTTTAACAAACTATAAATGTGTGATACATTCGATTGTTTTAAATTATCTAATCATTCTAAATTATAAAAATATTCCATTCTGCTTAACTCTTTGTATTTATTCATTCTTTTACACTATTATAATGTATCCAATTATTATATCAAACCCAATGTACTTAATTTTTAATTATTCAATTATTTTAACAAACTATATATGTGTCATACATTCGATTGTTCTAAATTATCTAATCAATCTAAATTATAAAAATATTTCACTCTATTTAACTGTTCGCATTTATACATTTATTTTCACTATTTTAATCTACTCAATTATTATATTCAACTCAACTTATTTAATTATTTTTAATTATCTAATTATTTTAACTAATTTGATACATGCGATAAAATCGATTGTTTTAAATTATCCAATTATTCTAAATTACCAAAATATTCCACTCTACTTAACTGTTCTCATTTACTCATTTATTTCCTCAACTTTAATCTATCCAACTATTTTATTGTGCACAATTTACCAAATTACGTTTATTTACTTCATTATTATGAATATTTATATATGTGTGATATTTTCAATTGTTTCAAATTATCTAATTATTCAAAATTATTCAAAAATTGCTTTCTACTTAATTATTCTCATTTATTCAACTGTCTCCACTATATTAATCTATCCAAATATTTTATTTAACTCAATTTACTTAATTTCTTTTAATTATTTAAATATTTTAACTAAAGTGATATACGTGATACATTCGATTCATTGTAATTGTACAATTATTTTAACAAAATTCTTTAATCATCAAATAATATTATCTAACTTAATTCAATTACCTCACCTAACAAAAATGAAAATAAACAACTATGGATGACTTCCTGAACACGCAGCTGGAAAGCTGCTTCAAGATCAATGAATTCATTAGTCAAAGTGCAAAGGAGTGCAATGAAATTATCACAGATAAGTTCTCTGGTTTACAAGTGCTCCACCTTAACATCCGCAGCCTCCAAAAAAATATTGAAGAATTTATTCTCAATATAAATATTCTTATTGTGAAGCCGGACGTTATAGTATTAACTGAAACATACACAAACAGTGACTCACCACATTATAATTTAAGAGATTATATTTACATGCAAACAAACACAAACATTAATAAAAACAGTGGTATTGCGATATTCGTTAGTAAGAAATATAATATTGTTACACATTCAGAACACAACATAGATTCATCAAACTGCATAGAAATCCAACTTAACCACAACAAAAAGAATTACTATTTGTTAGCAATCTATAGAACTCATGAATCGAACGCTGATTTATTTATCGAACAAATACGAAATATAATATCAAATTTCAAAAACAAAACTTGCATAATAACAGGCGATTTTAATATCAACATTAACAAAAATATAGACAGTAGACTTAAGCATGAATATTTGAACTGTATGACTGAAAACAACTTTAAATCGTGTATAAATGAAAATACGCGCGAAATTCAAGGTCAGAAACCATCTTGCCTAGATCATTTTTGGACTAATACTAACATAAAAGATCTTCATAAAATAAAAACCATTGTCTGGAAAAATAACATCACCGATCATCATACGTGTATATTTTTGTACGAGGAAGAAAAAATAATTCAAACAAAAAATAAATCAATAAAAAACTCATATACCAGAATAAATCTGCAAAAATTAATTGAAAACTTGAAAACGGAACGTTGGCAACCTGTAATCAACTGCGAAGAAGTTGAAATATGCTCAAAGTACTTTGAAAACATTTTATCCAAGCATGTAGAAAACTCAAAAACAGATATTCCATATCGTAATTTAGACAAAAACAAATACCTGAAACCATGGATCACACCGGGTTTATTAAATTCAATCAAAGAAAAAGGTAAGCTATACAAAAAAACAATAAAATTCCCAAACGACAAAAAAATTGAATTTAATTATAAAAAATATAAAAATAAATTGACACGCTTAATAAAAATTAGTAAAGATGAATATTACAAACATAAAATAATAAATTCTGAAAACAATCCAAAAATAATCTGGCAAACAATTAACTGTGCAATAGATAACAATAAACAAAGACATTCAATCAAGGTAATTGTAGACGAAAATGACGTAAAAATAAATGCAGAGGAAAACCCTAAAAAATGTGCTGATATTTTCAACTCCTTCTTCGCGAAAGTCGGACAAAACCTCGCTAAAAAAATTAATGTAACAAAGGGAGCGACAACTCAACCAATTATTGAAGATATACAAAGTGTAAACTCACTATCCCATTTTAAAATGATCAAGGAAGTAGATATTCTAAACATTATTGATAATATGAAAGGAGGGTCGTCACCGGGTTTTGACAACATAACTGCAAATATGTTAAAATCTATTAAAAGACACGTGATAAAACCATTAACTCACCTAATTAATTTAAGTTTAAAAAATGGAATATTTCCGTCTAATTATAAGAGGACAATTATCTCACCTATATTCAAAAGTGGAAACGCAGAAAATGTAACTAACTATCGACCAATTTCCCTCATTTCAAATATTGGCAAAATATTTGAAAAAATCGTAAAATCTCAACTAATGGAATTTATTGATAATAACAAAATACTTCACGACAATCAATACGGATTCCGAAAAGCGCACAGCACACAAGACGCGATTGCAAATGTCACATCACGCATATATAAAAACCTTGATATGAAAAAAAAGTGTATAGGTATTTTTATAGATCTGAGAAAAGCGTTTGATAGCATATCCCATAAAAAACTAATGAAAAAATTAGATAATTTGAACATTAATGAAAACGTAGCAAATTGGATAAAAAGCTACCTAAAAAATCGCCCTCAATGTGTCAAAATAAATAACATTTATAGCGACGAAGAGACATCTGAATATGGAATTCCACAAGGTACTGTGCTAGGACCCATATTATTCATCTTATATGTAAACGGGATATTCTCACAGTCACTTCATGGTAGTATAACCTCTTATGCCGACGACACAGTACTTATTGAAAGTGGAATCACATGGCAAGTAGTAAAACAAAAAGCAACAGAAGACATAAACATACTGAAACACTGGTTTGATATAAATCTACTATCTCTTAATAGCGAAAAAACTCACGTCATTCCATTTGCAATAAAATCAAATGATGTTCCGGTTAATTTTGATATAATTATACATGACAATTCTAAAGATCACAAAAAAAATAACTGTGAAATAAACTGTTCCACATTAAAAATTTCGAATAAAATTAAATACTTAGGAATAACAATAGACAAAAACCTGAACTGGAAAGATCAAATCAACCTTACCGTTAACAAAATAAGGAAATTAATTTACATATTTTTAAAAATCCGAAACTTTCTCTCATTAGAAAATCTAACATCAGTCTATCATGCTATAGTACAGTCAAATCTCCAATACGCTGTAGTAAGCTGGGGAGCCGCATACAAAACAAATCTACTCCCTGTTGAAATTGTGCAACGTCTAATAATAAAAATTATATTGAAAAAAAGAAGAGATTATCCGACTCACCTAATTTTTGAAGAATTTAAAGTATTAAAATTTAATGATCTAGTTCGAAAAAATATAATAATCCAAATAATAAAAGAAAAACAAAATCATAGATTTTTAACTGAAAGTCGTACTCGTCAAAAATATATATTTCCAACACAAAAATGCAACACCTCATTTGCACAACATCATTATACATATCTAGGAAAAAAATACTTTAATAGCCTACCTGAAAAAATAAGAAAAATCGAAGACGATAAATGCCTACTAAAAGCAATCAAAGAGCAATTTAAAGTAAAAATAACAAATTGATAAAATTTATCATCATAACTTATATAACTTGTAAATTTGAAATTTATCAAGAATCTACCACAAGTAAATTATAAGATACAAAATATATTTTGTTAATATACTCGTATTTTAAATATTTTCTAATCCCATAATCGTCCCTCTTCTAATCACAAGCGTCTGCTTCTATAGAAGAGAAATACCATAAAAAAAAAAAAAAAATGAAAAAAAATCAGTGATATTTATTATTATTTATTATTATGCTAATGTTAATGTTAATTTTAATTTTAATGTTAATGTTATTGTTAATTTTATTATCTATGCATTGATTTGTAATTGTATTTCCATTGTTTTTATGTATATATTTCGAAATAAATTTAATTTAGTAAAAAAAAAAAAAAAAAAAAAAAAAAAAAAAAAAAAAAAAAAAAAAAAAAAAAAAAAAAAAAAAAAAAAAAAAAAAAAAAAATTAAAAAAAAATATCCGTCACGAAATGGCAGCCATCATGAAGCCTACCTGGCGAGCCGTCATAAGAAATTTTACTCTTCGCTTAAACGAATGCCGCGAACGTGAGGGTTTACATTTGGACGATATTATTTTTCAGAAATAAATTCCCAAATTGTGTATTTTAGTATTTAATAAACATTTTTCGATAGAACCCTTACTTTTTTAAAAATCGATCCATTAAATATCAACTTTCTTTTGGGACACCCTGTATTTGTACGGATAAATTACAAAACTCGCGTATAGATAGCGCCACTTTCATCTGCGTCTCGCACACGAATAATTGCAACAACCTGATTTATATAAAAAAAAAATTGCTAAGACCCGGTACTTTGGTTTCCCTTGAAAGAGTGACAGTAGTACTTAGTTGTATCACGCGACTATATATTATATATGAAGTCATTGCCCGTCCTGGT
Organism: Limnephilus rhombicus; assembly: GCA_929108145.2. Lineage (NCBI taxonomy): Eukaryota > Metazoa > Arthropoda > Insecta > Trichoptera > Limnephilidae > Limnephilus > Limnephilus rhombicus. The sequence goes on along the minus strand of OV815297.1, from coordinate 23,285,391 downwards.
TACTTTGTCCCGGTGACTCGCTATCACTGGTTGACAGTGGTCACAAACCTGCGGGCGGGTTTTTAAATGCTAGTCTTTTTGATTCTATCATTTAGTCTCAGGTTATAGAAGAGTCATAAACCATCTCAATTCAAGCCCTTCTTGAGATGAATACCATTTTTCTATTAAAAATAACTATTTCAAATCGTTTTGTCTGGCAAATTATTTTCGCTGTCTCCCGTGTGAAGATGTGAATTTAACATAAAATTTTAACCCAACTTATTATCCCCAGAGGCCTTGAGCATATTCTCTCAGAAGATCACAATATTTCCGATTTGCGATAAAACCAATTCATTGTTACGCGGATGACAGTACAGTCCATGATAGCTTTTTGTTTGACAAGCCCCCAACGGGCTCACAAACTCCAACGGCTCGGAGGGCTTTGAAACAAAGAATGGACGGTTACCTTGAGAATGTTTTCTCTTGGGGTAAAAATAATCTCGTTGAATTTAATGTTTCAAAGACCCAATCTTGTCTGATTACGTCTAAAACGGATCGAAATTAAAATCTAACATCTTTCAACGGTAGCAATCTTCCGAACAGGCTCTCCATTGATATGCTTGGTGTAACCCTAAGTGACCAGCTCAGGTATGGGGGCTCCATCGAAGCCAGAGTAAAGTTAGCCTCCCAAAAACTGGGCGTACTGTATAGGGCCCGCAGATACTTTAATAGTACACAACTGCTAACCCTGTACAAATCACAAGTGCGCCCCACGGTTGAATTTGGCAGCCACCTCTGGTCTGGAGCTCCAAAATACCTGAAAAATACTCTGGACTCTTTGCAGAAACGGGCGGTCCGTTTAATAGATTCTCCTAACTTAACACACAGATTGCAATCTTTAGAGTACAGACATCGGGTAGGAATGCTATCCTTGTTCTACCGGTATTACAATGGAAGATGCTCCGAGGAACTAGCGTCATTGATCGCTTCGGCAACGGTGTGTAGTCGGGAAACACGCTAAACGCGTGCCCAAAATTTGTATACGGTTGACATTTGTCATATGAGAACGGGTCGTTTCTTCGACTCGTTCTTGTGTTCAACAGCTTGGCTGTGGAATGATGTGCCGGTCTCTTCAAGACCAATGTTCATTCCTTCCTCCCCTCAAAAAGACCCTCCACACAGCATTCCAGATGTGAATTTAACAGAAAATTTTAACTCAAGTTATTATCCCCTCAGGCCTCGAGCATAATATTCTCTCAGAAGATCACAATATTACCGATTTGTGATAAAATCCAAATAAATGGAATATTTCTGAACGTTTCCGAAAAATAAACACTGTTTAGACTAGACTTGAAAGGGGTTAAAATTTTATAATTAGAAAACACATAATTGTTTTAAAAATGACTCACTTTACATTTTTCTAACAAAAATCATTGATAGGAAAAAAACATACAACCTGCATCATACATCAAGGGGAAGCCATAGACTCTCAAGCTTCGGACGATTGGGAGCAGTTGGGACTATTATGCGGTATTTATATAAAAAAATAACATTAAAAGTATCTATAATATTTCTAATCGACCAAATTTTCAATTTGGGATTCAGGTATGGGCACCGCAGCCTAAGAAACCATTTATTGGATAACCAACACCTCTACCACAGGTCACCCTAAGTGGTTGACTGGGTTCAGTGGGTGCCAGGAGTGCGAATGAGTCTTCCCACCAACTGTGTCGCAGGCCGGATCGGGAGAGACTGGTTGAGAGAAACCTTTGGATCTATCCAGCACCACTCTCTCAGAAAATCGCCTTGCACGGCAGTGGGAGGGTTGGATTCATACATCCGTTACTCCTGGACACACTGAGCCCCAGATTCCTACCCACCCCTCACACCCTTTTCCTTCCTAGAATTTCTTTCCTTCCATTTATAAAAAGATCCACCACACAGCATCACCAAAGGTGGCATAAGTCCTGAGGAGAATTATTTTCCCCAGAAAATCCTGGAACAAATGTAAAAATAGAAAACACATGATTTTGCACTACTTCGTAGTGATTCGCTTTTAGTGGAAAAACCACAAGGAATTTGCTCAAGATAAATTAAAAATTTGGCTAGGTTAGGTTAAGTAATCTAGTCCGGACACGATCAATTCTAGTACAAGGTTGTACCTTCGCACTAATTTAATTCATTCACTTTACGGTGTTCTAGACCCCACTACGGTCCGGGACTCGGGACATGTAATGAATGCAGATTAAAAGCCTACAGTTGCCGCCCAAACCGTGTACGTACTTTCCATTGACATTTTCCCGAATAAATGAAAAGGAGAAAAACAGAGATTACACGACAGATAAACAAACAAGACAAAAGATTAGGAGATTCGTCAAAGGGTAGGTGGTGTATGGAGATTTTTAAACGAAACCAGGAAGCTTAAATTTGTTAAAAAAATATTGTAATATATGTATAAGAGAGTTGATTTGAACACAGTTTTTTTAACAATTATTATAAGTAATAATTATTAGCCTGAAACACTCATCTACATTGAAAAAAAATCCCGATACATGCTGCCGATTGGACTCGAACCCGCGTCCTTCTGATTTCCGGTCAACTGCTCTTATCCACTGAGCTATGTCGGCTTATCTCCTGCCCGCCAAATAATTCAATATATACTAGTGTTTCATTCGACAATTACTGCTTATTACATTTTTCCACCTGCAAACAACCAACTTTATTTTTACATGAGAAAGGAATTGTAAGTGCTAAATCTCACACTAGGTGGCGTCGAAACAAATTTTTGGTGAAATACTTTTAACTCATCAAATATTTTCGTTATTTGTTTTTGGACGTGAAAATCTTAAAACGAATCTCGTCAAATATTAATTATTATTTTTAATTGATAAACTAATTTTTAATTCTCACAATGGACTGCGTGGCATACGCTTGCCTTACTTTAGCTAACTTTAATTTTCTGCTCAGGGTCAGGTTATTTCAATGTGTCCTATTTATTTACTTACGAGTATTTATTTTATTTCTATTCTTGAACATACAGTTAACAGATTCTTACAATGGTTTACATGGATAACAACTTTCAGTAATTTAAAATAAAAATGTTAATGATCAGAAACTGTACGTATGTATAAAGGTTAGTAGTGTTTTGTGGCCACCTCGCTAGGCGAACCTGTGCTGAGGTGTTTCCATGTTTAGGATTAAGAGGCTAGACTTTGCACCAAACGCGGAACGTTTATGTATATCATTATAAGTATTATCTACTCTGTCCTGCTCAAAACAAGCTCACCCTTAAAACGTACGAACGGAAGAACTGCCGTAAATTAGGGGGGTTTAGGAAGAAAACACTTTTGTACACCGAAAATTCCAGGAAATTGTAATTTAAAAACACAAATATGTTCTCGAAAGAAGATGCTATGTCGGTATGTTTTTATAATTTTGTAATTCTTTATGAGAATTGAATTAGCAGAACTTTTTCCGTAAATAATATTTTACGATACATTATACATCGTTTTGAGGAATTTATTTGTGATTTGTTTGTTCTGATGTGTCCGTCTAAGATTATGTAATTTTTTTATTCCATTTTATTTTTCCAAGACATTTTATATGGTCTGGTTTTTCCAGAGGAGTGCAATCGCAGGTGTTGGAGTTCACACATTCGTGTATTTTAGGGTGTATAAATTGTTTTTTGGCTGTCCCGTGTTATTAATGTTGTACTTTGTGAATTTGGTTTTCAATATGTTTAATGTAAGTATGTTAATATTTAAACATTTCGCTATATTGTGCACATTTTTCCATTTACATAGATATTGAAATTTATTTTGAGTGTAGATAGACATTCAAATTTAAATCAATATATTTTTTTGCTGCGGCTCAAAGCCTGCGTTTATCTACGTGATTATTGGTAAGTGATAAATTTACTCATCCAATAACCATTGATCTTCCTTGTATTTATTTGGTTAAGCGTCCAGGCTTTAACGACGTGAAGAAAAATTGATAAAACATAACAATTCAAATACAAATTTGAAAACGAGAAGGGCAATAAATACTGAAATGTTGAAAGTAAATTTTTACGTTAATACGAAACGCATCGAAAATTTAAAAACATACCGATATAGCTTTTACCATCTAAAAGGCAATATAAAAATAATATTCATTTCGAGCCATTTTCGATGAAGAAAAGTGTTTTTTTCCCGGGCGTCCTTTTTGAACGGGCCGAAAAGCGAAGTCTATCATCTTAAGTGCTATTCTGTCGACATAAGCGAAAACACAGTTTCCTCCTTGATATTGTCAAGAAGGGCACTATGGGTCGACCCATGGCAGTATCGTATACATAAAATTAAGGTTAGTAGCAGTCAGATAGTGATAATTAGGTTCTAATTGGTTATTAATAATTAGGTTTTAATAATTAGTTCTGGTTCTTAGGTTAGTTTTAATATTCTCCAGATGAAAGAAGGGTTATTTTGAAACCGATAGTGTGTAATAAAAATAAAGAAGTCTTAAAAAAATTTATGTGTTTACATTGCAAATAAAAAAAATAAAAAAAATAACAAAACCTGAAACACTTATGAAATAAATAAACTTAGTAAAAACTAATCTAAAACAAATATTATACTGTATTTTCTTAATACACTTGCCCGTTATCGCTAAAAACAATGACCAGGCGTAAGCAAAGGATGTTTCTCAGTGACGTTTCTGAAGGATATCACTGTCGGAAGTGTGTACATACGCAACAATGCATATAAATCTAAGAGTTCCATGGCAACTCAGAATCACGCAACTTCAACGCCCTTCAAGTCATTAAAAGTTAGAAAAAAAAACAAAAATTGCCCAAAATCTAACCTAACATAACCTATTTTCGTTATTTGTTTTTGGGGTGTTATGCCGTGTTGCGCTATCTCCTTGTTTAGCCAACGTTTCAGACATCGTTGCAGTGTCCATCGTCAGGGCAGATCCGGCAGATCAGGTTGATGTGTATCAGACATCGTTTCAGACATCGTTGCAGTGTCCATCGTCAGGGCAGATCCGGCAGATCCGGTTGATGTGTATCTGCCGGATCTGCCCTGATGATGGACACTGCAACGATGTCCGAAACGTTGGCTAAAGAAGGAGGTAGCGCAACATGGCATAACACCCCAAAAACAAATAACGAAAATGCTTTCGGCCGTGAATATCTTAAAACGTAGCTAACATAACCTATTTCACCAATTTTTTTTAATCACTTTTAAAGGAGGTGTTGAAGTTGTATGATTCTGAATTGTCCGGTCACCAAATCTAAGCACGGGTTATTTGCATCAACTCTGATTTCTGGCCGCATATATCTACTTCCAATTAATTTAAAAAGGTATATTTGTAAAATAAAATTGGTAGAGTAATTTAAACGCTAGCTAGCATTTTAAATCTATTTTAACAATTTTTTTTCCGTTACTTATTTTTTGGGTGTTATGCCTTGTAGCCTTATCTCCTTATTTAGCCAACGTTTCGGTCAGCGTTACAGTGTCCATCATCAGGGCAGATGGGTACACATCTGCCCTGATATGATGATGGATACTGTAACGCTGTCCGAAACGTTGGTTTAAGAAGGAGGTAGCGCAACACGGCATAATACCCCAAAAATAAATAACTAAATACTTTTGGCCCTGAAAATCTAAAACCATATTTTTAATTACGCAAAAACTTAATTATTATTTGTTTTTACATTAGCTCCACACAGGAGGCCCCGAGGAAAATAATTCTCCTCGGGGCCTATGTCATCTTTGGGGATGCTGTGTGAAGGGTTTTTTGGGAAAGGAAGGAGAGGAAGTTCTGGGAAGGAAATGGGTATTGGGGGGTGGATAGGAATCTGGGGGTCAGAGTGTCCAGGAGTGGCAGACGTATGAATCCATCCCTCCCACTGCGTTGCGAGGCGATGTTACGGCTGTAGAAGTCAAAGGGACTCCATCAACAATTCTCTACTGATCTGGCCTGCTATGCAACTCACCCCATTAACCCGGGCACCCATGCTACGTCACCAAACGTAGCGAACCTCTTGGGGTGACCAATGGCAGAGATGTTGGTTATCCAATAATACGGCGGTACCCATAAACGCCTCCCAAATAAAAATATTATTATTATACTAAAAACACCCACTATGTATTTAAAAATATGACGATATTCTTCATGTTTTCTCGCGCTATTTCGATGCGAACTTTATGCAAGATTTGCTTCACAATTTTGTATTTTGGTAAATTTATACAATATTTTCGCTACGCTATTTACGTTCTGCATGCAATGGGTATTTCGCGCCATCTTGCGAATAAATTGTGAAATATGTGTTCGCTTTAAGCATATTTTACAGGCAAAACTTTGTATGGAAATCTTTATGTTGAAAAATTATTATGTTGAGTCCGCGTTCATGACATTTTTGAATATGAAATCGCAGCTTCATGTTGATTCTATTTTTCACATTGGAAAATGCTGATATGAGAGAGTTGAAAAATATGAACGACATATTTATCATATTTTTCTTTTTACATATTTTTCACTTTTTACTGATGCGAAAGCAAAATCGATCATGTATGAACTTTATTCAATTATTTATCACACGCCCTAATGGGCTTTTACATTCAATTTTATAAGTGTTTGTATCACTGTTATTGTAAATACTTAAAGATTAAAACAACTAAGAAAATATAACTCAATGAAAAAATGTAACAACAAAAGTAAAAATAATAGTAAAAATAAAAGTAAAAAATAAAATACAAAAGTAGTTAAAATTGTTGATGAAAATATAAAAAAAAAATTAACAGAGGCTGACACTTCTTACATAAATATATATTCAAGATAACATAACAAAGTAGTGGAATAAATAACACTTATTTAGAATTTTTTTTAAATGAGCTCTACACAGGAGGCCCTGAGGAAAATAATTTCCCTCAGAGTCTATGTCATCTTTGGGGATGCTGTGTGGAGGGGTTTTTTGGGGAAAGGAAGGAGAGGAGAGTTCTAGGAAGGAAAAGGGTTTAAGGGGTGGGTACGAATCTGGGGTTCAGTATGTCCTGTTCATCAGCCTCCAATACCTAGACAAACCTCACCCCATGAACCCGGGCACCCCTGCTAAATCACCAAACTTAGCGAACCACTTGGGGTGACCTATGGCAGAGGTGTTGGTTAGCCAATAAAGGTTCCCGGGGCGGCGGTACCCAATCCCGCCTCCCAAATTGACTTTTTAGTTGAAATATATCTCCCAGATCATAATATTTGCTTCCGAGACTTCTTAGTCTCGGAATCGGGACATATTGATAAGCCTGGTTTTGTTAAGGCGCCACATCCGCACCTAAAAAGAAGAAGATAGAGAGATATGTAATAACGAATGTTAGAGGAGCGCGCTAATATTTAAAGCGATGAAATCGATGCGAAACTTGTGAAAATGTTTAATTAAACACGACTAGCACGAAAGAAACATTGTGAATTTTTTCACAACTGTGACTTGTAAAATAACTGAAACAAACGTGTTCATAATAATTTTCGGAGTATACTCTGCGATTTTTTTCTATCGACGGAATTTTATATAATTTGCGAATAGATATTATTATCTTAAAAAATGACACATTTTTTTCAATACTTTACCACCGTTGTGATTTGAAACTCGATGAAACGAAAAATAGCGACAATAAAAAGAGAAAAACACATATCTAAAGGATTTAGCCTGCGACAGAACGCTGGAGAATTATCGGTTTCCTCTTTGTGCGGTGCTTCGTAGCCTACCGGTCTCTTCTCTGTGTGGTATTTCGTAGCCTTCCCACTCTTGTCAATTTTTTTCACTGAAGGTTTCACTTCTACCGCGTGTGAACTGCACACTCTGATTTTTTGTTATTAAAAAATTATTTTTAATTGCAGCAATAATATCAATTAGATACTCGCGTGTATCTTTTATGAAAGTAGTAGACGTGTTCAACTGCACGGAATATTATGAGAAGGCTATAATAACATACCCGTGATATATCTAAGAGCTTTCGAACTTGTCACATAGAGGGCAGTGCTACGAGCTGTCCCGAAAGTCCGCTAGATGGCCGTTAGTTTAGTTTGGAGTTCGGGCACCAGGGGGGCCAAGGGCCTGGGCTCATTCGATTTACATTCCATTTAGCCAGTTTCCAGATAGGTCGACTATCGTGGTCACCACTTGTAGCACGTAGTATTAAATAAATCCCAGATTAACATGAAAGAACTTTATTCTTTCGAAAGAAGTAAGTAAGAACTGTTTATCTAAACACAACAATACCTCAATAATAATAACCAAAGTTAGCATAACACTATTCTTCTGTATGGGTTCTATATAATTTAAATAGCATATTTTACTTCATGATTACTGTTCTAAAAAAATATTATGTGTATCACATATTTGGAAAAGCCCGTTGAAACGTCTAAAGATTAATATAAATGTTTTACTGAAGCACGTGCAAATTGTTCAGTTTGATGCATATTTTATTGTTCGCTTGTTTTTGAAATAAATAGTTTAATTCTTTTTTTTTTCACAGGGCCTTTAAGGTTTGGCCGTAAATGAAAGAGGAACACGCGGAAAATAAAACCCGCTCATAAATAATTGAATTTATTTCACGAGTGCTTGTGTTGAATATTTTCCTCGCGGAGAAACACGACTAAGGAAATTCACAAGTTAAGGAAGACCATACTTGAAACACAAAGAAATGTCGAATGTTTTATTTATTTATTTAAAAAAACACACGCATTTTTTTTTAAAGAAAGACAAACATTCCCAGGTTATGAATAACCTGATATTTGAAAATTTCCTACTTTCAATACAGTATGCGGAAAATGTTGCTTGTGCGTAATGGAAGACTTAGCCAGCCGAGGAATCAATTGTAATTTGAATTCAATTGCTATTCCAATCTTGCAACCTTTAGAGCACAAGCGTCAGGTGGCAATGCTATCCTTGTTGCAGCGGTATTTCATTGGAAGATACTCTGAGGAACTAGTGTCATTCATCCCTTCGGCACCGCTACATAGTCGGAAAATACGCCAAACACGCGCCCAACATTTGTATACGGTTGACATTAGTCACATGAGAACATGTCGTTTCTATGACTCGTTTCATGAGTTCAACGGCTCGGCTATGGAACGATTTGTCGACCTCTGTGTTTCCTCCCTCCTACAACATGGGTCTCTTCAAGACCCATGTTCACTCCTACCTTTCCTCAAAAAGACCCTCTACACAGCATCTTCAAATATGACATAGGCCCTGAGGGAAATTATTTTCCTCAGGGCCTTCTGTGTGGAGTTAATGTAAAAAAATCTAAACATTGAACCACTGCTACTCTTCATAGAAAAATCGCAACTGAGGTGGCTTGGACATGTACCTACTAAAAATGTCTGATGACCGAATTCCGAGGAAGATACTGAGTGCGATTCCATAGGGTAGACGTCCAGTGGGCCGCCCCAGACACAGTTGGGCGAGGCAACTCCAGAAACTGTGTGACGAGAGGATGGGTCTACCACGGACCAATCGGCACAAGACAGGGACGTATGGAGAAGCCTTGTCGATGCAATGGGTCCCCGAATGACCCAATGACCCGAATAGGTCAAGGCGAAGAAGATGATGATGATGACATTGATTTTCATCATTAATATAAATAAATATTATTTTTGTAGGACCACCTTTATTTTGCTGCTACAATAATAGTTTTTTCACTCCCTCTAAAATACAATTTTTTCACATTATTAAATATTTGTAACCCAATCCCGAAAAAATGGCATCATCTCTCCTCACCCGTGGAGCATACCGCACGCCCGCCATTGTCAACTAAAATTCGTTTACTGAGACAAGTTTTTCATCGACTACAGATTAGAATTCATTCAAATTAAATGGAGTGGTGTCCCAGATAACCCTAATAAATCAGAATTAGATTGTTTATTTGGTTTCTGCTCCTTTAATTTTGTCCCAAATAACCGGCTGTCTCAATAAAGCGATGCTCCAACTAAGCGGAATCGACTGTATTTAAAACTCAATCATTTAACACCTTCGCAATCGCCCGCTTTCTATTTTAAAGACTACGCTAAAGTCCATTAAAGTCACTCTTTTATTATTCTGATTTTACTGTGGTTGGTCAGTTTGTGAGAAGAAAATAGGTACGCAATTTAAATAAAAATATTGTAATATACGAGGGTCAGCCAATAAGTAAGCCTTTTATTTTTTTCTACTTAAATAAAGTTAGTTTAGGGAAAATTTTGAACTTGGTGCTATTCCTCAAACTCTTTTCTACAATCTGCTGCAGTAGTAACTTTTTGCGTCAACAGGTGGCAGCACTGCAGTCGATTGCAAAATGGCCGACATCGATGTTCGTAATAGATAGCGTTCTGTGATTGATTCTTGACTGTAGAAGGGGAAACGCAAAAATTCACATTCATAGAAGACTGCAAAATGTGTACCATGATGCAACAGTAGACGTCAGAACTGCTAGACGATGGGTTCGTTACTGTAACCAAGGACAAACACCGCTGACTGAGGAAAAGCGGAGCGGCGCAGGCCGTTGATTGCAGCGACTGCACTCATTCATGGTGACCCCAGATAACTACAGATGTCGCATTATCTCCCTCGGAAAAGGTTGTATCATGAAGATTATTCGACAACTGATTTTTCAACAAAATTTTTTGTAACCATGGTGGGTACAAAGAAACTTAACCCGCCAGAATAAAGAATTAAGAAAAAATTGGCCTCTAGACAGCTCTTAGTTTCTGAAAAAAATTGTGACTGGAGACGAAAAATGAGTACATTTTTTAACCTGAATCAAAGAGGCAGTCAATGGAATGGCGTAACACAAATTTACAAAGGATACAAAAAATTAAAACTGTGTGATCGGCGGGGAAAGTTATGGCGGTGGTGTTCTATGGTGTTCATATGACCGTGTTTTTTACAACACTGTGATACATGCACTTGTTAAAAGATGGACCAAAGCTGTGTAATTGGACGGAGATAATATTGAAAGATAACAAATTAATTATCAATATTGTGGTTTTTGACTCCTGTAATTGCATTTTTTATTACTTCATAATCAAAGAAGAAAAAAAATAGAAGGCGTTACTTATTGACTGGCCCTTGTAGTCAACACGTTCTAAAAACATACTACATTATATACTATCGAATGTAACTGTCACTTTGTGGCTATCCACTATTATAATTAAATGAAACAATGAAACTTTCTTTGAACCACTATATTTCCTAACGTCGACCGGTCAGTGGTTGAGTTGGCATCGCATTTGGGTCCCGTCTAGGCATGGTCTGTTGAATTCCTCGGCTGGCTAATTCCTCTATCACGACACAAGCAATATTTTTCGCTTCGTATAAAATCAAGTACGTATTCCTTTAATTATAATAACAGTGGTATTTCAATCCAATGTTTTATTTTTTTATTTGTTTATTAACACTTAAACCTGCTAAAGTAGCAGGTACTTAATGAAAATATTTTATGCAATAACATGGTACTTTTTCAAAGGGTGTGTACGTGTTATGTTGATGATAAAATAACAATTAGATAAATTGTTCAAACTACAGAAAAGTAATGCTCAGGACCTTGTCCGAAAGGCGTGCAAGATGTATCGGCCATGTAATACGACAAGAAGGCCTTGGTTACGCCCATACACATACCGACACATACACATACCTACATAGCACGCATACATACTGTCACTGCTTAGGACTGGTATTAATATTGTTGCAAATTCCTTTCCTACCTATCCCAATTGCCTATCCGTCAATTTTACCCTGTCTGTAATAAACTCCCGCCGCAACATATAGCATTGTGCTTTCGCTATCAGTTAATCGCCATTAAAATAACTCCGCCGTGTATTATCAAAGAAACGAAACTCACGCCTATTGCTGTTTGTGCCTGTTGGATGGGAGAGAAAGCAGACGAGGGCATTGCCAGCCTACAAGTTCTTTCGTCCTTTCGGTGAGTCCTTTCCTTTCTATGCCACATGTATTTTTATCATTTCCAGCAGTGGCCGTAACACAAAATCATGGTCCTTCGCCAGTCATTCTTTTACACAAACATATCAATCCACTCTACACAATCATAAATCTCATTCAGCCTCTTGCATACCATAATGGAGGGTATGACCGAGGGGAAAAAACTCTAGGGGACGCTCACGCCGAGAGTACCTAGAGGACCTGCTGGTGGACGTGCGCTGCTCATCATATGCAGACTTCAAAAGAGCCGCACAACTCAGGGAAGTATGGAAGAGAAGAATAGAGGAAATTGCTGCAAACCAATCCCAGGATTGAAACCAGAGAGAGATAGGTGTAAATACATAAATAACAGTATAAACTGTATAAAAAAATCACAATCGAATTTGATAAAAGCAAATGAATATAATCAAAAAGTAAATAAATAGTTTTATTAACATCAATTATTACAAAATGATAATGATATTCTATTTCCTTCGAAAGTGAATTCCAATTGTGAATACAAGGGCTTCGGTAGGGCATCAATATGAATCATCAGTATCTAATAGCCATTTCCTTAGATTATATTTGACTTTAGCAGTAAAGACGTTATTATTTTTAATTGTCATTGGGAGTTTATTAATTTTTTTTGGTCAAGACGAATAACGGGTTTGGCGCCGAGGGCTTGTCAACAAACTGTCTTCTTACGGACTTCCCGCATCCTTGTGTACGTGGATTGCCGACTTTTTGAGGGAGAGGTCGATTCAGGCGGTTGCTGACGGTTTCACCTCTTCCTCGCATTCGATAAATGCTGGCGTCCCACAGGGATCGGTTCTGTCATCGACTTTGTTTCTGTTGCACATCAATTTCCTCCCGTCATGTGCACCGATTCATTGTTACGCGGATGATAGTACAGTCCATGATAGCTTTTTGTTTGACAAGCCCCCAAAGGGCACACAAACTCCAATAGCTTGGAGGGCTTTGAAGCAAAGAATGGACGGTTACCTCGAGAGTGTTTTCTCTTGGGGTAAGAATAACCTCGTCGAATTTAATGTGTCAAAGACGCAATCATGTTTGATAACCTCTAAAAGGGATCGAAATGAAAATCTAGTCTCCTTCAACGGAAGAAATCTTCCGAACAGGACCTCCATCGATATGCTTGGTGTAATTCTACGTGACCAGCTCAGGTACGGGGGCTCCATCGAAACCAGAGTTAAGTTAGCCTCTCAGAAACTGGGCGTACTGTACAGGGCCCGCAGACACTTTAATAGTACACTACTGCTAACCCTGTACAAATCGCAAGTGCGCCCCACGGTTGAATTTGGCAGCCACCTCTGGTCTGGAGTTCCAAAATACCTAAAAAACCCTTGACTCTGTGCGGAAACGGGCGGTCCGTTTGATAGATTCTCCCATCTTAACAGACGGACTGCAATCTTTAGAGCACAGGCGTCAGGTGGGAATGCTGTCCTTGTTCTACCGGTATTACAATGGAAGGTGGAGGAACTAGCGTCATTGATCCCCTCGGCACCAGTGCATAGTCGTGAAACACGCCAAACACGCGCCCAACATTTGTACACGATTGAAATTAGTCACATGAGAGCGGGTCGTTTCTATGACTCGTTCTTGAGTTCAACGGCTCGGCTTTGGAACGATTTGCCGGCCTCTGTGTTTCCTCCCTCCTACAACGTGAGTCTCTTCAAGACCCATGTTCACTCCTCCCTTTCCTCAAAAAGACCCTCCACACAGCATCTTCAAAGATGACATAGGCCCTGAGGGAAGTTATTTTCCGCAGGGCCTCCTGTGTGGAGTTAATGTAAAAAAAAAACTGAAACTACCCTTTAATACAGCAGTTTTATGTCTCGAGAGAATGAGTAAATGGTCCCTTTGGCATATACGTAAATATGATCAACCCATCAACATATCTGTAGAACCTTGGAATTACGTCAATAGATCCTACCTCAAATTTCCCCACTTTTCATTATTCTGTAACTTCCAAGATGTATATTTCATCAACTTGAGTGGTGTTTAAATAAACTACCAGTCCTTTATATTGTCGTTCTTATGTTTTAAAGAAATATTCTTACCCACCGGAACCGTGATCGAACTGTTGAATTGAACTGGAAACTAACCAATTTATCGAAAGAAGGTGGAGATAAGTTCAGATTACACCATAGGAAAATTCGTAGTAAATATAATACGAATAATTTCATTTTAAAATTCTATAATATTGCAGATGTGCTGTAAAATTGAGATCACTCTTCAAATTGCTTGTTTAATAAGGATATTTTTAATACATTAAATTTCACAATTTCAAATGGAGGCGTCTACTAATACCTACAGAAATTCCAAAAACTGAAAAAATCGAATAAATATCTATGAGAACCAAAGTGTTAACGAATATCTACAGCTCAAACTGCTGACTAATATCTATGAAAACCAAAGTGTTGACGAATATCTACAGCACTGGCAGAGGTTGGATTTGCAATTATGTATAGCATATTGGAATAACGTAATATTGCGGAGGCAGTTTAAAAAACTTAATTTATAAATAAATAAATAAATAAGTGTTTATTCCAGTATGTGGGGAGGAGAGTGCAATCCCACACATTCCATAAGGGTAATATACACATACATGTACAAAGTATTTGAAAGGAAAAAAAGAAAAAGAAGGTGGATATGAATGTACACGAAACAAAAAAAAGATAATAAGCTAATAGTAGCAAAAGGAAAACAAAAGAAATAATAATATTAAGCTTTCAGCATTCTGTGAGCACGTAAGGAGCCAGTATTTTTCTCCAGTGTGCATCAATACTGGATGATGGACTGAGGCGGGCTTCCATGACGAGGATGTTTCCAGAGCTGGTTATCCTTTCCCTAATTCCTGCCACCCTGTATCTAATAAGGGCTGCAAAGCCAGGAACTCGCCCCTCCGTGAACATCCGGGAAGCGCTGCAATATCTGGGGAGACCAAACATTATGCGGAAGGCGTTGTTATACTGAACCCGAAGTCTTTCTATACTACTCTTCTTGTAGTTTGCCCAGAGTTCACACGTATACAGTGTTGCGCAGAAGGAAAGGAAGAGCGTCCTTTTTACAGCAGTACTGCAAAGGCGGAATCTTCTACTGAGCATGTTAGCTTTTACACTGATTTATGTAAGTATGTATGTAAAAATCCCTAATATCGGACTATTGGACACATTTAGCTGATTAGTCCAACCTACGCTCTGTAGATATTAGTTCATCCTACGCTCTGTAGATATAAGTCAACACTCTGAAGTTCGAAGATATTAGTTCAACATATGAGCTGTTGATATTCGTCCGACATACAGGCTGTAAATATTAGTATCTGGAGTCTCTCAAATCCCCCCAAACACGACGTCTAATTTTCGATTAAATCCTATTGTTTAAAGTTCTAAATAATGGCCTGGACTCCCAAAACTTACCAATTTAATAAATTTTCATATTCTGCCAAGATCAACCCGACAATACGATTTATTTTATTTACCCTCACATAGAACCAATATTAGACAAAAATCCCCAATTCCTCGCGTATGTGCACAATATAATACAAATTTTCACAGCATTGACATTTTTAGTAATAACTTTAATAATTTTAAGAAATATCGATATGAAGTAACGTGTACGCTCGATTATTAATATGAGAGTATGGAATATGTCGGGAGCATCTCCTATCCTTTTCCTATATTCCATTCGACCGTCAGTGGTTGAGTGGGCATAGCGCTTGGGTCCCACCCGAGCGTCGCGTGTTCGATTCCTCGGCTGGCTAAGTCCTCCATCACCACACAAGCAACATTTTCAGCTTTCTGTGGCGGTAGTAGGAGATTTTCAAACATTGTTGGGTTATTCGTAACCCGGGAATGTTTGTCTTTCTTTTTAAAAAGAAAAGAAAAAAATATAATTGTCAAATTTTCCGTTTTTTTAATGAAATAGATAATTAAATTCCAATATTTTGTATAATCGGAAACTGAAATTCTAATTCTGATTATTATCTAACTGATGCCAAGTACGTGTTCTTTCAATAAAATTGAACAATTCAACAATTTTTCAATTTAAGTTCTATTCAAGTTCTGTTGTTATATCATTATAGGCCAGGTGCATCATAAAAGTGAAATAATTACAAAAAATTCACAGTTCATTCAAGTTAAAATTAACTTGAAAAATTTGAAGAATTGTTATTTTTTTTTAAATAACCTAAGCCCAAGGGTTTTTTGAAATAAATAAAATATTGTATTAAGCATGTCCCCATTTTGAAAATATTTAACGAAAATAATTATTTCTGCACCTTGCGGATGCCTTCAAGAAATAAACCATTCAAGTGTGTAAATTATGGAAGTAGGTAAATTGTTTAAAAAGTGGTAAGAATTCTAAAAATACAGGCACATATGATACAATCAAGCATCATTATGATGCGATAAGTCACTAGCGCATCATGTTATAAACGACTGTGTGATTAAACTAATTTACCATCTGATGTAACCCCACCCAACTTTACTTTTGGATTTGGTAGATAAAGTAGATTTTTCGGTTGATAGCCTTTTTCGTTTCCAATAACCATGGCCTGAATAAAAAGGTTTTTATTGGTGCTGGTCAGGAGGTCGCTGACATATTTTTTCTCGCCCGCCCGGGGTAAAGCAAATCCTTTGTGCTGATATTATTTCTTCACCGAATTCCTGTCGTTATTATAGGTTTTGTTTGCTTTGAGTGGAGTGAACCTTTAGCTGAAATTTTAGCAGCAAACCCAATATACACATTTCCATTCTTCAAGTTATCCCACCATGAAACATGATGTATTTCCGATGACGACTTCAAATTAAATTAGACATTTGGGGGTTATGTGTTTATTGTGTAAGTGTGTAGATGGCAAAGCGAATAAGTAAGACGATTCAATACTTACAAGTTTATTAACACTATTTACAGACACATAAATCTCCAATTTAAATATATGCAATAATAAAGTAATGTGAAGGGCGAACAAATATTAAAGACCAGCGACTACTGACCGAGAGTTAAAGCAGAATGAATCGTTAGTTTTTGATGCAAGCGAGGCCAGTTGCTTGAGGAAAGGTCTGCATCCAATAATTGGTGCCTGAGGGACCAACCGGGTGGCCAGACGATGCAGATCAGTGTCCTTTGTTCGTCCTCCACAGACAAATATTCCTGGGTGACGAATAATTTGACAATATTATAAAGTCTCTTACCACCATCACAGTGAGCGGAAATATTGCTTGTGTCTTGATGGAGGACTTAGCCGGCAGAGGAATTGAAATCACGGCGTCACCGTTAAATACTCACGTCACGTGTTCCAAGAACATCCCCACTCCCTTCTACCCCACACTTGAAGATAAAATATATACTTTTTTACATTAACTTCACACAGGAGGTCCTGAGGAAAATAATTTCCCTCAGGGCCTATGTCATCTGGGATGCTGTGTGGAGGGTCTTTTTGAGGAGAGGAAGGAATGAACATTGGTCTTGAAGAGACCCATGTTGTAGGAAGGAGGAAACACAGAGGCCGGCAAATCATTCCACAGCCGAGCTGTTGAACACAAAAACGAGCCGAAGAAACGACCTGTTCTCATGTGACAAATGTCAACAGTGTACAAATGTTGGGCATGCGTTTAGCGTGTTTCCCGACTATGCACCGGTGCCGAAGGGATCAATGATGCTAGTTCCTCGGAGCATCTTCCACTGTAATACCGGTAGAACCAGGATAGCATTCCCACCCGAGACCGCCCGTTTCTGCACAGAGTCGGGGGTATTTTTCAGGTATTTTTGAATATGAATTTGTGACTTGTAATTAGTGTTTATGGCATACTTATGCCGTTTGTATTAAATAAATAAACAAATAAATAAATAATATGAATGAATGAATGAATGAATGAATGAATGAATGAACGAACGAACGAATGAACGAACGAACGAACGAACAAACAACCAAACAACCAAACAACCAAACAAACAAACAAATAAACAAATAAATACATAAATATATGTAAAGGAAATATATTCCCTTTAAATTTGAATCCTATAATGTCAATTAGAATGCAATCATCGATTGTCATTTGTTTTGTTATTCTATTATTTGATTGTTAGAAAAAAACCATTCAAAGTGATATTAATAAACATAAATGTCGTTTCTTAGTTAAAAAAAACTTTGCAACACAAGTGTTTTATTTAGAAATTAATAGAAAGGAATTAAACCCATCAACTTATTATAAAACGACATTTCGTTTTAAACCAAAAATGGAGAAAATTCAATTCGAATTTACGCTATTACCTGGAGGCGATGGCAGGTCAAATATTATTAGCATTACAAAAATAGTCACAAGTGATGAAAAAGTGTTTACAATACCAGAAATGCTACAATCCGCCAGCCATCACAAGGAGATAATGAAAACTAGTGCTTTTGGAAAAATAAAAAATAGTTTGAAAAAAAGATACCAGGTTAGAAGAGTCTGGTTAACCATGACAGAAGAACTAAAAAAAACATATGTAGACGAAGATGGAAACCTACAGTTTGGAGACCAATACCTCGAAGAATTGGACGAAAAAAGTTTACAAGTACATCAAAAAGAAGATGCATTAGGAAAATTAATTGAAAAGTTAATGGAAGATAAGCAACAGAGCTTAAAAAACATTGCTGAGAAGTTTGTTATAGAAAAATTCTGCACTAAAAATACAAATGCAAGCCAGTGGATGGAAGTGTTTGAAAAAGAATGTTTGCGGTTTGATGTGACCATGGATGGAAAAAAATAGAAATACTCAGATTGTTCATGGATAAATCTTGTATAGACTGGTACAGTTCCATGATTATAAAACTAAAAATGAACTCAGAGTGGTCAACATGGAAAAACAAATTCTGTGAATCATTTGCAAACAAAGGATGGAACCCTGTCACATACGCACTATCATTTAGATACAAAGATGGTTCTCTGTTGGATTATGCTATGAGAAAAGAAAAACTTCTATTGGATGTGAGAAGATCAATTGACACCGGTACTTTGATAGATCTTGTTGCTTCCGGACTACCAGAATTCATACTTAACAAGATCGATAGAGAAGGATTACAAGATACTGTAGATTTGTTTAATGAAGTAAACAAGTATGAACATATGGTCAACAAAAAAAGATTTATGAATAAGAAAACATTTGGAAATGCAGAACATAATAAAAATGGGGGTAAAAATCCATGTAAAATTTGTGAAAAATTGAATAAGGGCATTCGTTACCACCCTGAAGCTACATGCTGGTTCAAAACAAAAGAGGATGAAAAATTTAAGAGAAATGCCATTAAACATGTAAACAATTCAGTGATAGAAACTGAATTAAATGAAAATGATCAAAAAAACTAATAGTAACACCATTAATAAAAGTCAAACTATTACTAAATGATAAATTAAAAATATACGGAATTTATGATTCAGGTTCAAATGTTTCTCTAATTAATTCTAAATTATTGAAACTAAAAGGAAAAGGAAACAATTTGAATGAAGCAAATTTAGTAAAGATTAATGGTGTTAAAAAGACGAGTGGTTTGACAACGTTAAACATAAAAATTTTTGAATTGGAGAAAAAAGTTGATGTGTACATTATTGATGAACACAATTTCAAGTATGATTTTTTGATTGGATTAGACATGATAAAAGACTTCAAACTTATCCAAAGTGAAGACTTACAAATATCACAGAAAAAGAAAAAAGCAATTTACTTAGAATGCTTAGCTATAAAAGAGGCAGTGAGATACTGGCAATACTGGTTGATAGGTAAACAATTTACAGTTTATTCAGATCACAAACCGCTGGAAAATATGAATATCAAATCTAGAACCGATGAAGAGCTGGGTGACTTAACATATTACTTATCCCAATATGATTTTCAAATTAAATATTCTCCAGGAAAGTACAATATTGAAGCTGATTGTCTAAGCAGAAACCCAGTCTTAGAACCAGATGAGAACCAAGATGAGCAATTAAAAGTTGTCAACTTAATAAAATTAGAAGATATCTTAAAAGATCAGGTCAAAAATGAGAAGATACAGTGCAGAAAATATAAATTGATATCGAAGAATAATGTTTATTACAAGAAAGTAAAAAAAAAGAAAAAATAATTCTATCAGAAAAATTCAGCATAGATTTTATCAAAAATGTTCACACAGACCTAGGTCACATAGGAATTAATCAAATGCAAAAAAATGATAAGCTCATGGTACACATCAGAAAACATGACAAACAATATAAAGAGAACTTGCGAAAGTTGTGCAGTATGTTTAAAGAACAAATCAAGAGGTCAAAATAAATATGGATTGATGTCCTACTTGGGTCCCGCAACAAAACCTTTTGAAATATGTTCTATTGATACGATAGTTGGTTTTGGGGGTTCACGGTCAACAAAGAGATACTTGCACCTGCTATCAGATCATTTCACGAGGTTTGCATATATTTTGACGTCAAAAACTCAAAATACCAACGATTTCATCAAACTCTTAAACTCTACAGAAACTAATGACATTGGCATGATACTATCAGACCAATATCCGGGTCTTAATTCTAGAGAATTCAAAAAATTTTTGGATGAAAAAAATATTCCAATCATTTTTACTGCAGTAAACTCGCCTTTCTCAAATAGATTAAATGAAAGATTAAATCAAACGCTAGTCAATAAAATTAGATGCAAAATCAACGAAAATGACTTAAAAGTGGCTTGGACAACTATAGCCCGTAATTGTGTAAAAAACTATAATGAAACGAAGCACACTGTCACTGGTTATGCGCCTCAGTACCTACTTAACGGCACAGATGTTACGATTTTGCCAAATGAGTTAAAACTTAAGAAGACTGACATCGATTTGATTCAAGACAGAAAAAAAGCTCTGGAAAATACTATAAAGTCACATAATTACAACAAGATGATTTACGATAAAACCAGGAGACATATTAACTTCAAAGTTGGTGATACTGTTTTTGTGGAGAATGGAAACAAACTTAACAGGAAGAAGCTAGACGAATTGAGAATCGGACCCTACAAAATCATAGAAAAATTATCAAACTCAATTTACAAGATAAATACTGGTCGAAAAAAATTAGAATCAAATTTTTTCCACATCTCGAAATTAATTCCAGCACCTGCATTGATGAACCATGAAGAGGATATCGAAGATGAATGAAAATTTTTGCAATAATTTTCTTTCCCGCGGGGGGGAGATGTAAAGGAAATATATTCCCTTTAAATTTGAATCCTATAATGTCAATTAGAATGCAATCATCGATTGTCATTTGTTTTGTTATTCTATTATTTGATTGTTAGAAAAAAACCATTCAAAGTGATATTAATAAACATAAATGTCGTTTTTTAGTTAAAAAAAACTTATTATATATATTGAAAAAAAAAATAGTTGGCAATGTTATCGCTATCCACAGGAAAGCAAACATCAATGGCGGTTTGCACACAGGCAACTTGTTAAAGACTTAATTAAGGAGTTTTCGAATAATTTGCGATATGTCAGAGCAGGAAAATATCGATTTTGTTCAGGAGGTTGATAAATTATTATTATATATTAAGGTTGATAATTGACTAATAATCAAAAAATATATTTTTGTTAAAAAAGCTGATGTGATTACTGAAATCGCAAAGTTGAGTTTCGACGTGAATTGAGTTGCCAAGCAGTTTTCGGTTGCGATGTGATGAAACACCAACACGACTACCCACAGTTCGGAACAGGAATCCCAAGTAAGGCAGATTGTGAAAAAACTATATTATTCTGTATTTTTTAAATAGTTATCTCTTAATATATAAAACATAGTTGGGTTAGTTACACCATTTGTAAATCGAGATCGGCTGGACCGATTTTTATAATCTTTGACTTGTTGGATGATGAGCTATTAAAACATCGGAAAAATTCACAAAAAAAAAATATGAAGAAAATTCTTTTCCTTACACATTTTGTTTGTAATGTTCTCATCTTTTGAAAGAGCTGCAGGAATATTGTGATAAGTGTAATCGGTGTATAATTACGTGCAGCAAAAACTTTGTAACCCTTTTAACATAAATTGCGCGGACGGAGGAGTATGAAATTTCGCACACTTATAGTTTATATAGAGAAGGAGTGCAGAATGCTATTTTTTTGTTAAATTATGCATAAAAAAATAAAAAAAAACATTACACACACTTCACAATTTAAATTAATTATGGTCGAATTTCGACCATTGGGCGACCACTAGTATTGAGTAGTGGGTGAATTCCAAAAATTCAAAAACGTCAAATATCAAAGCGCTGATTATTTTGCTTTTGTTCATATAATGCTGCCCCTCTTTCTTACACACTAAATGTCATCAGTCGAAAATGGGGCAAACGGTGGACGTATGTCTGCACCCCTCCAAAGGAAAAATACAATAGTTATAATAAATCTCACTCACATGTACACAGAAAATGAAACGCAATTCCCGTAAGTAAGTGGAATCACAAAAAATTTAAATACGTACACAACGCCATCTCTAATACTGACAAAAACAAAACACGGACAGTTGCGCATGGATAATTGCTTCATTGTGTAATTTTAATGTAACTTAATAAAAAACTGAATTTAATTCAGCTAATAAGTTAACACATCAGTTATTGATTCTGAGGCGGTACGAAGTTCGCCGGGTCAGTTAGTAAATAAATAAAATAAAATTATTCCGCATGTCCCTCCCTTTTTTTGTAACAAGGAAACAATAAAATGCTTTTATTCATAATTGATATAGTCAGCCAAATTGTAAACAACCCACAAAACAACAGTTTTTTACCCATTTCCATAACAGAAAAGAATCCAAATCATTTATGGATAAAGCAATAAAAATGCCAACACAGGAGAAGATAACGTTAGGATAAGAAAGGATTCCCAGAGAAAACCATCATCCATCACTCAGCCAACTCGTATCGGGATGGGGAATATCGAATAAAGATTCTTCAGACGTACACTTTTCTATCCGACGAGCGACGTCTTTTATACGCAGCCTTATATGCGTACGGCAGACGACATCTCAATAAATAAGATGAATGGATGAATAATGCCTACACCGTGAAAATAGTGTGGATGCTCTTATGAGTGTTCAGTTTTTTCGACAGGAGGTAAATGATATGAATTTATGATATCTTTGGAAGTTAATAAAAATTTGACGGACTTTTTTAATAATTACCTAAACTTTGAAAGAATCTGTTTCAAATGAAAACAAATCACCACCCCATCTCCCACAAACATTCAGCTTTCCATTCCACGATACACATATTGGTTACGGTCCCTTTATCAAATACCAACTTTGCAGTAGAACTATCTACGATCAAACAAATTGCAATAACTAACGGTTACAATTCAAATATAGTCAACCAAATCATAAATAAAAAAATATCCACATGTAAATTTTTATACACACTACAGTCCACCTCATAAAAATAATATAAACACTAATAATAATCAACCTTATCAATGGCGTAGAATCTTTTATATCAATAATTTTTCTCAAAAAAGCGTTAAAAATCTCCCATCAGATATCAAACCAGCATTTTACACTAATAATAGTTTAGGTAAACTTTTAATGAATGATAAGGACAAGGGAGGTAGTCTAAGTCACTAAAAATTTATTCACTCCAATGCAGTGATTATCCTATGGAACCTAAACGCAAGTCAAATACTAAATTTGGAGATCGCGCTTTCGGAGTGTCTGGGCCGAAGGCTTGGAATAAACTTCCTCCGAAACTTAGATGCATAACAAGCTCAATAGAATTTGGGTCCAAATTGAAAACCTAACTTTTTGGGCTCTCATACCCTTAAATAAAAATACCTATCTGAGAGTATCATAAAATTTTACTTTACTTTAGTTTTCAAAATACGCTCATTACAGAACATAATATTATATATTATTTATTCTTTCTTCTAACATCTTCTGGCGCTAATCTTAATCTAATTGTAAATATGTATATTAAGTCACTTGCTTTAGGTCAACATTTATATGTCTTAGTCATAAGACACTAGCTATAAAACTTAGATGTAAGTCGCTAGTTATAATTGTAAATCTTAATTATAGGCCAGTAAAATAAGACACTAGCTATAAGTCTTAGATGTAAGTCGCTAGTTATAATTTATTGTAAGTCTTAATTATAATCCAGTAAAATAAGACACTAGCTATAAGTCTTAGATGTAAGTCGTTAGTTATAATTGTAAATCTTAATTATAAGCCAGTAAAATAAGTCACTAGCTAAAAGTCTTAGATGTAAGTCAGTAGTTACAATTGTAAATCTTAGTCTTTAATTCCTTTAAATACTTATTTGTACAGCGCCCTTGAGGTGATCTTTCACAAAAACGACGCTATATAAATTAGCCAAAAAATATTATTATTATTATTATCCCGCTTATTATACAGGCAAAACGGCACGAAGCATAAACACCCGTGTCAAAGAACACCTCTTTTCAGCTTCTCAGAATTTGCAAACCACCTGATTGAAACGGACCATAAATTCGATAAAAACTCAGGCGTCACCCTAATTCATAAAAACACGATGGGTATCAGGTTGAACAACTTAGAAGCACTAAAACTAAGAAAAGCCAAAGACATTAATAATAAGGTAATAATTAATCAAATAAAGTCATGTATTATTATCTATAACACATGTAATTTAATTTTAGTATTATACTGCCCTACGGAAGAAGCTACAGCTAGGGCTTGTTCTGCTGGTCGAAATTTCCAGAACGAAAACGTTGTAACCAAAAACACACTGTATTTTCTTTTGCGGTACCGTCGCCATACACATCATTAATCCTTCGAGCCGTTTTTGCAGCACTGGTGCCACGGTGGAACTCGTTCTCGTAAATAACGCGATATTTCGAATTTTCCATTTTGTAAACTAAGTGACGCAAAGAAAAAAAACAATTAAGGAAAAAACAAATGAATTATAATTTTGGAAACACAAATACATATAAATAAATATAATACATATAAGTAAATAGCTGTATAAATTTGAATTTGGTATTCCTAACCAAATAGAAGATATTTGAGATCAAGGTTGCCAGTAAAACGCCAATTTCATATGTAAGGACCTAATATATAAATTAAAACATATAGGTATATAAATTAAAATTAAAACATGAATAAAATTAAATGAAAAACTAAGAGAAAAAAATAATAACATTTTAAAGAAAAATAGCAATAAAAATAAATAAAACACATTAAGTATAGGTACGGTACAGAGACAGAGAATAAAGAGAGAAAATAAATAAACAATTAAGCAATTAGATACGATTTTAGATTTTCACGGCCAAAAATATTTTTGTTATTAGTTTTTGGGGTATTATGCCGTGTTGCGTTACCTCCTTCTTTAGCCAACGTTTCGGACAGCGTTGCAGTGTCCATTATCAGTGTCCATCATACTTCAAAACGCAAAAAAACATGTTGAAGTATATTGTAGCGCCAGCTCGTAGAGGAGTGGAGCTGGCGACACGGTATCGCTCCTAAGTAGATAAGTAAAAACATCACCTCTAACTATAACACATCTGACCTGATGATGGACACTGCAATGCTGTCCGAAACGTTGGCTAAAGAAGGAGGTAGCGCAACATGGCATAATACCCCAAAAATAATAACAAAAATAAATCAATTACATCATTTTTTGTTCAAATACTTCTATTTAAGGCGTCATGGCAAATAGAGCTTTCAGTTAATAACCTTGTTTATTAAAAAATGTTTTCTAGAAATGAAACTAATAAAGCTAGTTTAAGGCTATGGTTCATAACAAAAGTAGGTGTATAAAGGAAAAAATTAGAGACAAACGAGTATAAAATGTTCTCAAAACTTTACTGTTCTAATAACGAAAGAATTGGGAGCAGCGTTCGTTAATAATACGAAAAAGCGAACTCTTTT
Organism: Limnephilus rhombicus; assembly: GCA_929108145.2. Classification (NCBI taxonomy): domain Eukaryota; kingdom Metazoa; phylum Arthropoda; class Insecta; order Trichoptera; family Limnephilidae; genus Limnephilus; species Limnephilus rhombicus. Next base: position 23,259,570 of record OV815297.1, on the reverse strand, counting down.
CATTTGCAAAAAACTCAGATTACATGGAAGCTTCAAGTCATACTTCTTCTTTATTTGACTTGAAAAACTTTAATATAAAAGTTTCCCGCTGTCTCTATCCCTTTTTTCTGTTAACAAACTGCTGTGGGACAAATTTACAGAGGACAGCGAAAGAATGCGTATCGTATTTATTATACTTTTGTTTATGTATGACTAGCTGGCGTACCCGGCTTCGTTGATATGTTGATATGAGATTGAATTGACGTTCGAACCCACGACGGATCTTGCCTTATAGACCCGTACCGATGGGTAGCCCCACCCATACAAAAAAGGCTTCGAATGGTCCACAATGTTCCAGAACATTCCACAACATTCGAGAGTGGATAATGTTCCCGATTCCCTATTTCCAAACATTCCACAACATTCCAGAATGATCCTGGATGTTCTGAAATGTTGTAGAATTCTCTCGAATACCCTCGAATGTTCTGGACTATTAATTTGATGGCCGGCATGGTCTAGTGGTAAGGCTCTTGACTCAAAACAAAGAGTAAAGATTTATAACAGTTTTTGATTTTTTTATGGTCTCAAAAAACATTTAAAACCCCCAATATATTACAAAGAAGATAACAAATTTGAGATAATTAAAAAAAGAAGCTTTTATGTAAGCTCCCCACAGGAGGTCTTGAGGAAAATAATCCCTCAGAGCCAATGTCATGTTTGGGGATGCTGTCTTTTTAGGAAAGGAAGGAAGGAAGTAAGGGGTGGATATGAATATAGGGGTCAGTGTATGCAGGAGTAAGGGATACACGGATCCATCTCTCCCACTGCGGTGCAATTCAATGGGTCAAGAGAGTCCAGCTAGAGAGATCTAGGTCAGACTTCCCTCAAACAGTCTCTCCCGATCAGGGCCGCCATGCATTACCTAGACAAACCTCACCCCATGAATCCGGGCACCCCTGCCAAGTCACCAAACGTAGCGAACCACTTTGGGTGACGTACGACAGGGGTGTTGGTTACAATGAATGGTCCTGGGGCGGCAGTATCCATATCCGCCTTCCAAATTTATTAGTGTGGAGGGTTAAAGTGCAAACAAACTTAGCAATCAATTATGCAACACCCAGACAAACGTTCATACACAAGTGAAATAAATCCAGGTCCAATAGAATTCAACTCACAACGTCGTAACTCAAAAAAGTTCGTTTTTTAAATTGTGATAAAATTGTTCAAAATCGTTAAGAAATTTCCCGCGAATAATTACTCAACCTAATGGTTTGGTAACGAGTTTGTGCTGACTCGATAAAATTCGGAAAAAAAGTAATTTATCGTTCAAATCAGGGCTGTCCATCCTTAAATTACCAGGGGCCGTAAAAAAATGTATTTCGCATCGATTATATTAAATATGTTACAAATAATATTACGTAATACTAGTACAGAACTCGGACTGATTTTTCTGAATTCTCTAAAAATCAGTTCCAATTTTGAACATGATAGTTAACCCGTCGTGCCTTGGCCATATTTTGTCAAAGGTACAAAATATTTCTGATTTGAAATAAAATCCAAATAAATGTAATATTTCTAAACGTGTCAGAAAACTAAAAACGGTTTTCGAAAGGTGGATACGCTAGACACTTTCAAATTGTATTTTTTTTTTTTTTTACATGAGCTCCACACAGGAGGCCCCGAGGAAAATAATTTCCCTCAGGGCCTATGTCATCTTTGAGAATGCTGTGTGGAGGGTTTTTTTAAGGAAATGAAGGAGAGGAGAGTTCTGGGAAGGAAAAGGGTTTAAGGGGTGGGTAGGAATCTGGGGTTCAGTATGTCCTGGTCATCCGCCTCCAAGACCTAGACAAACCTCACCCCATGAACCCGGGCACCCCTGCTAAATCACCAAACGTAGCGAACCATTTTGGGTGACCTATGGCAGAGGTGTTGGTATAATTTGAATTAAAGGTGTAACTACTGTTAAGAGTTGGTGTCTTAACACAAGCGCAGTACTTACCTCTTAAGATGAAGCCATAGTAAATAATGCAAAATCCTACAAAATCACATGTTTTTTTTTGAAAATTTGATCACTCAGAAGTATTATAGATGCTTCAATTAAATACTGCGTGTAGAACATACCTTGGCCCTTAAAAACATCGGTAATTTTTTTTATAAGTCTTTTAATAAGCCTATAAAAAAATAAAGTACAAGGTCTATAAAAAACACTTTCAAGTCCAAACTCTCCTATTTTTAAACCCCTTTTCGGATATAATTTTATTGTTTAATGTGGCAAATTCAGTTTATTTCATAATAATCGCAAACAAAGATATTTACGCCCGATCTTCCCAAAATAAAATAAAATATGCATTTTCGCGTTGTTATTTTATAATACGGCCGCTAGTCGACGAATTCGGTTTTTCAAAGTGAACCCTATGGTGTTCACCGAAGAACTACTGACCACGTCACACCTATTTCGTATCAGTCACGCCCTGGACGGAGCGGGAGATGAACGTGTGGCTTTGAACGATTTTGTGAAATTAATTTTAAATTTCCGTTTTGTATAATAATTAATGCGTAAAACAGGAGTTAATGTTTTTTACAGGTTTTTACGAAATCAACATGTAATTTTTTTTTCTCAAATACCTTTGCCAACCTTTCCAAAAGCTTTTTCTTAAGTTTTTCAAACTCCTCCCTTAAAGGGGCGTGAATTCCGATTTCGATTTTTCCCTGGACTATTGGATCGCCTTAACGTTAAACGGAGTACCGCATTTACAAAAACTCTCAAAATGTGTCGTATACCTACTGCTGATTTCACAAGCGTTACGCTTTTTTTTTTTTTTTTACATGAAAACCGCACAAGAGACCCAACTGCTCCCGTCTGGAGCCAGTGGGACTATGGCATCCCCGACTGGGGTATGTTGTGAGACTGAAGGTAGTGGGGAGGGGAGGAGATAGGGAAGGGGAAGGTGGGGAAGTACCTGGCTATTCAGACCTGGTCACCAAACACGGCAGAAGCCATTTCAAGCAACGTTTCAATTCTGAATGGTGGTCTTACACCAGGGCGATACTGAGAGTATCTTCCACTCTGGAACGTGCCGCAAATATACTATATATTATTTTAAATGAATAAGTTGTGAAATAACACAAATATATATATCAAATAAAATTTATTTACCATGCCGGGATTCGATCCCGCGACCTTCGGTGTGCGAGTCAAGAGCCTTACCGCCAGACTACGCCGGCCGTCGAATACTTTGAATCTAATCAAAAACTATATTTATTTTGAATAGGTATCTGTTAGGTATCGAATTTGATTTATTGTTCATGTAATATACAAAAATGAATGTCTGTAATATATGAAAAATGAACATTTGTAAAAAAAATTGCAATAGGTGGCACGCGAGCTGTTTGAAAATTTGAATATTCCTGGACTGAATATATTGAACGCAAGGGAGGGGTGTGGATCGCGGGAAGGGGTTTCCCGTAGTGGGGCGGTGGAAGACGGGAGGGGAACGGGACGAATGGAAAAAGACACGCTGGGAGAAACAATTTCTTTATTGGTGGCATTGCAACGCATCCCGGGAAGTCGCCAGTATATGTATACCTAATATGAAAAGCCTTCGACGTAATTTGGAATTGTTAATTGGAAACCTTCCATTTGCGGGCCGTGCTTTTGACAGCCCTGGTCCAAATGACGGCATAATCGTGAATTTCACTTATCAGACCCCCACAAGAATGGAATTGAGATTTATTGAATTGGTTTTGCAAATTATCCCCGTGGAGCCGCCCGCACCATGACTGTGAGATATTTCTAATGATTTGTAGATATGGAAAATGGTCTTGAGTTTTAGACTGCATAATTATTATTCCTTATTTATTTATGGGTCTTCCATAACACCAACCGTTTTAGTAAAAAAAAATGCACTCTACGATTAATTTAAAGATTTAAGCAAGAAATTCGCAGAATAGGCCACTTGCATGGACTTCATAACGACTTGGAAAAAATCGTGTGGATAGATTTTTTTACTAAGATTACGAAAATGTTAGTAAAAATTTTTAGAAATACACAGTTTTTTTTCATTTTTAAATAAATAAATCCATTATTTGGGCTTGTGACGTCACTGCATGAAAATGTCCCATTGCCGAAAATGTTCCTATTATTTTTATAAAATTCCACACTGATTTTTTTTAAAATTTGGCATCACTTTGATTTTAGGCGAATTTTTGAATTTGACATTTAACGTTCACTAGATTTATTGTTTGTTCTCTGCGAACATATCATTTGGTTTGATTTTTTGACAGATGTTATGACAAGAACCCCGTACAATTTACGTTGTCCGTACGTGTTTTAGAGGTATAATGATAATGGCGCGGATTTTAACAATTTTATAATATTCTTAATGTAACAGACGTCTTTATGCATTAGATCTTGTTTACGTGAAACTTTTGCAGCTGGTCGCCACACCTGTTCCTTCAAAATATTATTGCCTACAAGAGAACAGTAAACAACTTATTGACAAGTCGATTCTTGCGAAATGTTACATGAAAAACTGCACGTGTTATTCAAAAACCAAAACACCTCGCATTATCACAAACAACAGGTGCAAAATGCGGTCAAACCATGCAAGAAAAAACTTCGTGTCTAAACTAGTTTGTTTACGTGAAAAATCACACCTGGCTGCCGCACGTGTCCCTTTAAAATATTATCGCCTACTACCTATTCAGAGAAGAGTAAACAATATATTAATCAAGTCGATTCTTGCGAAATGTTACACAAAAGGCTGCACGTGTTATTCAGAACTAAAGCACTTAGCAACCAAAACGCCTTGCATTATATTGATGATAAATCCTGCATTTTAAGCAGGTGCGTTCGTCCCCCTGGGGAAATCAGGTCAACTCAGGCAAGAAAACAATACACATGTCCAAACCAGTTTGTTATTCAAACGAAACTTAGCACACCAGACACATGCCTCAAACACCTGGGGTAATTAAGATAAACAACAGATGCAGAAATTCAAAACATGTTAACGTTTTTCTTAAAAACAGGTGTACGCAAAATTAAGTATAAAAACCATCTGAAAATAAATATTTATATTCATTACCCAAGAAGTCTCTGAGTTATTATTATCTCCCGAAACCGAAGTGACGATCGGAGTCCAGCGCCCTATTGTTTATAGTATTTGTATGGAACAAATAAGTGGTCTCATACACCAGATTTTATTATTATTATAATTTACAAGTACAAGTATATTACATTTGATTTCGTAATATAGACTTTGAACATTATAATGATTTATGATCAATAAGATGGATCAAGGAAAAAAATATTTATGAGGTTTTATATTTTTGGTATGCCTCGTTATTCTCCTGTGTTATTCGTGTGGAAAACGTTATTTTTTTAAAAATGATTTTCGGTTATGTAATTATCGTTTTTTCGCACCTGTAAAATTATGTCCCGTCTTTCCGGTTTATAAAAAATGGTCTGATTTTTCGGATTTAAATTTTCAAAAATCGCCAGGGTTTCAAAAATACGATTAAAAACAAAAATACGGAATGTCTTAGAATATTTGCCTAAACCGGAAAAAAATGTGATGCAAGTGGCCTATTGATAAATAGGTGTACACTAGAAATGTAGATTGAACGGAAACCGCAATGTCGTAACTGACTAAGTACATTTTGGTCCTTATTTTAGCTAGGAGTATGATAATGTACGTAATTTCTTTCGTATACTTATAATGGCCAAGATTTTTTTTTTACATTAACTCTTCACAGGAGGCCCTGAGAAAAACAATTTCCCTCAGGGCCTATGTCATCTGGGATGCTATGTGGAGGGTCTTTTTGAGGAGAGAAAGGAATGAACGTTGGTCTTGAAGAGACGCTTGTTGTAGGAAGGAGGAAACACAGAGGCCGGCAAATCATTCCACAGCCGAGCTGTTGAACACAAGAACGAGTCGAAGAAACGACCCGTTCTCATGTGACAAATGTCAACCGTGTACAAATGTTGGGCACGCGTTTGGCGTGTTTCCCGACTATGCACCGGTTCCGAAGGGATAAATGACGCTAGTTCTTTGGAGCATCTTCCATTGTAATACCGGTAGAACAAAGATAGCATTCCCACCCGACGCCTGTGCTCTAAAGGTTGAAATCCGTCTGTTAAGATGGGAAAATCTATTAAACGAAACGCTCGTTTCTGCACAGAGTCGAGAGTATTTTCTAGAGGTGGCTGCCAAAATTCAACCGTGGGGCGCACTTGGATTTGTACAGGATGTACTATTAAAGTATCAGCGGGCCCTGTACAGTACGCCCAGTTTTTGGTAGGCTAACTCTGGCTTCGATGGAGCCCCCATGAGCTGGTCACTTAGGGGTTTTTTTTTTTTTTAAATTTTCTTTATTCATTTTGTTTGTTACAGGTTTGTTTTACACGGTTTTTAGACTACCAAGCTAAGCAAATGCCCGTATTATGGTAGTCGAGATTCATAAGATGTTATATTAAGCATATAATATTAAGTATAATCATCCATATATGTAGATGAAAGTACAAACATACAGCATACATATTAAGGAAAATATTCATACTAGTATTAGGTACATGATCACATACAGGAAAGGAGTTAAACTAGGTGAATATTGTATAAATAAAAATAAAATAGAATATCAAATAAAAATAAAAGTAACAAATAATAATATTTTTCGGATTTCAAAGGATTTAAAAAAATTAAAAACTGTCAAATTACTTTACACTTCACTTGTTAGAAGCCAACTAGAATTTAACTCCACCATTTGGAATCCTTACTACAGTGTACATGAGAATTCCCTTGAGCGAGTCCAACATAAATTTTTACGTTATATTTGACGACCTCCGTAGTCCAGTGGGTAAGACTCTTGACTCACAATCCGGAGGTCGCGGGTTCGAACCCGGCATGCGCAAATAAATTTTATTTGATTAATTTGTGTTATTTCACAATTAATTCATTTAAAATAATATATAGTATATTTGCGCCATGTTCCAGAGTGGAAGATACTATCAGTATCGCCCTGGTGTAAGACCACCATTCAGAATTGAAACGTTGCTTGAAAATGGCTTTAGCCGTGTTTAGTGACCAAATCTGAATAGCCAGGTACTTCCCAACCTTCCTCTTCCCCACCTCCTTCCCCTCCCCACTACCTTCAGCCTCACAACATACCCCAATTAGGGATGCCATAGTCTCACTGGCTCCAGACGGGAGCAGTTGAGATTCTTGTGCGGTATTCACTGTAAAAAAAAAAAATTAAATTGGGAATATTCATCGAAAACATTAATTACCCCTCACTGTTACAATTATTGGGACTCGATACATTAAAAGAAAGAAGAATTTGTTCAGACCTATTCAATTTATTTAAAATCGTTACCAACCTGTTGAACTCCCCTGAACTTCTTTCGCTAATATGTTTCCATGTACCTAGTCGATCAGTTCGTTTCAAATTACCTTATCATTGCAACAATACAGGATCTAACGCTGAACTCAATTCCATAATGAATCGCCTGCATGTATTTGGAAATAAATATGTTTTGGATGAATCTATAAACATTGCTAGTTTAACCTCATACAAACACTACTTAATTAAAACTGTCTGTCAGCGCTTCTCAGTTTGACTATAATCAAATACAGTTTTAAAGTATTAATTTCTTAATACAAAATATCCGGGATTTATAATATATTGTATTGTATTTATAATAACCTACTCATTGTACTTTTTAATGTTGATAATACAATTTCTATTGTTCTCTTTTATGAATTTTATAGTTATATTTTTCTTTTTTTATCTATTTATATTCTGTATTCATATGTAAAATAATTGTAATTCTTTTGTAAAAGCCGCTATAATCGGCGTTAATAAATAAATAAATAAATAAATAAATTTTAAGGATAATAGAAATAAAAATATTGGTTACACCAAGCATATCAATGGAGGGTCTGTTCGGAAGATTGCTTCCGTTGAAAGATACTAGATTTTCATTTCCATCCCTTTTAGACGTAATCAGACAAGATTGGGTCTTTGAAACATTAATAGATTTTATACTAATATTTAAAAAGGAATTACTCACAGGGATACCAAATAGGATGAATTCGCCGCAATTTGTAGGATTAATTCTTCTCAGTGTTCTTCACAATGGGTTTTGTTCAAAGATATTGAAATATGAGTAGATGTGCTATCTGCAGTTTTTATTAGGTGGGACTGCGCTTTCGGGTGTCGCCGATATTGTTTACCAATTAACAAATAAACTAAATGAACGATTTATTAAAGAATAAACCAAACGAACATTAAACTAAATGAACGAATTCTTTCCGTATTCAAACTATATTCTTTACCAATACTAATGCACATCTTCAAAAAATCAACGAAATGAACTAATTCTTTTCGTATGAAACTGCTCTAATTATGTCCGCCGACAGTTGCGCGAACACCATATCATATCTCTTTTGTATTTGAATATCTTTGGTTTTGTTATTTTCACTTAGTATTAAACTCGTTTAAAAATGAACTTTGCGTATTATTTCCCTTATGCGTTATTATCATCGTTATGCGTTAATGTTTATTATGCGATGATTATACTTCGAATACCGCAACATTCGAGTTGTCAATAATACTGATATGAGGGAAAAAAATGGAGAGCGGGGAAAGGGAGTAATCGTTGCCGTAGGACAAAATATTTTAGATCCAAAATAAACACAAACAATTCGCCGGACGCAGCCAATTATTATTATTTTTTTTAAAAAAGAAAGACCAACATTACCGGGTTACGAATAACCCAACAATGTTTGAAAAGCTCCTACTACCACCACAGAAAGCCGAAAATGTTGCTTGTGTTGTGATGGAGGATTTAGCCAGCCGAGGAATCGAACACGCGACGCTCGGGTGGGACCCAAGCGCTATGCCCACTCAACCACTGACCAATTATACTTAGCATGTTCAGAAAGTAAATGTACCATCACCATAACGGGCGATGGTTTTTAGTTTTTTGAAGGTTGGCTACACTGAGTGGTAGAAAGGGGTCTCTTGACCAGAAGTGCTGTAATCCGCTTTTTACTCACGGAAGGAATAACACCTATAAAAAAAGGTGTGGATTTCTGAGCTCTATTGTGACTGGAGATGATATTAAGTGACTCATTACACGCCTGGGAAGAAAAACAGTCGTCGATGTGGCGTTACACTAATTCCCCATATGTTAAAAAATTGGAAACCACAATTTCAGGCAAAAAAATCATGGCCTCAGTGTTTTGGGACCGAAAAGGCATCATCTAGGTTGAATTTCTGCCTCAGGTTAAAACCATCAATGTACAACAATATTGTGATACCATAAAAAACTCAAAAAGAGCATTCAAAACAAAAGGCTGACCAGGGAAGTGTGCTTTTTTTCACGAAAATGTCCATCCTCACACAGCCTTAGCCACCAATGCGCTCTTGAACTCATTTGATTGGGATGTTTTGAACCACTCCCCGTAATTCTCTGACTTGGCGTCTTCAGATTATCATCTTGTCACCTTCCTGAAGGCACGTATGGATGAAAATAAATTTTCAACCGACGGCAGGTGCAGAAAATGGTCCTGAAGTGCGGGAAGGAGCTGGCGGAAGAATTCTTCGAGAAGGAAATAAAAAACTTGTGCCACGGCTCACCACATGCATTGAATGGGTCTTTGCGATTGTTTGGAAAAATAGTCAACAAGTGTATCAACAATATCCTGTATTTTTTTTTTAATACACTTTTTCAAAAAAAAAAAATCAGTAAACTTACTTTCTGAACATGCCTCGTACTTCGCTTCCCATTTACATTTCATGATGATAAAACATTGTTTTGCATGGGAAATTTAAGACCGATCCGATTACGAAACATTTCCACATTACATTTTTCTTTTATTTTTTGCAGAAATTGCAAATAAATTGAAAGTGCGTATCTGCTAACTTAATATTTATTTATTTTATAGCATTTGTTTATTTTGCAATTAGTGCTGTCAATCTGAAGATTTTATTTTGCAAATCCGTCGTTTTTCATGCACTATGTCGATAGCGGAAATTTGAAATACTGTACAGGATATGAAAACTAAAGTTGAGATAAATGTATAACTTTTCTTCGCCTTTTTTCTCTTTCGTTATGCATCGTGGAAATATTTCTAGGAAAATAAGTGTAACCTTTACGACATGCATTTTAAAAGAATTTTCTGGCAGAAAAATTGAAAATAAAATATTTTCTTTTATTAAAAAATTTATAATTGTTTTTTTTTTTAAGTATTCTGAAAGATCTATTCAATGGTTTATAAAAAAAAATTGATAATTTTATAGGTCTACAAAAACAGGAGATGTGATATTTTGAAAAAAAAAAACAACTTTGTTTTCGTTCTCTTGAACAATTAACATTTCACTGAAGAAGACGATAACAATAATAATCAAAACAAAAATATGAAAGAGAACAAGACATAGAAAAAAACAGAAAAAAGACAATGGTCGCAATTGGGACTCGAACCCAGACCTCTTGTCTAACCGGGACGTGCGCGTTAACCCAATTTAGCTATTGCCACCTTCTGTCAAACCGTCATTTATTCATATGGAAAAATAATTAGTTGAAGATAATATTGTTATTTCTAAAATTTTAAATAAAATATTGACAATTATGACGGTTTGAGAGTAGGTGGCAGAAGGTGGCATTATCGAAATTGGTTAACGCGCACGTCCCGGTTAGACGAGAGGTCTGGGTTCGAGTCCCAGTTGCGAGCATTATTTTTTTCTGTGTCTTCTTCTCTTTCATATTTTTATTTAGATTATAATTGTTATCTTCTTCTTCAATGATATATTACATTGATGGGAATAACCTTCAAAAGTTACAAAAGAGAGTTTTTCTTATAAAAAATTGAATTAACATTATGTCCTTTACAGCATTTCAAATTTAGGTGATGGATTTATTTTATATTTAAACACTTAATACAGGGTGAACAGCGAAAAAAATCATGTGCAGTTCACACGCGGTAGAAATGAAACCTTTAGTAAACTAAAGTAGACAAGAGTGGGGAGGCTACGAAGCTCCACACAAAGAGGAGGCCGATTATTCTATCTCATTTTCTCGCCTGCTAAATCCTATAGATGTATGTGTTTTCGTTATTTGTTTTTGGGGTGTTATGCCGTGTTGCGCTACCTCCTTCTTTAGCCAACGTTTCGGCAGAACACATCTACCGGATCTGCCGGATCTGCCCTGATGATGGACACTGCAACGATGTCCGAAACGTTGGCTAAAGAAGGAGGTAGCGCAACACGGCATAACACCCCAAAAACAAATAACGAAAATGCTTTTGGCCGTGAAAATCTTAAAACTTATCTGTATGTGTTTGTCTCTTTTTAGTGTCGCTTTTAAGTTTCATAGAGGTTCAAATCACAACGGTGCTAAAGAAGTTTTCACTTCAAAAAACTCTAATTTCAGGGTATCTTCATTGGATTAGAAGGAAGTTTTCAGAATACGGTAACAAGAATGGCAAGTTTAAAGAGAAATATAAAAATCATTTCAGCCAATGACTGAGAACCACTCATTCAAAAACAGCCTTGAGATTACGACCCTTTTTAGTTTTTCTCGTCATGAAGAAACTTTTGTGATATTTCATCGAAGGACCAAAGGATCATAAACCATTTTTATTTTTACTATCTTCCGGAGATTTAAGCACATACGGATCATTGATTCTATTAACATCATCTCGAAATATATGTGAAACGAGTTATTATAGACGACACCGACTTTTCTTACCGCCCGCTTTCGGTTCATTTAATATCTGATTGATGTAGTGCGGTAAAATGTTTGCAGCAGAACGAGTCATGTTAATCCAGTGATGCTCAACCATTATAGCTGAAGGGCCAATTTATCGGTTTAAAAATTTAATTATTGTTTTTAATTGATAAACTAATGCTTTACGACAAGATTTATTGAATAGCACAAAGGGTAACAATTATTACAAGCAATAATTATCACCCTGAAACACTCATCTACATTGAAAAAATCTTCGAAGAAAAGATACATGCCGCCGACAGGACTCGAACCCGTGTCATTCTGATTTTCGGTCAAATGCTCTGACCACCTACGTCGGCTTACCTCCTGCCCGCCAAATAATTCAATATATACTAGTGTTTCATTCAGCAATCATTGCTTATTACATTTTTTCATCTGAAAACAACAAACTTTATTTTTATATGAGAGATGCATTGTAAGTGCTAAATCTCTCACTAGGTGGCGTCGAGACAAATTATGTCTACATTTTTTGGTGAAGTACTTTTAAGTTGTCAAATATAATTATTATTTTTAATTGATAAACTAAAGTTTTAAGACAAGATTTATATGCATAGAACAAAGGGTAACAATTATTATGAGCAATAATTTTATCAGCCTGAAACACTCATTGTAACCGACGTGTTACGCACCCTCATTTGTTTTTTCAGCAAAGTCATCGCTGGCGGTATCCTCTACATTTAGTGGTCATTTCTTTGAAATTTTTTCCGAAATTTCTGGCCACTAAGATTGTTAGTACCGTGCCGCCAGCGACGATCTTTCGCCGAAATATTTTAATTTTCATTTATTATCTTTTTTATTATGTACAATGCCCCGGTGCAACAAATAAATGCTCGCGTGCTAAGGTTGCCACCGGAAGACATTTTAAACTCTTATCATTTACAAATTGTTACTTATATAAATACTTTGCCACTAAAAGGCCCCAGGTCGGCTTCGCCGCAAGGGAAAACAAGAAGCTCCACCTCCAAGCCAAGTAAACTGCCTCTCCTCCCTTTCCGCACTCCTATATAAAATGTATATTTTTTCAATTAATATAACTTACACACCCCGCCGGACAATGAAATAAACATATTTCATTCCAGAGTCCTGCCGGGCATTCAGGGAAAGAGAGTTTGAGTCTCTGACCCTTAAACCCACAATACTAGGGCGTTTTTTGCCCGGAAAAATTCCTTGCCAGAATCCGTTTTTTCCCATTTCAAAAATCCAGGGACCTCGTAAGACGATGAAACAAACAGGTTTCAGTAGCTAGTCTTGCGAGGGACCTGGGAAAAATACTAGATTCTTGTTTTAACTTCTCACAATTAGCCAAACAGTAAATATCTACCACCAAATCATAAACTTGCCTGGAACTCAACATAAACTCACCAAAGCAAAAATCTACGGATAAACCATACCTGTATAAATATGTTAGAATTAAGACATGTACCTGTATATAACAATTTTACCCTGTAGAATTATTTCTAATTCTCAATTTTGAGCGACCACTATCGTGGGCGACACCGACAAAATAAGGTGTGACAGAAACGCCGCCCTATTTAAAGTATCGGGCAAGGTCAAACCTCCCACCCCATTTCTGTACCACGTGACCCAAATTTCGTGGAGATTTGGGCAAAAAAGGAGCCACATTTTTGATAATAAATCAGTTCATCTCTACTCAACAAACTCGTCTTATTTATTTCTTCAAAGTTTTTCATCAACCAGCTGCCTCCCGCCGACTTCTGCCTGCAGTCCTGGTGCCTACATCCTCCAGACAAGCCGGCCCTACTCAAGGCAACCGCCAGGCGCCAGGCTCAGGCAGAAGAATCGGCACATCCAGTGTCCTTCACCCACCAGGCACTGGGTGCTAGGGAGGTCAGCCATTTATTATTTTTATCATCCCATCATCCTGAACGTGCACTAAAAACCCGGTACTTTTTACTGTCTTGTGAAGACGCTGATACGTCTGTTACACCCATATACATTGAAAAAATCTTCCGAGAAAAGATACATGCCAAAACATGGGTTCGAGTCCCGTCGGCAGCATGTATCTTTTCTCGGAAGATTTTTTCAATGTAGATGAGTGTTTCAGGCTGATAATTATTGTTTATAATACGGTTTTAAATTTGTTCGCGAGTACCTACATCTTGACATGGTTAATTTTATATTCGAAGAGGTTGCTATTGTTGAATTTATATTAACGTTTCTGTATTTTGTAAAACGGGAATCATTTAATAATTCAATTGTAGAACGCACAAGTAAAGGAAACATTTTCTAGCTTCAAGAACAAATGGATAAAGCTATCGAGTTTATCATTCTGAAATATTAAAACATGTGTGTAAATACATCCTTGTAGTTTTGGGTGGAACTTTCAAAATATTGAAGGCAAAAATTATTTTTTTAAACCATTACATATTTACACGCGGAAATTAAAAAAAATAATATTCGGTCGCGTCGGTGTGAGACAAGTGAAAGTAAGGTGAAAGAAAGATTAAATTTTGAAAGGCCTAAGAAATAGATCATCATCATCACTCTTGGCTCTACAACTCCTGGTGGGTCTTGGCCTCCTCAAGAGTCTTCCTACACTCATCTCGGTTTTGTGCTAGCTCTCTCCAGTTTAAAAGCTCCAAGGTAACTATCTTCGAGGATGTTGTCGCTCCATCTTAATCTTGGTCTTCCCAGGCTCCTTCGCCCTATCGGTCCTGTGTTCAGCAGAGACTTTGGTGCCTGATGCTCGGTCATTCTCTTTACATGACCCAGCCATCGAAGTCTTCCCAGTTTTGTAAATTTTGTGTGATGTTTAGATCCTTAAACAGAGTATATAGCTCATTGTTGTAACGTCTGCGTCAAAATCCATTTAGGAATCCGTCAGGAATAGATGCAGACCAACAAATTTTGTTTAGATTTAAATTTAGTTTCATCATTATTTATTTTAGGGGTATTATGCCATGTTGCGCTTCCTCCATATTTAGCTACGCCTCGGACAGCGTTACGGTTTCCATCACCAGGGCAGATGGGTGTTCTATAATCTGAAGAAGGTATAAACACCTACAAATAAACCACGATAATACTTCTGGCGAACTTATCATTTGGTTTGACTTTTTGACAGATGTTGTGAAGAGAATCCCGTACATTTATGCTGTCTGCATGTGTTTTAGAGGTATAATAGTAATGGTGTTGATTTTGACAAAATCAAATTTTATTATAGTCTTATTATTATTATAATTTACAAGTACAAGTATATTACATTGGATTTAGTAATATAGACATTGAACATTATAATGATTTATGATCAATAAGATGGATCAAGGAAAAAAATATTTATGAGATGTTATATTTTTGGTACGCCTCGTTATTCTCCTGTGCCATTCGTGTGGAAAACGTTCTTTTTTTAAAATGATTTTCGGCTATGTAATTATTGTTTTTTCGTACCCATAAAATTTTGTCCCGTCTTTCCAGATTATAAAAAATGGTGTGATTTTTCGGATTGAAATTTTCAAAAAATCGCCAGGCTTTTAAAAATACGATTTAAAAAAAAACCCGAATGTCTTAGAATATTTGCCTAAACCGGAAAAAAAATTAAAAAAATGTGATGCAAGTGGCCTATTGAGGAAGTCATAGTCCCTACTGCCCAGAGACAATGGCATTCCCATTTGTGGTATATTGTGAGACTAAAAGGAATTGGAAAGAGAAGGAGATGGGAAAGGGAAGGTTAGAAAGTAAGATAAATAATTCTTTTATCATTTCATCAGGCAGTGAGATAAGTCTTTAATTTTAAAAAGTGCACATCTCGCTTGTTGTTAAGATTCCAGATTTCAACATCAATACTATCAAATACTATTTTCAGCTGTGTGTCTGACTGTAACTCTGGTTTATTGTGTTACAAATTTTAAAACGTAATTTTTTTGTAATAAAGCAATAAATCAAATACCACCCTTGATATAATTTAATACTTTTTCACGTGATTTCGTTTCTTTAGTACTTAGGTACTGAGGTGATTTTTCACAAAAACGGCGCTTTTACGCACCAGATTTAAATGTCCGGGTTTAATTTTCCCCACAGGAAAAACTAAACCCTTTCACACACTTCCCAAATGATCATCTGGTCAATCCACGTTATGCAATTGCACTATATAAGTATTATGATTACAAAACAATACAAGAACAACATGTCAACCTACCAGAGACCAGATGGGAAAATAATTCACCGACTCCAGATATTTTCATATCAGAGGGTTTGGCTCTGTGGAATTCCTAATTGAACCTATTAATCCTACTGATCCCTCAATATAAATAAAAGATCTTTTGTAATCCTACATGTATTTAAAATTACCGATTTTTGCATTTTTAATTCTTTGATCAATCTAATTATTATTATTATTATTATTATTATTATTAAAGTACCTACCTACCTATAATAATATAATATTTTATAACCAGAACATTACTTAAATAATTTATTTTTTCGAAATGTTTTTTACCTTTCGTTTAAATTTCTTAGGGTTATTCATCTTGACTAGTAGATAAATTTCGTGATTTTTCAAGGGTATTTACATTTAAGCTAAAATGTAATTATCAATCCCTCACTTTTAATATCCCGTGATTTTTTACAGGTCTGCGCTGGTTATAAAATAAAACTACTATTCTCAAGTTATTTTTTAATCCAGTCTATGAAATATAAGCCTCTGAAACCATCTTGGAAGTTATGATCGGAGTAAGTGCCTCATAAAACCATATTAATACTAACTCGCATCACGACGATGTCTATCGAAAAAGATACGCATCTTTACGACTTACAGTTTGTTTGGCGCCTAATTAATTTGAAATGTATCTTGTGCACTGGACAGAAAATTCCTGGAAGCTGATCTCTACCGATGTCATATGTCTCGAATATTATTATTTTTGCTTTTCACTGTCACTTATCACTCTTAACTCTTCACTCTTAACTCTTCACTCTTCACTCTTCACTCTTCACTCTTCACTCTTCACTCTTCACTCTTCACTCTTCACTCTTCACTCTTCACTCTTCACTCTTCACTCTTCACTCTTCACTCTTCACTCTTCACTCTTCACTCCTGGCTCTTGGCTTTTCGCTTTTCGCTCTTCGCTCTTCGCTCTTCGATCTTCGCTCTTCGCTTTTCGCTCTTAGATGTTCGCTCTTCGCTCTTGGCGTTTCGCTCTTCGCTCTTCGCTCTTGGCTCTCGGCTTTTCGCTCTTCGCTCTTCGCTCTTCGCTCTTCGCTCTTCACTCTTCGCTCTTCGCTCTTCGCTCTTCGCTCTTCGCTCTTCGCTCTTCGCTCTTCGCTCTTCGCTCTTCGCTCTTTGCTCTTCGCTCATCACTCTTGACTCTTCACACTTCATTCTTCACTCATCTTAGATTGAACTTGACATAATCGCACAGTTGTTAAGTCAACTAAAGTCTGAAGTTTTATCGGTCGGTCTGTCGGTTATTATAACAGAATCTTCGTAAGTATAAAAAGCTCGCTTTTAGTCATCACTCTTCACCTTTTCACTCTTCACCTTTTCACTCTTCACTCTTCACTCGTCACTCGTCACTCTTCACTCTTCATATTTCACTCTTCAATCTTCACTCTTCACTCTTCTGAAAACTGAAAAAGCTAGTAGATAGATAGAGCAATTGAACGAAAGATTGACAATCACACAACGAATCGATGAATCTGCTGCCTCAATGGCACTTTCCTATGGTGACCATACGCCCAAGTCTCAATAATAATTCTCAATCGCTTCAATTGCATCAGTAAACGATCAATTAGCTATTATTGTCAATCGCATCAATTGAAGTAATTAGAAATAATTAATCTCCGGCAATATGTCGTATCCTGGGCTACAGCCTAGCCAATGAAATTCTGAAAAAGATTTTTGGAGAAAAATACAATATTTGAACACTTTTGACTTATTTCACCCAAAGTACGGAAAATATGATTATTTATGGCATATGGAAACGCCCACAAACCACTTCTTTCAGTTTATCTCCTTACTCGAGACCGTCGCGTCGGATACAAATCATATGAAAATAGTAATTAAGATTCTTTTAATGCGTTGGTCATACGGCCTAGACTGAGTAAAACAGACGTGGAGGCTTTTTGAGTCACTCCGGTAATGCGATATGCCGAGGACACTGAAATAGAGTAAGAAAGGGGCACTTTGAACTGTTTTTCAAAGCAATTAATATGTCACGCAATTGGAGTGGATGCGAAAAACAAAAAAAAATGGAGCATATGCATTCACTTCCGACAGCTATGTAATTGAGAAAAGTCACCGAAGTGAAAAGACAAAAAGTGAAAAGAACCAGCCTGTCGTGCTTACACTGTCTTATTGATATTAGCGTAAACGGAACAACACGTATTATATTGTTCCTTTTACGCTACTATCAATAAGAAAAGGAACAATTTAATACCTAAAAGGATCAATACGTATTATATTGTTCTTTTTACGATAATGTCAATAAGAAAAGGAACTTTTTTTTAAAACTACTTCAAAAAGGAGGAGGTTCTCAATTCGACTGTATTTTTTTAATGTTTGTTACCTTAGAACTTTTGACTGGGTGAACCGATATTGATGATTCTTTTTTTATTTGAAAGCTGGTGCTTCCCGTGTGGTCCCATTTTAATTTGATCCAGTTCCGACAATGGCATCCATGAGAAAACCATATAAGTCTTAAATTTGCAATAAGTATGTGCGAATAACTCAATATCACGCCAATCGATTTCAATGATTTTTTTTAATTAGAAAGGATGTACTTCAAGGGTAATTTCATGAGAGTTTGGTTAAGTTCTGATTATCGGATCCATGACAAATTAACGAAACTCGGCCGAATCTCTTAATTTGACCCTAATGTCGTTATGGTCAAATTATGTCTGTCTCATATTAGCAGCACGTTTAGTAGGTTTACCCATATTCAGACAAATTAGTTAGTGTACTTCAGATTCACTAAAAGTTAAAAAAAAACAAAAATTTTAACGAAACAAAAAATGCACTAAAAAGGAGAAAAATAATTTCGTATTCTTCTACAACTTCATAATCAACTTACTTTTTCTAATCATCAATATGTAGGTACGATTGTTATTTTTGGAGTCGGTGTCAGCAAGTTGCTTGTGCGACACGAGCACATCTCACCTATTACTATGTATGTAGTTATAAACCTACCTTGACTGACACCGACTCAAAAAGTAACATTCGTACTTTTCTTTGATTTTTACAAATTTTTGAATAATCAAAATATAAATAGAAAGAAGGATGCATATAATACGTATTGCTCCTTTCAGGTATTATATTGTTCATTTTCTTTTCTTTTTTGTGGGAACCGACATCTAATAAAATAGCTAAAGTTCTCAAAAATTGTGGCTTAGATGTTGCCTTCCGCACAAATAATACTTTATGATCATCTCTTAAAAACTCAAAAAATAAAATACCCAAACTAAAAAATAGTGGGATTTACAAACTCCAGTGTGATGAATGCAACGCTGTTTATGTTGGACAAACTGGCCGGTCCTTTAACACTAGATTCAAAGAAAACATGCGATCGTTTAAAAATAATAATAAAATAGAATCACAATTTGCTAAACATCTCTTAGAAAACAATCACTCACTTAGTAATAATAATAAACCATTTCCGTTGCACTTACAAAATAAAGGACGCAAACTCAATCTGTTAGAACAGTTAGAAATTTATAAAAACTCTAATAATCAGAAAGCTATTTTAATTCGCTAGCCACTTTTAGATATATTTAAACCCAGTCCAAATACCTAAATGTGCTATTAACTAAATACATGAGTCATCGTGGGTTATCCAAGAGTATAATGATGACCATTTCAAATATCAATTGTATTATTAGGTAAATCCTGATGAATCATCAAGGGTTTATTTTATGGAATAATTAACGACCTCCAGTCAAATTTAAACAATCCAGTAATTGGGAAACTTAACCACTAATATTTCAGTCATTTTATTTGAAGTTTAGTTTAATTGTTATTTTTGGAGTCGGTGTCAGCAAGTCGCTTGTGCGACACAAGCACATCTCACCTATTATTATGTATGTAGTTACAAACCTACCTTGACTGACACCGACTCAAAAAGTAACATTTGTACCTACATATTGATGATTAGGTATGTACTGACACAAAGTGACGAATGTGGACACGCGCGGTAGAATTAAATTCCATTACCTTATACCGTACCAACTTATAACGCTCTCGGTTATGGCCAAAAATCTTGACGGCCGGCGTAGTGCAGCGGTAAGGCGCTTGACTAGCATTCCGAAGGTCGCGGGGTCGAATCCCGGCGTGGCAAATAATTTATTAGATTAATTTGTGTATTTCACAATTTATTCATTAAAAATAATATATAGTTTATTTGCGGCACGTTCCAGAGTGGAAGATACTCTCAGTATCGCCCTGGTGTAAGACCACCATTCAGAATTGAAACGTTGCCTGAAGTGGCTTACGCCGTGTTTGGTAACCAGATCTGAATAGCCAGGTACTTCCCCACCTTCCCTTCCCTATCTCCTTCCCTCCCCACTACCTTCAGCCTCACAACATACTCCAATCGGGGATGCCATAGTCTCACTGGCTCCAGACGGAAGCAGTTGGGACTCTTGTGCGGTATTCATGTAAAAAAAAAGATTTTTCGCTCAGAAACGAAACAGAGTTCTCCGTAAAATTTGTTGCCGAGAATGCAGCAGAGACCGAGATCTCGGTTGACCCTTAGTCGTGCATCACACACTATACACACTTTGCTATTTTTAACTCTGCACCAAACACTTTAAACACACACTGTCACACAGAAAATCTTTATGACAACTATAGATACTCATCGAATGCTACCACCATTCTATGAATTTCCTTTTTGGTTAAGCATATTTTTATTAGTAAAAATACTATATTTAATTAAATGAAAACAATGTGAGCGAAACTCAATCAAAAATCTAAAAACAGAAAAATCAGAAAAAGATATTGGCACCTCTGGGACTCGAACCCAGGACCTCTCGCTTTCCGGGCAAAGGCGCTACCACTGCGCCCAGGTGTCGATATCCAATTCGGTCATTATTAACTATATCATACTTCGTCTAAGAACCACCCACATTATCTTCATTTTCTTAACGCATATTTTATTGGCTGCTATTTATACGTATGATTGCAAGATTCATATCTGAACTAAATGCTATCTAGATGGTGTCTGGATAAATATTTATCAATTTGATTTAATTTGCGACATCTACTTTTCGGCTTTTCTGTAAGTCTAGGATGAATACATATATTTTTTTATTTTTTTTACTGGAGCTCCACACAGGAGGCCCTGAGGAAAATAATTTCCCTCAGGGCCTATGTCATCTTTGGGGATACTGTGTGGACGGTTTTTTAAAGGAAAGGAAGGAGGGGAGAGTTCTGGGAAGGACGAGGGTTTAAGGGGTGGGTAGGAATCTGGGGTTCAGTGTGTCCTGGTCATCTGCCTCCAAGACCTAGACAAACCTCACCTCATGAACCCGGGCACACCTGTTAAATTACCAAACGTAGAGAACCACTTGGGGTGACCTATGGCAGAGGCGTTGGTTATCCAATAAAGGTTTCCGGGGCGGCGGTACCCATTTCCACCTCCCAAATTGAAAAACCTTAAGAGCGTTTCACCAGCCGGCGGCCGAAAATCCACATTTGGTCGAAAGTTGTTCTTACGATCGTGCAGGGCGGTTACAACGAGAAAGATTAATTACTCTCCGTACCAGCTTTTTAAAATTATAACACTCCAAATTTGCTTTAATTTATATCTACATCCAAAAATGCTGAAAGGCGTGATGATAAAACCTTTAATTAATGTACTTTTTGTAATTATTATTTATTGATTATAAGTATTTATCATTTTTCAATAATGTCTAAGTTAAATAAGAATGTTAAAACTGAAATATATTAATTTTTCAAAAGAAGCAAACACATTGTGACTTGAAATTTTAAATAAATAAAAAGAAAATATTTTTGAATGTAGCTATTACTTTTTGGTTATCCATTTTAGAAAAATGAAACAATTCAACTTTGTATAAACCACTTATATAATGCGTAAATCCGACCGGTTTCGGAACAAACGTTCCTTCTTCAGGGAAAGCTTATACTAATTTGACAGTTTTTCGTTCCACCCCTACCATAATAAAACATTGTTCGAAACTGTAAAATTAGTATAAGCTTTCCCTGAAGAAGGAACGTTTGTTCCGAAACCGGTCGGATTTACGCATTATATAAGTTCTTTATACAAAGTTGAATTGTTTAATTTTTCTAAAAAGAAAATACTTTGTTTTAAGACTTTATTGTGACTATAAAGTGACCTAAAACATAGTATTTTATTTTTATTTATTTCAAATATATTAGTTTGTAAGTGCGTAAATAAGTAACCAAACGGATCAATTTTCGTCAAGAAACACATGTACGTTGGTTACGCCCATACACATACCTACACATACACACACTTACATAGCACGCATACATACTATCACTGTTTGGAATTGGAATTAATATTGTTGCAAGTTCCTTTTCCTACCCATCCCTATTTGTCTTACCCACAATATTATTCAGTCTGCAATATACTCCCTCCGCATATAGCCATTTTTTGTGCTTCCGCTCTCGGTTAATCCGCTATAAATAACTCCGCTGTGTACTATAAAACTAAACGAACATTCACTCCTATTGTGATCGTGCCTCTTGGATGGGAAAGAAATCATACAAGTGCATTGCCAGGCTACAAGTTTTATACTTTTCAGGTGAGTCCTGTCCTTTCTATGCAACAAGTGTTTTTATCATTTTTAAGCAGTGATAGTAACACAAAATCAAGGTCCTTCGCCAGTCATTCTTTGACACAAACACAAATCCACTCTCACAACATAAAATACCATCCATACGTATATATTTTTTAATGATTTTATTTAAAACAAAATTAAAATTCTAAAACATGCGATACTCAGATAATGTATTGATTTATTTTACTGCATGATTATATAATTTGAAATGGGTGTGGTATAATACAAAATCTTTTTTGAAAATTTAACAAATTTGCCAACGACCTATGGTATAACCTTATTTTACTAAAAATAAACATTTATTCTCAAAATTTAAAACATGCGAATGCTAGATAAATTAACAATCTATCGAAATCCATTTATAATTTTTTGTGGAAAAGAGTCAATACGTCTAAAATCTGATTTAAAAATGATATATTTCTGGTTTTCTCTGGTAATAACCTCTTAATTATCATCGTTCAAATCAATTAATTCACTTATATTTATTATAATACCCCCTTCGAAACCTTTAAATGATACAATTAATTCTAACTTATATAAAATATTGTTTTGATTTATTTTAAAGTAAACCATTTTTTGGATAACCAGCACCCCTGCCATAATTCACCCCAATTGGTTCGTTATGTTAGTCTAGGTCTTGGTGGCGAATGCGTTTGCCCACCTATCGGGCCAGATCAGGA
Organism: Limnephilus rhombicus; assembly: GCA_929108145.2. Taxonomy (NCBI): domain Eukaryota; kingdom Metazoa; phylum Arthropoda; class Insecta; order Trichoptera; family Limnephilidae; genus Limnephilus; species Limnephilus rhombicus. The sequence continues at coordinate 23,236,353 of OV815297.1, read as the reverse complement.
GGGACTGGTTGAGGGAGACCTAACCGAGACCTCTCCAGCCGGACTTTGCCTTGCAGTGCAGTGGGAGGGATGGATTCATACCTCCATCACTCCTGGACACATTGACCCCCTGATTTTTCTCTCATACCCCTTTCCTTCCCAGGACTTTCAATTCTTCCCTTCCCTACTAAGATTCTCCACACAATATTTGGGGATCCAAAGATGACAAAGGCCCTCCTCAGGGCCCTTTGTGGGGAGCTATTGTAAACTGTTGGTCTCCAAAATAAAATAATAATACCGTCGAAAAACTCACTTTTTGGTAATACCTTGAAAATTTTATTTAAAATTATCCCAGGAAATTGGCAACTTTAATTGACCAATTAAAGTGCCTTTAATTGGTCCCTGGATCGGTTAATAACAATTAAACCGAAAACAATTAACTCCAACGATACCAATCAAAACTTAACCCATTCGCTCCGAGGCCCGGGGAATTTCACAAAGTATTAAGACGGAGCGACATTATCGGGAAATGATGCGGAAAAAGTCGTAAATTCTCTTCACGGTCGAGAGGATTCTATCAGAGAATGGTTCACCAATCAGAAAGTCCCGTTTCAATCGCAGTCCAGATGAATTAGTCTGATTGGTTAAAGGGTATGTGGATTTAACATGTGTGGAATAATAAAATGTGATTGACCAAAGCATCTGGTTCCCACGCAGGTTCATATATCTACCAGCTAAAGTACTCCATTATTATTTATTAAAAGCAACATTTTAAATCTATAATGATTATTATAGAAGGTTTACAAAATTGTCATCTTTTTCGTAACTCTGGAATGTTTGTCTTCTCCTGAAAAATATGTTACTATCTATTTACACAAAGAACTAACTGGACCACCCGGCGTTGCCTGGGCTTCATTTTGATTTAAGGCCCGGTAGTAATTGTTCAAAACGAAGAAAAAGGGGAAATATGTAAATAAGAATCGATTAATAGTAAAATCCATAATATCTTCCTTCTCACAGCTTATAAAATTAACGAAACACAACGCCATCTACTAAATAATTAATTTGCATAAAAATCAAATCGATCGGTCGCTCCATTTAAATTATTATAGCGAGTTCCCGGTAAGCGTTGCTATGCCACTTAATAAGGAAATTGTTTCTGCCTGAGTGTCCTTTCCCATTCGTCCCGTTCCCCTTCCGCCTCCCCTTCTCTCCCGCGTTCCCTTTTCCTCGCGTTCCCACTCCGCCTTTCCTCTCCCCATTCCCCTCGTCTGCTTCTCCCGTACAGCGAACCCCCCTCCCGAGTTCCCCTCCCCCCTCCCGAGTTACACTCCCCCCTCCCGGGTTCCATTCACCCCCCTCTCGTGAACTTCCCTTCCCGAGTTCCCCTCCCCCCTCCCGAGTTCCCCTGACCCCTTTAAGGTTCCCCTCCCCCTTCCCGCATTCCATTCATTCAGTCCTGGTACGTTTAGTTTTCAAACAGCTCGCGTGCCATCTATTGCAATTTTTTATACAATTTCATAATGTCAGAGTCCCCAGTATATATAGAAACCTTTGCGGGCATGCACACATCAAATCCCCAAAGTTTGAACGAAATAGGTCAAGTCGTTCGGTAGTTATACGTGTGCATACATTTAGGCGATTCATTTTTATTCATATAGGATTATTGAACTTTGATTCTTGAAAGAGTCTCTCCTCATTGACGTGATCTTTCACCACTGCCTGAAATTTTTTTGAAATTGATTTATTTCTTGATGTTTCTTTTTTATGTATAAATATTTATAATTTTTTTTTTTTGTATACTATTCATATGTACAACGTAATTTCTTATATGTATTAAAACTAAATTTGTAATGTGTAAGAAATTAATATTATTTGCGCACCAGATTTAAATGTCCGGGTTTAATTTTCCCCACAGGAAAAACTAAACCCTTTCACACACTTCCCAAATGATCATCTGGTCAATCCACGTTATGCAATTGCACTATATAAGTATTATAATTACAAAACAATACAAGAACAACATGTCAACCTACCAGAGACCAGATGGGAAAATAATTCACCGACTCCAGATATTTTCATATCAGAGGGTTCGGCTCTGTGGAACTCCTAATTGAACCTATAAATCCTACTGATCCCTCAATATAAATATTTAAAAAATCTTTTGTAATCCTACATGTATTTAAAATTACCGATTTTTGCATTTTTTTATATAAATTCTTTGACAAATCTATTTATATAGTAGCAGAAGTCTCGGCTTGCGTATTTCCAAAACCTGTACCGGTTCGGATCGGATAGGTAGGTAAGAGTGAGAGGGTAAAAATAAAGAAAGGATTTTTTTTTTCATATGGCCTTTTTGATTAATCTAATATTTTACACACAGCTTCTCCTGGTAACAAACTGGAAGTCAGCCGCTGAGGACAGGAGGAGTTTGAGGCGAATGTTGCAGGAGGTAAAAGCTCGATATGGGCTGTGGTGCCATCGAAGAAAAAGTTCTGTATTCAACGTGTTAATACTATCGTAAAACTGTTGATTTACCAAAAATAAAATAAATAAAGAAAACAGATACAAGATTTATTTCCACATTTTATTATGTTTTTACCTTAGAAATGATAAAAAGTTTGAACAGTCGGAAAGGTTCCTTATTTGTTGAAGTCCCTTGAGATCAAGAAATAAATTGGTTCTTCTTATCCATTTCCCCATACATCGCTCCAATCAACAGGTGAAGTCCAAACAACTGGATTTATACCAACAGATGTGAACAGAGTTACTCGTCGTATTGTATTCTCGTCTCGTATTAAGTACAATATTAAGATTGAACGAATATGATAAATTATTACGAATGATTTTCTTAAAAAAAAAAAAATAAGAATCTCACGTCCAGAAGACTTTCTATAACCTGATGATGGACGCTGCAATCCTGTTTTTTAAATATATTTTATTGAAATGAATCTTCTTTATCACCGTTGTGATTTGAAACATAATGAAACGGAAACGACACTAAAACGAGACAAACACATACATGTATGGGCAGGGCCGGATCTACGAAATCTGGCGCCCTGTGCAGTAGGTACCGATAGCGCCCCCCCCTACATTTTTATTTTGATTAAAAATTCGTTCACCCCAATTTTTTTTTATTTTTATTTAATTATTTTTTTACACTAATTTATCAAATAAAATCAAGACATTTAATGGTGTCACTTTTCCAAGTGATCTGGCGGTAGCTCTCACACTCGTTTTTTTTTTAAAGAGAGAATCGCCAGGAGCCCTAATCTATTGGGTAAACATAAAATCATGGTGATTCTATTCAATGTAATCCGCAGTACTTTTATAACCTCTAACAACCAATAGAAATTTAGTTATAAATTTAAAAATCTAAAAAGAATATAACCTCAAATTTGTACCGTGCATTTCCCCTGTGTTGAGCGAACAAACACCATACAAACACTAAACACTGACGTATGGTATCAACAGCTTACGAAAGACGCTTACACTGATACCGTAAAGTAACAAATCCAATAGAAATTAATTATACATGTAACGAATTTCAAATAATAATATGTCAAATTAATGATAAAACTGTCAACACCTTACAACCTGCAAATCCTGCAAACCGTGCGATGTTTTTGTTAATGGGATTTACTGAAAATTTCATATGAAAATGGTCTTTAAATTCCTTCTCCTAGAGACTTAGCGAGCGAGCGTACGCTAACTAAAATTGTCAGCGTCGGTTTGTTTGATTGACTAGAACAAAAATACGGCGCTGTGATTGGTTATTGAATTTGGATCGCACCCATTCGTCGTAAAAGACGGTAAAAGATATATGGAAAAATAGATCTTACGTTTAAACTAAATATATGGAATTTGTAAAAAAAATCTGTAACTGACTATAAATTCGTAAGCCGTTGATACCAACCTGATGCGTGCGCATTCTGTTTCTTTGGAAAGTGTTGCTAGAGCGTAATAATTAATTCGTACTATGGGTAATTTTTAAACGTTTCAGGGAATATTATAACAAAATTTTAATACAATATTTATTTTCTCACGGCGCCCCTTCGGAGTTGGCGCCAGGTTTTTTCACGTTTTTGAACGTATGGCAGATCCGGCGCTGTGTATGGGATTTAGCCTGCGAGATAATGAGATAGAATTAAACCTTACCGCATTGGCTGTTTTGATTATGAGCTCAATTTTCAAGGCTCCTATTGGTTGAGAATTTGTTTACTATTATCTGTGCCACCCACCTGTGCCAAAACAGCACTCTTTTTGTTAATTTTGTTCTCTTGGCAACGCTTTGTATATACTCATATTATTTGATCAAAATTTTGGAACAATATCGGATTAAGTACTTTTAAGTTTATTATAGTTAATCGCACTTGAAGTATAACACAAAATTGCACTATACAAATATTACGTTATTATTATTATTATTTGGGCGGTGCTTCGTAGCCTCCCCATTCTTGTCTACTCTAGTTTTCTGAAGGTTTCTTTTTCTCTCATCAAACTCTGCATTTAATATTATTAAATAAAACTTGTATATTCAGAATCAGCGTTTATTGGCCAATATGAACATATTTTTTTAATGCCATAATATTTTTCACTTTCCTTATTACAGGTATTTTATATACATGGGTGCCTATGTTAGATACCAAATTTGATTGATTGTTCTTATAATATACAAAAATGTATGTTTAACAAACATAAAAAATGAAAATTTGTAAAAAGTGCGCAGAGGGTATTACAATGGAAGATGCTCCGAAGAACTAGCATCATTGATCCCTTCGGCACCGGTGCATAGTCGGGAAACACGCCAAATGCGTGCCCAATATTTGTACACAGTTGACATTTGTCACATGAGAACGGGTCGTTTCTTCGACTCGTTCTTGTGTTCAACAGCTCGGCTGTGGAATGATTTGCCGGCCTATGTGTTTCCTCCTTCCTACAACATGGGTCTCTTCAAGACCAATGTTCATTCCTTCCTCTCCTCAAAAAGACCCTCCACACAGCATCCCAGATGACATAGGCCCTGAGGGAAATTATTTTCCTCAGGGCCTCCTGTGTGGAGTTAATGTAAAAAAAAAAAAAAAGAGGGAAGACGGAGAAGGCGGAGTGGGTACGCGGAAGTGAAGGGACACGGGAAGAGGGGAAACGGAAAAGGAATGGGCCGATTGGGAAAAGACACGCAGGGAGAAACAATTTCTTTATAAGTGGCAGTGCAACGCATGCTGGATACTGCCTAGTTATTTATAAAAATATTTTTTGTGTTAGGGTTTAATGTTTGTGCAAGGTACCTGCTAGTCTTTTTCCTTCTGAACTCCTTTCCTTGCTATATTTATTTATTTATTTTAATTTTATTTATTTATTGCTTCTTCACAATTTATATACATATATTTTTAGCATGTAATTATTAACCCCACTAGGGTTCGCCTGTATCGGGGTTAATAATTTCACAATTTAATAAAAATAACACACGCAAATATCGGTCATGCAAAACAGTTAAGTAAAAGCAAAATAGTAAAATTTAAAAATAAAATGATAAACAAAGAAAATAATAAGTGATAAAAATATATGAATTAATAACACAGTGTTAAGAGATCAGACAAAATGTTCTCATTCATTATATCATTAGTTCATACCATTTTCAACAACAGATAAAATTTAAAAAAATATATGTCCTTAGGTTTTTTTTTTTTAAATATGTGTAAAAAATAAAAAATGAAACAAAACAATGATTTATAAGCGATTACATTAGAGCGAATCTTTCTTATGCAATATTAAAGTGACTATCAAATAATTATGAAATAAATATGAAAGAAACCGTTTTGATCACAACATTATTGTTTTTATTCCATTTAAGTGACCGTTTTCATTAAAATATGATTGTATTTTATAGTGTAAGTGACACCTTAGAAATGCCATCCGTGTGATCTTTTAGTTTTGACAAAGTTATGGGATACGATAACCCATATATATTTATTTATTGTTTCTTTACCTTTTTAATTTAGGTGTTATTGTTTAAATTGAAATTTTGAACTTCATTTTGACTTGAGACCTGCCCATTCTCAAATCCTGTTCATTATGCGGTCAAATAAAATTACCATTTTTTTCTCTGTAGCCCAATCATTATTCATTACAATCTTCATGTTTATCTTTGTAAAGAAAATAGTTATTTCCCTCATAAATTTCATAGCTAATGGAACTGTAATCCTTCTTTGACTTGGAGTAGATAATATTGAGGTCAGTTTAATAGTTTCAGAGTTATTTTTATTTTATATTTAAAACTTTTCCCGAAGAATATGAATAACTGACTGCATAAATTTTTCCGATTTTAGCTTAAATTGAAACAATTCCGCTCTGTTTTAATAAGGGATGGGGGGGGGGAGGGTAGATTTTAAGGGCGAAAAATAGCATTTTTATTATATTTTTTTGGAGATATGAAAAATGTTGGTTATTTGATTTCGTACACACGTTATAGCATGACATCTGAAGTATCTTTAATAAAAATTCAATTAAAAATATCAATAAATAAGTCCGTGAGCGCGAATCTCCGGAAACGCCTCGAAAAAAAGTTGTTTAATTATGTGGTGAACATCATAACGCGTTACCGGATCATTTGAAACAAAAATATCAAAATGCGTTTAAAAGGTGATATGTTTTCCAAGATAGTTAGGAAAATAAGTTTTAAGATTTTCACGGCCAAAAGCATTTTCGTTATTTGTTTTTGGGGTGTTATGCCGTGTTGCGCTACCTCCTTCTTTAGCCAACGTTTCGTACATCGTTGCAGTGTCCATCATCAGGGCAGATCTGGCAGATCCGGTAGATGTGTACCGGATACATCTACCGGATCTGCCAGATCTGCCCTGATGATGGACACTGCAACGATGTCCGAAACGTTGGCTAAAGAAATAGGTAGCGCAACACGGCATAACACCCCAAAAACAAATAACGAAAATAGTTAAGAAAAGTTTTATTTTTATTTTTTGCAGCATGTTGAAGTCAAAAATGCAATTTTTGCTAAAATTTTTTCGGTGAATTTGTTATTTTGAAATGGAAAAAAATGGTAAAAAAAACTCTTGACTACCTGTAGATTTATGTGTAGAAATAGTGTACAATATTTCAAGAGGATCGATCAAGTAGATTTTGAGTTACGTTGTACACGAACTTCACAAATTTGTTTGCCAGAAAATTGCATTAAGGTTTTGTTATATTTGAAATATACTTGAATTGAGCATGAAGGCCTGTCGCTTGAAACGCTGTATCTTCTTTAGTTTTGCTCCGATTTACTTGAAATTTTGATACAAGACTCTCGACATGTTGTATGTTCAGAAAAAATATATAAAAAGAAAATAATAGCCTGAGAAGGTATTCCACAGACGGTAATAGAAGATATACCATACACAGAAGGAATTTCAGGACAGACGGAAGTATGAAATGACGGTGCAAGACGATGGATCGAGAGAGTTCAACTCGAGTGTTAAAAAAGCCTCTCCCAAACAGCCCTGCCACGCAATGGGCGGGCAAACGCATCCGCCACCAAAAGTTCGACAAACCCAACCCCGTAAACCCGGGCAACCCTTGCTAAGGCGCCAAATAATTTGGGAGGTGGGTATGGATACCGCCGCCTCGGGAACCATTTATTGGATAACCAACACCTCTGCTATAGGTCACCCCAAGTGGTTCGCGACGTTTGGTGACTTAGAAGGGGTGCCCGGGTTCATGCGGGTGAGGTTTGTCAAGGTATTGGCGGCCGATGTGTCTGCTCACCTGCTGCGTGGTGGACAGGATCAAGAGAGACTCGTTGAGGGAGGTCTTTTATCCTCTCCAGGCCAGAATCTCCTGTTTCATCGCCTTGCACTACAGTAGGAGGGATGGATTAATACGTCCGTCATTCTTGGACTCACTGAACTGCAGTTTCTTACCCATCCTTCGTACCTTTTTCCTTCCCAGAACTTCCTCTCCTTCCTTTCCTTAAAACAACCCTCCACACAGCATCTCCTAAGATGACATAGGCCCTGAGGGAAATTATTTTCCTCAGAGCCTCCTGTGTGGAGCTAATGTTAAAAAAGTAGGGAACCAGTTTGGGTTAACTATATACCTATGGCATAGGTGTTGGTTATCCAATGGATGGTTCCGGAGGCAGCGGTACTCATATTCGCCTGTATTTTAAACACTTTCTATCGGAAAACATAAAAGTTGACGTTTTTTTTAAATGTTTACTCACGTAGAAGAAAGAACTGATAACTACGAGTATATAACGCTTTCTTCAATTTTATGCCAAAGCTATGAAAGTTTCAGACCCTTTTTTACCCCTTCCTAATGTTTCTGGCCTATTTCTCCAGTCTGCCAACCCTGATCATAAATATGGTCTCGAAGGGCTGGCCAACCGTCGCTTTACGACCCCTGGTTTTTATGCGATATCAAGAAGGAGATACTTAAATTAAGTCGCAAAAAGTTGTAGACATTTTCTTACAAGATGTTTTGAAAGTAAATTTTAAAAAGTGGTTTAAACTAGAAATAATAATATACTCAATACCGCCCTGCTGAAAGATCACTAAACCTTCCCTAACCGGAGGGGGTTAAACCAAGTTTTTTTAAATGTTAATACCGCCTGGAGACTATGGCATTCCTATATAAGAGGTATGTTGTTAGTTTGAAGGTACGTGGGGAGGTGAAGGGGAAGTTGTGGAATTACCTTACTATTCAGATCTAGTCACCTAATACGACTAAAGCCATTTTAAGCAACGTTTCAATCGTGAATGATGGTCTTACACCAAGGCGATACTAATATTATTTTCCACTCTGGAACGTGTCGCAAATATACCTTACGTTGCTTTAGATCATGGGTCCGCAACCTTTTGTTGTAAAAGGGCCAAATATTTTGTGTGGGGATTAGTGCGGGCCGCACTTGGGTAACACGTCATTACAGTATACCTGATATTTGGTGACTTAGCAGGGGTGTCTGGGTTCATGGGGTGAGGTATGTCCAGGTCTTGGTGGCGGATGCCTCTGCCCATCTGAGAGAGAGAGAGACTGGCTGAGGGAGGCCTTTTAACCTTTCTCGACTCATCGCCTTGCACTGCAGTTGAAAGGATTGATTCATACGCCCATCACTTCAGGACACATTGACACCCAGATTAATACCTACCCCTCATACCCTTTTTTCTTTCCCAGAACTTCATATCCTTCCCTTCCTTAAAAAGACCCTCCACACGGCATCCCTAAAGATGAGATAGGCCCTGAGGGAAATAATTTTCCTGCTGGCCTCCTGTGTGGAGCTATTGTAAAAAAAAAACCTTCAATATTTGGGTAAAAATATTTTAGTTTTAAAAATAAAACGCTTACAGCCTTACTAAAAAAAACACAGTACGGCCGATAACCTGTGTTGCAGCAGCAGCAACATGAATAAAACCAAAATACACTAAAACACGAAAACATTACTAATAATATTTGTTCTTAAAATGTATTTTAAGTCTGGCAACAATGCAATTTTTCATACTGTACATAATTTAATTGTTTGTTTTCCTACAGAACCACTAGATGGCGGTGCCTTCGCATTCGTCATTCGCGTTGAAACCGCCAAAAAAAAAACTCACTTCGTGGGTGTGTGTGAAATATTACACAAATCTGATCGTAATATCTATTAATATCACTAATTCACTATTACATTCGCATTATTGATATATTTACCGTATTTTTTGTGGTTTTTAACAAGTTATAATAACCATAATCATACTTTGAAAATTGAAATGTCAATAAGTATTTTATGTAAAACATGAAAATTCAAATTTACATTTAAAGTATTTTATTTTATGTGAATTTCATAAAAGTGGTGTTTTTTTTTAATATTAATATCTAATACATGTGTTCCTAAACGTATCAATGAAATTAACGTCTTGAGAGTTGCAAGAAATCAGTTATAAAAGTCGGTATTTTTTTTTAGGTTAGTTTTATGGCAATTTTTTTATTGTATACACGAGGAAAAAATGAAGTGACAGTTTCGTTCCAAATTTATTATATAAAAGGTCAGTATTTTTTAAATTTTGTTTTTTTATAAATTTCTGTACACTTTCATCAAATATGTTTTGGTAAAAAAAAATCATTTTTTTTCGCGTTTGAATCTTAATATATGGCAGTTTTTAAAAACTAAAGTGTATTTCAATTACACAAATCTAAAATGTAATTTTATCTAGTTTTCATAAATGGTATTTGTTTTTATGACACGTTCAAAAATAAGATCATTAAATCTGAGATGGATTGTATAGAGCTCCAGGATGACCTGAACTCCCTGGTCAATGTGTATTGTTTAGAAAACCGCCTTCTTTTGAATGCAGATAAATGTTCCGTCATATCTTATTTTCGAAAGAAAAATACTATACTATATCCGTACATAAATAAATAAATAAATAATTAAAAACAATCTTTTAAATAGGGTAAATGAAATAAGAGATCTTTGAGTTCTATTAGACAGTAAGCTTCTTTTTCAATCTCACGTCGAGCACATCACGTCTAAGGCTTTGAAAATGCTAGGATTTATACTTAGAGTAAGTTCTGTTTTCAAAAATCCACAAACATTTAAGATTCTCTACATATCATACGTCAGGAGCCACATAGAGTATGCTTCAACAGTATGTAACCCTCATTGTTCTACATATAAATCAAATAATCAAATATAGAAAGAGTCCAGAAAAACTTTTTGAAATGTGTTTCGTTTCGCATGCGAAATGATGTAAATTATGTCTCTATGAACCTCAAAACCCTTCAACGCAGAGATATCAGAGACCTAGTAATGCTTTATAAGATAATCCACAATTTTATTGATAGCCCTAACCTATTACAAAATATCAATTTCAGATGTCCAATAAGAGTCACTCGATCTCCAGACATATTTTATATTCCTAAGAGCAATGCTAATTATCTTCAAAATGTGTTTATAAGAAGAAGCTGTAGCACTTTCATTAGATTACGCACAGACATTGACATGTTTAACACGAACCTTGCTAACTTCATAAAATTCGTAAAAAGTAATATTCAACGGAAAACTTGATGTTTCAATAATTCCTTATCTTTCTTTTTCATTTTTCATTTTCATTTTTCTTCATTTACATTACATTTTCTTTTTTGATTTCAGCAGTTTGCATTAAATAACCTCTTCAAAAATGTTACAGTATATATTACCCTTGAAAATACATTTTTTGGAGATTTAAGTGAGTAGATGCACTTTTTCAGAACTGTTTATATTACAAACATATATTGTTTTGTTTGTTTTTCTTTTTATTATGGTCTCAAATTTTTATGTCGTTATTTTATTGGTCAATGATATGACTATCTCTAACACTGTTATATATGAACTTGTAATGACTGTTTATAACGCTAACAAATAAAATTAAAATAAAATAAGAAATATATAGAACATTCAAAACACTTTGGAAAAATTTCAAATTTTGTTCAGATATCATTACTAAAACAGAGATAAACTACCCTCTCAGGCCGTGTAAACCAAGTGTATTTTTTTCCATGAACAATTTTTTAATTAGTAATGTTTTCACATCCGCGGCCGTTTGTCAATTGAATAAAATTTTCACTGGGTTTTTTAGTAAGGCTGTTATTGTATATTTTTATAACATTCATTGAAGTTAATGAAATCAACGAGATTTTCGTGGTTGTATTTGACTTGCAACCACTGTAACTTCTTGTAGTTTTCAGAAAGCAAAACTTAAAAGTAAACCAAGTTTAACATCAAGTACAAGTATCAAGTATCGCTCCCTCCTCACGTGCGTTGCGGCGAGAATCTTGCGGGCCGCAGGTTGCCGACCCATGCTTTAGATTGTCAAATATTTCGATAAATCAATTATTATCATTATTAGTATCAAAACTCCAAACAGGAGGCTCTGCGGAAAATAATTTCTCTTAGGGCACATGTCATCTTAGGGGATGCTGTGTGGAGAGCCTTTTTAAGGAAAGAAAAGATAGGAAGTTCTGGGAAGGAATAAGATATGAGACGTATGAATCCATCCCTCCAAATGCGGTGCAAGGCGATGGGCTGAGAGAATCCGGCTGGAAAAGACGCTTCCCTCAACCAGACTCTTCCAATCCGGTCCGCCACACAGCTTATGCCACCAAGCCAAGACCCGTATAAACCTGGCCCCATGTTCCCGGGCACCCCTGCTAAGTTATCAATCGTAGCCAACCACTTGGGATGACCTTTGGGAGGCGTGTTGATTAACCAACAAATGGTTTCCAGGGTTGCGGTACCAATAACCGCCAACAAATTGAAAATACGTAAAATGATGCTTATACTGCATGTATTTCTAGTTGTAAAATTATTCCGATGTATCAAAACATGCATTTAAACTTGCAATAGAACCAATCTCTGCAGGACTCCAGCATTTATCGAGTGTGAGGAAGAGGTGAAACCATCGACTACCGTCTGAATCGACCTCTCCCTCAAGAAGTCGGCAATCCACGAACACAAGGATGCGGGAAGTCCGTAAGAATGCAGTTTGTTGACAAGTCCTCGGTGCCAAACCCGGTCAAAGGCCTTGGAGATGTCCATTGCAACCGTTTGGGTCTCACCGAAACGTTCCAGGCATCGCCCCCAAACATGCGTCACATACGTGAGAAGATCACCGCACGATCGGTTCCGCCGGAATCCGTATTGACGGTCGTTAATAATTTTGTTCTTCTCGAGGTATGTGAGCAGTTTGTCGTTGATCACACGTTCCATCGCCTTAGAGAGAACTGATGTGATCGCTATGGGGCGGTAGTTGGCCGGGTTGGAGCGGTCACCCTTCTTTGGAATAGGATGGATAACCGCTTTTTTCCAACCAGAGGGCACAGAGCCAGTCTTCAGGGACATTACATCACATAAAAAAAAATATATATATAGGTATATATATATTTATGCGTTATTTATTTAAGCTATTTTGTGGTTATTACCTGTATAAAAACTAATATTGAAATAATTCTGTTAATTTCTTATTACTTATTACTAGGCGTGGCATCTGTTTTGCCTTCCGAAGACATTACAACTAAAGTCTTTGTACCTATCACGAAAAGATGAAATGTACGATTACATTGCCGGTATCTTAGCCGGTACAAATTCCCATAGTATAAACAAAGTAGGGTTAGTTACACCATTTATAACTCAAGAACAGCTGGACCGATTTTTATGATCTTTGATTTGTTGAATTTGTCTCCGCCCGAATAGCTATTAAAACATCTGAAAAAATCACTAAAAAAATTGGAAATAAATTTCTTTTCCTCGTACATTTTGTTCGGAACGAATTCTCATCTTTTGAAAGAGCTGCAGCAATATTGTGATAAGTAAAATGTTCAATAGTGAGTGAATTCTAAAATTTTTTTAGAATTTTTTTTTGTTCTTAAACATATAATGCTGCCCCTCTTTCTTACACACTAAATGTAAGCAGTCAAAAATAAGACAAACGGTGAACGTTTGTCTGCACCCCTCCAAAGGAAAAACAATAATTATAATAAATCTCCCTCAAACGTATAATGAAAGTGAAACGCAATTCTTGTAAGTAGATAAGTGGAAAGTAAGATAAACACAAAAATTATAAATTCGTGCCCAACGCCATCTCTGATACTGACAAAAACAAAACACGGACACGCCCATCGATAATTGCTTCGTTGTGTAATTTTTAACTTAATAAAAAAACTGAACTTAATTAAGTTAATAAATTAAAACAATAGTTATTGATTCTAAGGCGTTACGAAGTTCGTCGGGTCAGCTACTAAAATGATATAATGCAAATAAATGTTAAAATTAATTTTATATTGAATGCGACTGACCGAAACTGCGAAAAAAACAACGGATTTCTCCGGTTTTTCCTGTTTATCAATTTAAATCACAAAATCACGCCAAAATTATTAATTATTTAATTTAAACTAGAAATACGAAGAATCGATGTAAGAGTGATAAATATCTGGTGTTGACAAGTGTTTAAAAAACTAGCGGTGGTTGCTAAGAATTTTCTATTAATTTCGCGTTGAGTTTACCCTCTCCAATTTGCGAAAATCGATGAAACGTCAAAATCAGATCTTTTTGTGAAGTTTTCTCGTAATCAAGTTTATTCTGTGATATTTCTTTTTGTGGTTGCGGAGAAGGTCAGAATCTAATCGAAAATATCGTAAAATAAGAAAAAAAAGAAAATTCAGTGTGGGAGGAGCAAAAACTTTATTCAGGGTTGCTAAACAACTATTTAAACTTAATTTTTTTTATAATGAAAATCAAATAACTTTGTTTAAACCACCATATAATTAACAATATCAATATGTTTCAATAACAATGATTTTTTTTACATTAGCTCTACACAGGAGGCACCAAGGTAAAAAGGGTGGGTAGGAATCTGGGGGTCAGTGTGGCCAGGAGTGACGGACGTAAGAATTGTGAATTGTGACGGACGTATGAATGTAGGTACCGAAATAAGTAGGCTCTGACAACATACGAATATTCATGTTTTTGGCTACATGAATACAAAGAATATGAACGAAGAAAGAAAAACCATCCTACGAGTGGATGTAAATTTGAAAACGCGACTCGGTCGACAATTCCATATGTCAAGCATTGGCCAGCCAGGGTGTCAGGGAGGCCAAATCTCACTGGGAGAAGCAGGGCCACTTGTGCGGTATTCACATAACAAAAATATATGTTCACATAAAAATATATATAATAATATGTTATATTTGATGGCATGATGTTATTTTGCCTAGGCAGCAGGGGCAAAAAAATCGGTAAATTCAGAATTAACTCAAGTCAAAAGTTCAATACCTCCTTTAAAAAGTCATTAAAAATGATGAAAAAAATATCCAAAAATTGGTTAAATTTATCTAAATATCTTTAGTTAAATTGGTTACGTTAGGTTAGATTATGGAATATTTAAAAAAAATATAGATTTTAATTACTTTTCAAAGAGGCGTTAAGTTGAACTGATTCTGACTTGTTATGAAATCAAAAAACAATGTAAGATGTATACGGTTGATTATGCAAAGATAAAATAAATAATTAGTTATTACACAAATTTATCGCATTTCATACAAATAATAATAATTTTGTGTGCTTTTTTTCAAAGGAAACTTCCGGCTAACAAAAAAGGAGGATTGGAGTTAATGGGTTATGTACAGTCGTACAGCCTGTTTGTGAAAGAAACTGTGTATTTCGAAGCCAGCGTTTAAAAAGTGTACCAGCCAGATTTATGACCACGCAAAACCCGTATTTCTCGCAATTTCCTCCGATATATTATTAAGGCCACTGAAGATACAAATCGATGGAAGTGCGCTCTGGGCGTGTCTGTGTACCCGAAAAAAACAACGAATCTCGAATTTTTAAAAAGAAGTAATCTCTCTTACGTCTTTTTAAAAATTTAAATTAGCTTCATACGGGAGGCCCTGAAGAAAAAAAATTGCCAGGGCATGTGTCATCTTTGGGAATACTGTGAGCAGGGTATTTTTATGGAAAGGAAAAGTGGTAGGTAGTAATCTGGGGTAAATGTGTTTAAGAGTGACAGGCGTATGAATCCAACCCTTCTACTGTAGTGTAAAAGGCGATAGGTCGAGAGAGTTCGTCTGGAGAGGTCAAAAGGTGTCCCAGTTCCACTCAACCACTCTCTCCCGATCCGGCCCACTACGGAGTAGTACAGGTAAGCGCATCTAACATATCTCACCCCATGTACACGGGCACTTCTGCACTAGTCACCAAACGCAGCGAACCACTTAGGATGACCTATGGCAGGGTATTGGTTATCCAATAAATGGTTTCCGGGCGGTACCCTTACAAACCTCCAAATTAAAAAATAAATTAAATTGTTTGCAATTACAATAGCCGTGTTAACATGTGGTGGTACTTTCAGAGATATTAAAAAAAATTAAAAATCTAAAAAAATTTGGAGTCGTCCTAGGAGTCGAAAGGTTTCAAGAAGTAGACATAAGAACCATTAACCAGCGGCCGAGAATTTAAATGTCGTCGAACGATGATCTTGCGATTGTACACTTGCAATATTACAGGGCGGTTCCGATGAGAAAGATAAATTATTCTCCATACCAACATTGTAACATAATAACTCAACATCGATTTTATTTCATTGCTTTGAACCTACATTAAAAAATTCTCAAACTCGTGATGATAAAACTATTCAATTTAGGTACTTTTTGTAATTATTTTTTGATCATGAGTTTTTATTATTTTTCAATAATGTCTAAGCATAAGAAGAATGTATTTTTTTAAAAATATATTAGTTTGTAAGACCGTAAATACATAGACAAACTGAAGTATTTTCGTCGCAAAACAAGGGCGCATATTTTTTTTAATGATTTTATTTGAACTAAAATAAAAATTCTGAAAAGTAGCTTTCAGAAAGAATTTATTGATTTATTTTGCATGATTATATACTAAATGAAATGTATGTTGTATGTATAATACAAAATTTGGTTTGAAATTTAACGAACCTGCCAACGACCTATGGTAAAACCTTATTGTAACAAAAAAATACATATTTTCTCAAAATTTAAAACTTAACATTACTAGATAAAAGAACAGTTTTTCAAAATCAATTTATAATTTTTTTTGTGGAAAAGAGTCAATATGTCTAAAATTTGATTTAAAAATGACATATTTCCGGTTTTGTCTAGTTATTCCAGTCTAGAATTTTTATTTTATTTTACTTATATTTCGATAGTTTAGTTATTCGATAATAAAAGGATTTTTCAAAATTCCAATTTTTTTTAATGTTTTAGCCATTTTAGTTCGACCAGCTTAGACGGAATCTAACTAGAATCTAAATATCATCATCATCACTATTGGCTCTTCAACCCCTGGTGGGTCTTGGCCTCCTCAAGAGTCTTCCTCCACTCATCTCGGTTTTGTTCCAGCTCTCTCCAGTTTGGAAGCTCCAAGATAGATATGTATTTGAGGACGTTGTCGCTCCATCTTAGTCTTGGTCTTCCCAGGTTCCTTCGCCCTATTGGTCTTGAGTTCAGCAGGGACTTTGGTGCTTGATGCTCGGTCATTCTCTTCACACGACCCAGCCACCAAAGTCTTCCCAATTTTATAAATTTTGCGATGTTTAGCTCCTTAAACAAAGTATAGAGCTCATTGTAATAGCTCCTTAAACAAAGTATAGAGCTCATTGAAATAGAAGGTAAACTCAATTCTAAACACAATCAGATGGGCTTTAAGTACAGATTATCCACTAATATGGCAATATACTCCGCTAAGCAAATAATAGAATATTACAAGAAACGAAAAACTACTGTATACGGATGCTTCTTAGATCTGAGCAAAGCGTTCGACAGGGTCTGTCATAAAACCTTATGGGAGAAATTGAAAGCTAGAAATATACCTACTATGTATATCAACACACTATCCCGATGGCACTCTCAGCAGGAAAACGTTGTACGGTGGGCAAGTACGTACTCCCAACCGATATATTTGCGATCAGGAGTAAGGCAAGGAGGGTGTATGTCACCAATCCTGTTCAATGTATACATGGACGAATTATCAAATCGCCTGGACACCAGGGCGGGCTGTCGTATTAATAATTTATGCCTAAATCACATAAGTTATGCGGACGACATGATTCTCCTAGCTCCGTCGATCAAGGGGTTGAGAACATTATTAAAAATCTGTGAAGAATATGCAAATGACCACAACATGATGTACAACCCCAAGAAGACGGAACTAATCGCATTCCACCATGGAAAAAATCCCGAGAAAATGCTCCCTGTAAAACTTAATGAGGAAAATATAAACGCATCTAAGATTGTAAAATACTTGGGACACATTATTACTGAAGACCTCTCGGATGACGGTGATATTGAACGACAGCGGAGAAGTATCAGTATACTGTCTAATATGATTGCCCGAAGATTCTTCAAATGCAGTAACAATGTAAAAAAAACATTGTTCAATGCATTTTGCACTAACCTATATACATGTGAAACATGGTGCCACTACCGTACCAGCTCAATAGAACGACTGCGGATCCAATATAATGATGCTTGCAGAATTATATTTGGATACAGAAGATACAGCAGCGCATCTTCAATGTTTACGGAGCTAGGACTACACGGATTCGCCGGTCTGATGAGACACCGGGTCACTGGAGCCAGGATGCGGCTAATGGCTACCGATAACAAAGTGGTGATCGCAGCCTTCCAGCACCAAGCGCCACTCCTGAGCGAGCGCTGGGCCCTAGCTCACTCCAGACCACGTCCTACATTATAATTGATTATTTATTTTATTTCTATTATCGCTTATGTCTTTTATATTTGTTTGTTCTATTTACTTTTTTTTTTTTTACTTTATCTGTTGTGTAAATATGTACAAATTTATGGGACGTGTGGGATTGCACTATCCTCCCCACATCCTGGAATAAACATTATTATTATTATTATTATTATTGTTATAACGTCTGCGCCAAAATCCATTTTCTAGAACCGGTCCGAAGATGCGCCTCAAAATTTTTCTTTCAAAAACGTCCAGTGCTCGCTCATTCCTCTTAGTTAGTACCCAAGTCTCAGCTGCGTACGTAAGTACTGGTCTGATAAGTGTTTTGTACACTAATATCTTCGTGTTTCTGGACAGCAGTCTGGACTTTATTTGGTTTTGTAGGCGGAAATAACAGCGATTTGCGTTCACTATGCGCTTCTGGATCTCCTCTGTGGTATTATTGTCGTTTGTTATCAGGGAGCCTAGGTATGTGAATCTTGGTACCGTTTCGAAATTTTGGTTTCTACATGAGAGAGTTGGGATTTGTTGGGTGCATCCTACAGCCATGTATTTGGTCTTTTGCTGGTTTACTACGAGACCCATATTTTTGGCAGAGCTTTCAAGATTTATAAAGGCGTTACGTAAAGCATCTGAAGTTTTCGCGATTATGTCGTTATCATCAGCGTAAGCCAATAGTTGCACAGAGATGTCAAATATTATTGCTCTTATCTCGATGCTTCAGTCACGAATAACTTTTTCTAAGGCTTTGTTGAATGAGAGGCAGGCCAATCCATCTCCTTGTTTCACCCCTTGGAGCGCTTCAAAGGGCTCGGACAGATCACTGCCAACCCTGACTACACGCTACTGGGGACATTGTTAATTTCACCAGATTGATCAGCTTACGCGGTATTCCGAACTCACTCATTGCATTGTACAATGGATTCCTGTTTATGCTATCGTACGCGGCCTTGAAGTCTACAAAGATATGACGTGTTTCGACATTGTGTTCTAGCGTCTTTTCCAAAATCTGTCTTAAGGAGAAAATTTGGTCAATACATGATTTGGCTGGCCTGAAGCCACATTGGTAGTTGCCAATGATTTCTTCAGACATTGGAAGCAATCTTTTGTACAAGATGTTGGACATAATTTTATAGCCGGTGTTTAATAGCGTTATTCCCCTGTAATTGCAGCACTCGAGTTGGTTTTCTTCGAGACGGTTGACACGATATCTCAAGTTCCACTGAACCAATTTACTTAAAATTTGGTATGAGCCTTCTCTATACATTATTTTATCGCGCTAATTAAAAGTATGACAAAATTTTTACTATTTAAAAAAAATTCGAAAATGTAAAAAAAGTGGTAAAAAAGTCTTTTTATTTCAGACAGCCGAAATTTAGCGATTTTTTTTTACTTTTCTTTAGTTCGGACCATAGCAACATTTGCTTGGATTAAGAACGAATTTGGTTCCTTTTTTTCAAATTACTAGGAGGTTTGCAATTGTGTCAACCAGGACGCATCATTTTTTTGAGAACCCCCACAACACCCTGTAACTTCTCAAATTTTTAATTTTTTCGTTTGATTTTTTTTTATGAGTTCTTTAATGTTTAATAAATATTTTGAAAAGTAATGGTTCTAAATTTTTTTTAATGCACCTGAAAAAATACCTACAATTCATTCTTTTAGACTAGAATTTAATTTTAAATTGATCAAAGAATTTCATACTTCAAATTCTTTAGTGAGAGAAAATCAATTTTATTTGGCTGTCTGGGGCTTAGGAGCCGTTAGGTTTCAAATAAGCTCAGTTATTTCCTACTTCTAAAATTGATCGTAGATGAATGTTTAATTTACGAAATATTTTCTTTAGAAGTACATTAACTTTATTGATCTGTCTATGGCCTAGGACACTTTTTGTGAAATTAATCAAATATTTTCAATACAGAAATTCATTCTTGAGCAAAAAACCAATTTCTCCGACTTGTCTTGTGCCTATAAGTCGAACGGTTTTGTGCAAATTGGCGATATTTATTTGATTTTCAAATCGGTGTAGATCACACTTCTAGGAATTGTCTATTTAGTGTTAAAGACCAATGAAGATGTATATATTTTCTTTGTGTGACTGGTTTACCCCAGCTTACTTTTACCAAGAAAACACATTAACATACTCGTATTATTATTATTTGTATTTCGAAGAAGCGTTATGATATTTATGAATTCATTTTGTGTTTTGTTAATACACTTGTAAATTTTTATGTATGTACCCACATTTAAAGGGTAACTGGTATTTGAAGGAAAACTTTTAAAAATTTTATTTCATGAAATATAATTTTAAAAGGTTTTTGTTTCAGTTTTTCGAACTGTTTGGGTTTGTTTTTTTTATGGCAGAAGATCTTCAATAAAGACGCAATATTTCTTCACTGGCTAATTCCAAGTTATTTATTAAATTATAATCACATGTTACAATAAAACTTTTTCCCGACCAGACAAAGCACTACAATGGTCTTCAGACTTGATTCTAGCCGTTTTCATGAGATAAGAAGCGATTATTCAACAGAACATGGCATTTATAACCAAAAAAATACAAATATAAACAATGATACAAATATCGTCACTTTATTTGGATAGGGTTCTAACTGACATTTTTTTCAAAAACGACCTTTGAATGCCAAAGCATTTCTTTTGCTTATTTCTATAACCTTAATAATTTTCAGAACCATCTGTGTTGTATTTTCGTAGATATAAGTATGACAAAGTTCTAACTTCAAGCTTTATCAATAATAATTCATTTCACAAGGTTCTAACATCACTTACACTCTCTATTTTGTTTGTATCTGACAGTTGATCTTAAATACGAGGCACATTATGGTCCGTCATTTCATTTGGATAGGGTTCTAACTACGTCTTACCATTTTCTAAGGTTTCTAAGTTTCCAAAGACGAATTTTCGAAATCTATGTAAGAATTTAAATTTACGTATTTTAGTTTATCTATTTTAATGAAAAATATTTTAATAGGTCTTGGCCCTAGCTAGGAATAGCATTAGGATAATGTAATTAGAACCTTGTGCAATGAATTATTATACTCTAGCTGGTTGCACAGGGTTCTATTTGTATGTTTAGGTATGTTCTAAAAGGGTAAGTTGACGTCCTCGTTAAATATTTTCATTTAAAATATGTTAAATTAAAATACTTTACACAAGGTTCAACATCAAAATCGGAAATTTGTAAACAGATTATGAGAAATCATCTTTGCAAAACTTTGACACCTCATATCTCAGAACAAGGTGAAGCGAAGTTAGAACCCTATCCAAATGAAGTGACGATATGTCAGACTGATATACAGAAATCTGTTTTATCAACTATCACTACAACAAGCTTAGGAATCATAGGCCGTTGCAAGTAGGAATCTGCACTAATAACTAGCTTCGAAATGTTACGCTAGAGGTCAGTAATTTTCACTTTTTAAACAACGATCAATATAATTTTTTAGTAAAATTTCGCCCGCCACCCCAGTGATGTCCCTGCGTTATGAGGGTCGAAGTTTACGGATTGAATTAATACATTATAATAATTGAATCGTTGAGTTCCAGTATCCGCCCTAATGAACATTTGTCAAAAATTAGGTGTGAATTCCATTTGATATTGGAACATACAATAGGGCTAGGTAAAATAGCGCGTAGGTAGGACATCTTGAACGTTTCTTTTGATTCCAGTGGCGCTGCAAAGAATTTTTCATGAGGGCGACCGTTGTGGCGGTTTTGTACATGGCGATGATCTGTTCTCGTCGCTACAACATATGAACTGGCGCCCGGTGTTGAGTTTCAAAACATGATATTTCTTCCAAACATTCGATTGATTTAGTTAAGACGGTGTTCGTGGTCGAGGGGTGAAGCTCTTGAATCATAATCCGAAGGTCGCGGGACCGAATCCCGGCGTGAGCAAATAAATTTTACGTGATTAATGTGTGTTATTAATTCAATTAAAAATAATAAACAGTATATTTGCGGTACGTTCCGGAGTGGAAGATACTATCAGTTTCGCACTTCAGAATTGAAACGTTGCTTGAAATGTTTGGTGACCAGATCTGAATAGCCAGGTACTTCCCCATCTTCCTCTCCCCATCTCCTTCCTCTCCCCACCACCTTAGACCTATCACAACATACCCCAATTGGGGATGCCAAGGTCTCACTGTCTCCAGACGGGCGCAGCTGGGACTCTTGTGAAGTATTTAAATAAAAAAATTATCAATTTTTAAAGTGAAAACTTATTTAGCACCGTTGTGATTTGAAACTCGATGAAACGAATATAATGACACTAAAAAGAGACAAACTCACACGTCAACAGGATTTAGCCTGTGAGAGAATGAGATAGAATAATCGATCTCCTCTTTGTGCGGTGCTTCGTAGCATACCCACTCTTGTCTACTGTAGTTTTCTGATATATTTTATTTGTTTCAAATAATATAATCATATATTACTTTTGGGCTAAATGAACCCTCAATTAATTTTTGGCAAATAAAATCTTATGGTCAATGTTGATTTTATATTGAGTAATACGAAATTATCTTTGATTTGTGATATGTCTTTTATTTATCAACATTCCTTTTAGAAATCTCATATGACTTTAAATATCACATTCCTCTTTTATATAGTTAAAACAAATTACTTAAATTTGCAGCCCAATCATGGTACCTCATCAGTATTAAATCGTGGTATTTATAACCAAGCTTATAATAAGTAATTTCATTTAATTATAATAAGTAAGTACTAGTTGGGGTACCCGGCTTCGTTCAGGGAGTTGATATGAGATTGAACTGAATGGAAAAAGATTTCGAATGGTCCACAATGTTCCAGAACATTCCACACTTGAGAGTGTTCTGGAATGTTCCACAATGGTCTGGGATGTTACGGGAAGTTCCCGAAAGTTCCAGATATTCCCAAATATTCCAAAAAGTTCCGGGATATTCTGGAATGATGTAGAATGCTCTAGAATATTATGGACTGTTCTAGAAATTTCTAGAGGGCGAAATTTCCAGCCCTTATGTCTTCAAAAGCACGCCCTTCAGGTGAAAATGGGAACCTTCTTCATGGATGGGGGGATGGACGGCTACCACACCATATAACTCCCTTGGTAGTACCAGGACTTGTTTCTGTGTTGTAGTGGCACGAAAAATATAGTACACTTTCTTTTATAATATGTATTGATATATATTCCCCTCCCCCCCTCTCCACTCCGCCCCACCTATATACTCCGCTATATTCATTTTTCATACAACTCGCGTGCAAATAATTAAAACGTAACAATCAAAAACGCGCAGTAAATTTTAACTATCAATGGGATCTCCACAGTAACCCAAACAAATAACAAAATGATAGCACACGTCAAGCAATTACTTAGCAACGCTTTGCTTTTCGCCTGGACAATAAACGCATAATAAATAAGTTCATAACGCCAGAGCTAACCAATATACCTATGCAGTACACGCAAATAATGTAGCTTTCTATTACTGAAAGAATTTTCAGTAGTTTTGAAAGAGTAACAAACATACATCCATACAAACTTTCGCCTTTATAATATTATAACAGGATAATTTTTGAAAAAAGCACGGAAGATATATTATTTGTAATAGGCTTTCAAATACTAAATCAGTAGAATTGCTTATTTTTCAAGATAAAATGTAATAACGATGGAAAATAGGTTAAAATTACGTATTTCATCTACCACATGATGCGGTTTTAGATTAAATGTTCTGAAAATTACCGCAAAGAAAGAACAATGGAATAAAGAAGGGCAGTTTATTACGAGAAAATCTGACAAAGCCTTGGAAAATGGGATTAGAAAATATGGTAATTTGCTATTAAAACTCTGGCTTAAAGAAAATATTATTTAATAACCGTAATTATTTGACGTTTTTCACGTTTTGTATTTGTTGTTAACTGCCCTGGAGGTGGTTTTATGAAAATAAATTGGAGCGGTAATGATCACGAACTTCATTAAGGACGTCCAATTAAAAATGCTATAACTTATGAAAAATATAGCCTCATGTAGATTATAAAACAATAAAATACCATTTTTGTTATTTGTTTTTAGGGTGTTATGCCGTGTTGCGCTACCTCCTTCTTTAGCCAACGTTTCGGACATCGTTGCAGTGTCCATCATCAGGGCAGATCCGGTAGATATGTAATGGATGTATAACAAATAACGAAAATGCTTTTGGCCGTGAAAATCTTAAAACTTATCTAATAAAAGACCAGTCTGATTTGGGATATAAGTTTTATCATTCGTGGTTTTACGTGAGGCGTATTTCTTTTGCAATAGCTCGACATAGGAGGCACCGAAGAAAAGAAATCCCTCAGGGTCTGTGTCATCTTTGGGGATGCTGCGTGGAGGGTTTTTTATGGGAAGGAAGGAGAGGAACTTTATTTCCTGACGTTTCGGATAGATTTCACCGTCCATCTTCAGAGGCCTTCTTTATTGAGTTTTGTCTCAAACTGATCGCTTTCGCGTGTCTGTTCGGTTCAGAAGTCAAAACCTAAGTGATGCATATCAATTCTTACTAGGTCTAGAATGGAGTACACAGCTTGAAAGTGATTTGACGGGGGATGGGGTAGGGGCGTGTAGTTTGCGTGTAGAGACCTGATTGGATTGCTTTAAATTAATTGGAGGTGCTTCTAAGGATTGTGGAAATGTCATCACAGCATCCGTCGTGGCGGTACCCATACCCGCCTCCCAGATTATTTTATTTGATCATTGAATAGAATCAATGATCAAATAAAATACTCTTAGGACTATGCATACCAGTAAAACATTCTGTCCGAATGGTTACACAAAAATGGCGACCAAGATTTTTTTTGACATGAGCTCCACACAGGAGGCCCTGAGGAAAATAATTTCCCTGAGGGCCTATGTCATCTTTGGGGATGCTGTGTGGAGGGTTTTTTTTAAGGAAAGGAATTAGAGGAGAGTTCTGGGAAGGAAAAGGGTTTAAGGGATGGGTAGGAATCTGGCGTTCAGTGTGTCCTGGTCATCCACCTCTAAGACCGAGACAAACCTCATCTCTCTAAATCACCAAACGTAGCGAACCACGTGGGGTGACCTATGGCAGAGGTGTTGGTTATCCATTAAAGGTTCTCGGGGCGGCGATACCCATTCCCAACTCCCAAATTAAATAATGAAACCAATATTTATTACTTTTTATATAAACTGAATAATAACCGTAGAATCCATTTGAATATAACGCCATTTTTGTATTGCCATTTGGACATTTTTTGGTATGTATTTGGGTCGGTATGCCAAGTTTTTCTCTTATGTATTTTGTTAAGTCATTGGAATATTCAGATATTTCCTAACTTTTCTATTCTCATCTCATTCTCCTTCCCCTTTCCTTCAGTCACTCAACATACCCCTTATGGGTATGCCATTGTCCCACTGTATAGGGGCATTTGGGGTCCTTGCGAAATTACCGCGTTACATAAAAACATATATATTGGTAAATTTAACGAAAGAAAATACAGCGTGAAAAAAATACACACAATAATAACATATTCAAATATGGAATGAATGTGAGAGACTCTCAAATTTCAAATAAAGAACGGTATGAAATTCAATATTCCAATGATTATGCAAAGAATATTGATTTCGCCATTGAAACAAATTCAAAAGGTTGGCCTTTATGAACTCAAGTCAATTTTTTTTTATTTTTTAAACTTCACCTCTATTTTTTTAAAGCATGATTTCTTAGTTGAATAAACTTTTAGAGTTTGTTATTTTTTTGCGTTGTGAAAAATGATATTCTATATATTATAAATATTTGCACACTTTGCTGTGGATAACGAAACATAACGCCACGCCATTACCCAACTTTTATAACCAACGCCATCTGTTAAATCAAATCCACACCGCCCGTTTGCCACCACGCTGCGCGCTGCCCGCCGCCCGCTTGCCAACCCGCTCTCTTTATTTATATATTTCAACCAATTTCCACAAAACCTTGACAAATTATATACCATGACCTTCCTCATGAATCACTCTAACTATTGGTGAAAACCGCATGAAAATCCGTTGCGTATTTTAAACGATCTAAGCGCACATTCAGTGGGAGTGACTTTTGTCCATCCAATCAACTTCTGTTCGTAAAAAAAACCACATATGATATCAATTAAATCTGTCATCTATACTGGGTGTAGCGACCACTTTCGCTAGTACTTACCGCGGTTAGTGACACCGCCTGACACGAACTATAATTTGAAAATCAATTCGGAAAACATCGATCATTTTTACTTGTTGGTAACAAAAAAGCCAGCCTCGGTAAAAACCATTCATGAGAGTTCGTTTTTTTTTTTTTAATTAGCAACATGTAACAGCATACATACGAGTACCCGGTGCATTTTCACGCTCCCAGGGCAGCTTCCTTGAAGATTCACATTAGCATCTCCAGGTCCACCGTACCTAGCAGCAAAGACCACCTCTTTACTCCTGTGACTACAAGGTCCGCAGTACCTTCTGTTCAGGAAGCAGCTCCGCGTCTCAGGTTATCGAGATCCGCCGCATCTGGCAACCGCTGAGATCATCCCCTTCGCCTCACAACTGAGACGGTCTGCAGACGGTCCAACTCACCGAATCGCCATTCAACTCCGCAATTCACCGCGTCGAGCGACGAACTGGGAGATCAGGTCATTCTCCGCTACTCACCGCGTCGAGCAACATGCAGGTGCCCTGAAGATCCGTGTTCCTCACCGCCGCAGCAATTCTGACCTTCACCACAACATTGCCACCTTGCACCAGCAACATCTCTATCTACGGCACTTCTGTTTACATCCTGTAACCGCTTCGTTGACCTTCGCTACACAGCCAATAAACGACACGACTCACTACTACGACTTGTCGCCTTTCATTTATCTTCCGTCTCTACCGATCCGGAGTCTGCTCCCTTATTGTTATCAATATTTATGAGCATGGTCAACGATTGATAACAGATATTCCGACCGACGATTGATAGATTTTAGCGCGGCCTCCATAGTATCAGATATGTTCCGTTGTTCTGCAAAATTACTGGCTTATTAATGAACGGATTGAAATAACGAAGCTCTTAGAATTTAAAGAAATCGTGTAGGTCGATCCATAGACTTAAAAGATGCAATCAACCAATTCCGTTCTTTGAGAAACGAATGTGGTTGAAATATGATTAAAGACCTCATCAATTAATTAATTTACGTTTATTGTCAAACAGTAAATGCAGACCACATTTGCATATTAAGTATTTCAATTCAACATTGCCAATTTATTTGACGATTGACGTTTCGGAATGTGAATTCACTTCCAATGTTGCCAGCGTGTTTATTTATTTATTTATTACTTTACGGACAACAGTCCATTAAAAACATAATAATAACATAAATAAAAAAAACAGAGATGACAGTGAAGAGAGAGAGCACATATAAATTAATAGCAATGACAATATAAAATATAAAAAGTACAAGTCAAAGCATGAAGAAGCATTTAAATATTGCGTATCGACTGCCGAAAGTCATTTAGTTTTACACCAAAAAAATCAATGCTTTGACTTGCGTTGACAAGTTTCGACATTCTGGATAAGGGAGAATGGTATCCGTAATTAGTAGAATGTTGATTGAGGAACAGCAATTCATTATTTCGAAGCCTACGGGAAGGGATGTTTAACTGGATGAGTTGTTACAATGCAGGTGTATCAGTAATACTGTTGATAATTTTAATTTGTTTAGATTTCTTATTTATTCCCTGTCGATATCGGTTCAGCTGTCAACAGTCAAACCGTGCTCGGTATGTTGATATGAAATAGTCTGTAGTTACGCCTTTCGATCCGATATTGTAAAGTTATCGATTTCTGTATGTTTGACCTCCAGATGACTTAAATATAATAATTCAATTCAAAGGCAATTTCTCCACATTCTTCACAGCAATGCTTCGATCGAAGTCCAATTAGAGATTAGTTTATTTTTTATTCATGAAATCCAATAAAAATAAACAAAAAAAAAAAATAGGTACATTAAGGACATTAAATGTTGGCTGAAGAATCTATCTGAAAATGAACTTACAAGTATACTTAAAACATCATAGAAGTTTCTGGAAAACCTTATCCAAACAATGAAGTTAAACCATAGAAGTCGCTGAAAAACTTATCCAAAGCATAGTCCCCCTCAGCACAGGATCTCCTAGTGAGGAGGACTACGAATATATTTTATATATACATCTAACTAACATGTTTCATATAAAAATGTAAAAAATATTATATAGTTACTAAATAAAAAAAATAAAAAAAAATATTTAAGCTGGTACATTAATTGTAAAAACCTTTACTTATGTACGAGTGTTATAAAAAAAGTAAAATAAAAAAACGACCACACGACTGAAGTAAAACTTCACTAACTTATATCTCTCTCTCAACTTCCGTTCGCCTCGCCCGATCACACTTTTCATAACGCTCTCTTCACGCATTAACCAGCTTACTTCCCAATTCAAGCGTGCGTAAAGGCCCGACCGTTCGCCTCGCCCGATCACACTTTTCGTAACGCTCTCGTCATGCATTCACCAGTTTACTCCCCAAGTCAAGCGGGCATAAAGAAGTTTCACTTCAAAAAATTAAGTCACTCCTTTGAGGAGAGCGCCTCTAGTGTTTTCCACGCCGTTAATATTTGAAATATTCACATTTTCACAGTAGGAAAACGAGTTAACGTCGCGACCGGCGACGTGACAAATCTAATAAAATATATCCATAGGTTTTTTATTTCTAAACAAATATTACAAACGGGTTTTGAATATGAGGATCGAATATTGTCTTTGGTATTAAAATCATTCTCATAGCATATTATAAAACCCACCTAAACTTATACCCACCAAAATAATGAAACAATATAATTATGGTCACTCAAACGTAATGTTTGGTGACTTAGCAGGGGTTCCGGTTTCATGGCGTGAGGTTTGTCTAGGTCTTGGCGGCGAATGATCTGGATACACCGAATCCCAGATTCCTACCATTCCCTCATACCTTTTACCATTCCGGAACTTGCTCTACTTTATTTCCTTGAAAAGACCCTCCATATGCATCCTCGTAGATGACATAGGCCCCGAGGAAAATTATTTTCCTCAAGGCCTCCTGTGTCGAGCTAATGTAAAAAAAATAAGAGGAAACCGGGTCGTCGAAAAATTTGAGCAAAAGGTATTTTAGCAAACTGTTACCGTCACCGTCGCTCTTACTCCCCGGAATACCGAGCGAAAGAGACAACTGCACATCTGGGACAACTGAGCAACTGGGACAACGGCACAACTGGGACAACTGCACAACTGGGACAACTGCACTACTGGGGGCAAAAGGGACAACTACACGCTGGAACAACTGCACAACTGGGACAAATGCACAACGGGGAGCGAAAGGGACAACTGCACATCTGGGACAACTGCGCAACTGGGACAACGGCACAACTGGGACAACTGCACAACTGGGACAACTGCACAACTGGGGGGCGAAAGGGACAACTACACAACTGGAACAACTGCACAACTGGGACAAATGCACAACTGGGAGCGAAAGGGACAACTGCACATCTGGGACAACTTCGCACCTGGGACAACGGCACAACTGGGACAACTGCACAACTGGGACAACTGCACAACTGGCGGCGAAAGGGACAACTACACAACTGGAACAACTGCACAACTGGGACAAATGCACAACTGGGAGCGAAAGGGACAACTGCACCTCAGGCTGATCTATAATATAAAAATGAATCGCTAAATTTGTTGGTAAGCGCAAATCTCGAGAGCGGCTGAACCGATTTCGCTAATTCTTTTTTTAGAATATTCCTTGAAGTTCGAGGATGGTTCTTACGGAGAGAAAAATTTAGAAAATTGCGCAGAAAATTAAATAATAACAGAAAACATCGCACGTTTGACAGTTCGTGTGTTAGAGAATGACATTTTGCAAAACAATGAATGATTGTTCAATCAGGATTCTATTTTTGAAAAGTTGAAAATTTTATTTAAAGTAGGTACTCCCCTAATATTTTGAATCGAATCAAGAATTTCAGATATTTTAAATAGGTACCTATGTTAGGTACCAAATTTAATTAGAAAATGGAAATTTGAATAAAAATTGTAAAAGGTGGCACGCGGGCTGTTTAAAAACGGAATGTACTAGGATTGAATATATGGAACGCGGGTGGAGGGTTGGCGGGACGAGGGAGCGGGAAAGGGAAGAGGGAAGGCGGGGAAGGTGGTAGGAAAACGCAGGAGGGGGGAGGGGGACCTGGGAGGGGGGAGGGGAACTCGGGAGGGGGGTTCGCCGGACCGGGGAAGGGGGGGAGTGGAGTGGGGAGAGGGAAGGTGGAGGTGACGGAGTGGGAATGCGAGAGGGGAAGAGGACGCAGGGGAAGAAGGGGAGGCGGAAGGGAAACGGGACGAATGGGAAAGGACACTCAGGGAGAAACAATTTTTTTATTAAATGGCATAACAACGCATGCCGGGACCAGCTAGTTATAAATAAAATCATCAAAATCGAGGTTTTGAATTCCCCGTTTTTCTTCTCCAAAATTGGACCTGTTTTTAAGATTTTTTTACTAACAGTATTAGAAGAAAATACCCTATAATTGTACGTTTTGTTTAAAAAAAAACATTGACTATTCAGTATACTGAATGTGTGTTAATTGCGTTCAAATCAGGCGCGGCTGGCCCAAACGTTCAATAGTGCGCCGAACCGCCAACAAAATTGAACATTTTCAGCTCAGCGTGTTCCTACTTAATATTTTTTTAAATTTAAATTACGCACAATGTTGAAAATAACAACTAATTACGTATTTAAATGCATGAATTTTGCCAGAGATAATAATTGCAGCCGATTGGAGTTCTCTTCCCGCGCGCTAAGAACTAGGAACCTACGTACATACCATTCGGCGCGTTTCGGTCAAACGCCCCGTTTGGGAATTGTCATTTTGTATGGTGCTCCTACAAACATGTCCAGACCGTCAGAATAACGAAATGTACCAAAAATCTGCTTATGGCGACGCGGCGCACGGCGCTACGAAGTGCGTCGAAAACATCCGACGTATTCCGAAGGGCTCCAGCAAAATAGGTTTGAACGGGATAGTAATATTTAGCTTTCAATATTCAACCACAAGTCAACGGGTCTTGTTATGTTTGGGATTTAGGGAACCTATTTGACAACGACATTAGTTTTTCAGTTAAAAATGACTTTTTATGTGTGTGCGTTTTAAATGCGCTACACCGGGTACTGGGAAGAAGCTTGAAGTTTATTTATTTGATTATTAAGGACCGAAGAAGTTTATTTATTTATTCTCTATAAATATGGTAGCTACGGTAGCTAGCTGTATGACCTACCAACAATTAAATTACATTATACGTGTTTGATTTATTGATAGGTGAACCACCAAACATTTTAGGCACCAGCCGCGCCTGGTTCAAATCAGGTAATTTTAACGATTTTCTTAAAATTACAGTCGTTGTGTGAAAATTTTGCCGGTTGACAGTACATATGAATTATAATTTTTCTACAATTTTCTTAATTAAGTGTCATTTTACGATTCGCCAAGACAAAATAAAGATGTTAATTTAAATGCTATTTTGATTTTCCCCATACATTATGCCTATTGTAGGGGACCCCACCATTTTCCCAACGGAGTTATAAAGAAACATATGGTTTCCTCCTTCACCGCACACGTCAAGACTCTATTTTATTGAACTAAGCTACATTTATTTGAAAGACTCTAGACCCTCCAATGTCCATGCATTCGGGGTTAGAGAGCAGTATGCAAATACTTATATTAACATAATACAAAAGAATAATAAATGTAGCAGCCCGTGGAAGAAAAAATTCTTTTGCAATCTTTAGAAAAAAATATATACAGATAAAATTGTTAGTAAATCAAAAGAAAAATAAGAGCTGCCCCCGGTTGAGGAAGCCTGGAATAAGAGAAATAAAGAAAAAATAATAATATAATGCAAGTATTTACAATAATAACAAAGGGAAAATAAAATGCGTTGAAAGAAAATATTCAGAGAAGGTATTCCACAAACCACCAGGCAGTCCCAATAACAATGTGCATGGCTATCGGCCCAAACGGAGACTAAACCCGGAATCCGCACCCTTTAGCCGGCTCCCCGATTTTGCCTCGAAGAAATATATGTGGGAAAGAAGTTAAAGTTTTTGAAGACTCTGGAGAAAGGATGAGCGTCGGGTTGTCTGAGGAGGGGCTGAAGGACGCCGAGACCACGCGGCAATTCCTCAGGCCTACGCATGTCATTGGGGGAGGCGCGGGAATTGTTCGCCTGACTGTATGCGTGGAAAGGGTCTATCCACCTCTACATATTATGCCCAGTGACGAATGAAAGACGTTTTCACGTTTTATTGTAGAGATACTACACATCCGTTTTTTATACTGTGGGGCTAGGAGTTAAATTCAGCCAAGACCTAGCAGGGGTGATGGGTTCATGGAGTCAGGTTTGTCCGGGTTTTAGCAGCAGACGCGTCTGCCCACCTACAGCGTGGCAGGCCGGATCGAGGGAGACTGGTTGTCCCATAGTACACAGCTACAGCTCACCTAGGCGTTGTTCTCACTCCGGGTGGGCCGGGGACTCTCCCTGGGCTGCTACGACGAATGAGGGATCTGTCGCTCCAAGAGTGGCAGGTCCGTTGGGATAGATCGAATATGGGAAGATGGACTTTCTCCTTCTTCCCATCAGTTAAAATCAGAATGGAAGGGGCATATCTCAAACTGGACCACTACATCACCCAGCTCCTGTCCGGGCATGGGGAATTCAGGGGGAGACGTCACACCCTCGCCCTGTCTCCCCATCCCAACTGCGCATGCGGATCTACGAACCAGTCAGCCGAGCACATTCTGTGGCACTGCGAGATCTTGATGGATGCTAGAGAGGAAATGCTCGATGGTTTGGACGTACCTATCAGACCAGTATGGAATACTGATCTGGTTTCGAATAAGACGAACTTCGAGTGTCTGAAGAAATTTGCAAGGGTCTGGGTTGAGAGATGGCCTGAGCTTAGAGTCGCTGACTAGAGATTTTTGACACCAGGTGTACTTGTTCCTGATCTACCACGGACTTTCTTTGATTTTACTCTTTACCATTTTGCCAGGATGTACAGTTTTCTATTTTCTTTTCTTTTACTATGTTTTTTATGTTTTGCGCTTTACAATTTTACACCTGTACATATTTTTTCTGCTTTTGGTTGTTTACTGCTTGATATTTTGGGTTTTTATGCATTCACAAATTTTCCTTTTCTTTTAGTCTTTATAAGCCTAGCGTAACTAAACGCTCAAGTTTTGTTATTTTTTTTTATTTTTACGATCACATTACCTTATGTTTTACTGCAACCCTCATGCTTTTGAATTATTTTTTTTCTGTTAGTTAATTGGTGAACTTTCACACCAAGCGATGACTCCTACACGCTTTTTTTTTTTATTTTTTCGTTTTTTTGGATTGGTTACTTGTATATTTTCTTTCAGTTACGTTTAAATGCGAGAACTGAACTCCCTTGTCTGTTATGTACCGTCCTCTTCCCCATTAAGGGGTAGGACTCTGGAGCGTGTCCCCGCCTATGTTTACTGGCTGACCCTACAGAACTGGTGGAGCTGCACCTGTCTTCCGCGCCACCCCCCGTGACATGAAGAGGCTGGGGAGAAGGCCGAACGGCGACCGAAAGCTGTCCGTCCCGCCTCCGGCGACCCGACGCTTTTCTCCCTAGGGTCTTCATCCTTGACTTCCATTTACTCTCGTCTAGGCACCACCGGTTAGCTGGCTTACGGACGACGCCGCCGGTTGTCGGGAGGCCGGACATTCATCCTTCTTCACTGTCTCGGGGACTGCCGGTTGACAGAGTGTGGCAATACCACTTCTTCACTGTATATACTCTCTGTTATCTGTTTTTCTTTTTTTTCTTTTGAACAGTGCTCGGCACCGCCCGCTGGATTGACCATAGTCATCCGCTGTCGTGAGCTTATTACTCACGACGGTTGCTGTATATTTTGTTCTTTTTTCTTTACTTTATTTTGGTTGAGGCTACTAACAACTCGTTTGACTGTCCATGAGGCTGATTACCTCCATGGGCTTTAGAATTGTAGAAGTGACTATAACAGTACAATCCTGTAGGCGCGCCTGCATACCGCCCTCTAACAACGTATGCGGGGACATTGAAGCTCTAGATTCGTTATACAAATGTTAAATGTAGAGTCGTTTATAAAAAAAAAAGTAGATTCTTGCGAGAGCTCCGAAGGGGCGACAATAAGTCGCCTATACCGGGGCGGGACAGTGGTGGGTGCTTCAATGCCCACCTACAGCGTGGCAGGCCGGATCGAGGGAGACTGGTTGTCCCATAGTCTTGCGATCAATGTAAGGAATGGATTCATACGTCCATCACTCTTGGACACACTGATCTCTAGATTTTTATCCATTCCGCATCCCTTTTTCCCATCTTTTTACATCTTTTTACACATCTTACGCAACAATCAATTTCTTAGAATTTTACAATTAACTTTTATGTAACTCAAATGTAAATCTTCATTCGATGCAGGATGAATCTGCAATTCGTTATTTAATTTATCGCTGTACTCTGAACACAAATCCAGTTTGTACGCGGTGAATTAAAACTACACTCAGAACATGAAAATGGTTTTTCTTTGTTTCTGGCAGCATATACATAGTCTGCAAATAGAATATTATAACTGAAGTTCGAATAAGAGGATGTTTTCCTTCGAAATGTGTCAACAGATGAATCAACTGGAAATTTACATTCTCAACACAAAATTGGTTTGAATTAAGTCTGTATGCGGCGATTTAAAAGTACACTCAGAACACGAATATGGTTTTTCTTTGATTCTGGCAGCACATACAGAGTCTGCAACTAGAATTTAATAACTGAACTTCGAATAAAATAATGTTTTCCTTTGAATTCTGTCAGCAGATGAATTCTCAAATGGAATTTTACATCCTGAAAACTAGTTTAACCCTTCGAATAATAAGAAAAAAATATCTAAAAACTTTTGCCTGTCAATGTTTGCGCACAAAATTTCCGGTTCTTCACATGCAATGTTCCTTTTTATTAAAACAAAACTGTTCTAAAATCTAGATAAAGTAATTTTTCCGAAGTGCTTATTAGAACATTATTGTTTCTAAACATTAAAATTTTCAAATTGGAAATGTGAATTGGCTCATAAATACATGCCTGGCAATATTCGATTAAAGTACCTAAAATAGAATAAACTTAAAATTTTAAATACAGATTCCTTTTCTTAAAAAAAATGTTATAAAATTAAATGTGTGGGACATAATTTCACAATTTTATTTTAAAAATAAATGTCTGGGATAATTTGCGTCTCCTGTGATTAGACGGGTCAAATTAAATCTGTATTTGCCGAATTAAAACTACACTCAGAAAATGAAAATGGTTTCTCTTGGATTCTGGCAGCACATACATAGTCTACAACTAGAATTTTATAACTGCACTTCGAATAAAATAATGGTCTCCTTTGAAATGTATTAGCAGATGAATACACAACTGAAATTCATTCGTTAATACATTCTGAAGACAATTCTGGTTTTAATTAGGAGTGAATCTGTTTGAGAGTTATCAGCTTTAATTAGTATTACTCTCATAATATGCGTACGGTTTTCCCACGAATTGCGAAATTCGCAGCTAAAAAAAATATAGTTATTGATATTCTCAATGAATTAAAAAAAAAAGTTGGATTCGTAAACGAAAGGATCGTAGAACATGTTCAAATAATGATTTGAAGTGGTTTAAATTTTTCCAAGATAATGTTATTATTTATTGTGAAAATTTGCCCGCCCCCCCCCCCCACGCTACGCCACTGTGTCAAGTTGATAGATTCAGTACAAAAAAACCGCACTCGTGGCCGCTCGCTAATTCATCTGACCCCCTCTCCTACCATAGGAAGAAATATTTGATCTGCGTCGTGTCAACGGCACGAAACATGAGCGCTCGCGGTTCAACAGATACCTGCTCGCGGTTATATTAGATGTCTGAACGTAACTTTATAAAATCTAAGTAAATGAAATGTTTCTGAATAGGTATATCTTCTTCTTCTTTGTGTGCCGTATCTGGTCCCCCCGACGTTGGCAATCACTCTTGAGAATGTCTCTCTGTCTTGCGCTGCCCGGAATAGCTCCTCCACACCTCCAATGCCGGTCCACTCTCGTATATTACGCAGCCAAGACATTTGTCTCCTACCAGGCCCTCGGCGACCCTCTATCTTGCCTTTCAATATCAAATGGAGCAAGTGATACTTCTCCCCTCGAAGTACATGACCCAGATATGAAATTTTCCTGATTTTTATCAATGTAAGCAGTTCTCTATCTGCTCTATCCCGCCTGAGAATTTCTGTGTTGGTGATCATGTCGGTTCATGGGACCTTGAGCATTCTCCGGTGAAGCCACATTTCAAAAGCCTCTTACCTGTTCATGGTATTTACTTTCAAGGTCCATGCTTCACATCCATACAGCAAGACCGACCACACATAACATTTTAGCATTCTCTGCCTTAGTTTTAATCTGATATTGTCATTGCAGAAGAGGGATTTCATTTTAATGAACCCAGTTCTTGCTGCTTCAATTCTGCATCTAACCTCCACATCTGGGTCAAGAGTCTCCGTGAGAATACTGCCGAGGTAACTAAATCTTTCCACCTTTTCGACATTGCAACCATTTAACTGTATCACTGATTCAGAGTGATCTAGTCGTCCAAATGCACATCCATTTAGTTTTATTGACGTTGATTGTTAGGCCCAGTTGCTCACCAGCATTATTAACAAGATTTAATAGGTCTTGGAGGTCATCGATACAGTCAGCTTGTATTATAGTATCATCTGCGTATCTTATGTTATTAATGACAACTCCGTTGATCTTCAGACCCTTCTCAGTATTACTTAGGGCTCTTTTAAAGACATAGTTGGAATAGAGATTAAACAATAGTGGCGACAGGATATAGCCTTGTCGTACTCCACGCTGAATGGCAATTGCATTAGATCTCTCATTCCCATGTCTTATTTCTGCTGTTTGGAACCAATACAGGTTTTTAATGAAATTCTGGTCTTTGGTGTCAACGTTACAATCTGCAAGCATTTTCATTAGGTCAGCATGTTTTACCCTGTCAAATGCCTTTTCGTAGTCAATAATACAGGCAAAGACTTCCTTTCTTTGGTCACGGCACTTTTGCAATAGTACGTCGATAGACAATAATGCTTCACGCGTCCCGAACGCATTTCTGAAGCCAAACTGAGTGTCATCCAAGTCCTGCTCGCACTTATTGCGTATCCTGGTATGTATTATTTTAAGGAATAATTTAAGGACATGACTCATCAGGCTTATTAATCGATAGTCACTGCACTTCTTAGGGTATTGTTTTTTAGGCAATGTCACGAAGGTGGATTTTAGTCAATCTTTGGGTATATTCCCTGTGTCATATATAGAGTTAAATAACCTCAACAGGTAGTCAACATTTTCATCATTAAAGAACTTCAACACCTCAACTGGAATATCGTCTGGTCCGCACGCTTTTCTATTGTCTAAAGTCTTTATCTGATTTTAAATTTTTTCTGATTTTAAAATCGATGGTCCATGCAATTGATCATTAGGAATATTAATATCCGGTCTAATATCTTTGAATGTATCATGAATATACTTTTTCCATGTTTGTAAAATATCTTTTTCATCCAATATTAATTTATTGGAATCGTCAAATAAACATGATAAAGTAATTCTTCTAGAAGTGCCCGTAATTTCCTTCAATTTTTTGTGAAGTTTGAATGCATTGTGACTACGACTGTACGACTCTAGTTCTTCACACTGTGACTTCATCGATTCTTCTTTGGCTTTTTTAATTTCATGTCTAATCGTTCTATGTAAGTTTTTATATTGTGTCTCATTATGTTTGTGTTTACGTCTCTCATTCATTAAGTTCAAGATGTGGTCAGTCATCCAATTCTTTTTTCTAATTTGCTTATCAGCTTTCAAATTTGTATCACAGGTTTCACATATAACTGACTTAAGGTTATCCCATTGTGTTTGTATTTCTATAGATGGATTACAAGGGAGTAGCTTAATATTATCATTCAAAGTCTGAGATACCTCATTTCTGACCACTTCTTTGTGGAGTTTCGAGATATCCACTTTAATTTGGTTTTTGGGCTTTTTTATTTGTTTAAGCGTAAAACCA
Source organism: Limnephilus rhombicus (assembly GCA_929108145.2). Classification (NCBI taxonomy): domain Eukaryota; kingdom Metazoa; phylum Arthropoda; class Insecta; order Trichoptera; family Limnephilidae; genus Limnephilus; species Limnephilus rhombicus. Next base: position 23,197,923 of record OV815297.1, on the reverse strand, counting down.
GGGTACGTGGTGACTCTATTTACAGAGTTCCTGAATCTATGGTCTACTAACACATAGTCTATTTAGTTCCTGACAATATCATAGATTGTTCCATCCTGAGGTGATCTCCATGTAAAAAGCCTTCTTTTCGGGAGTTTAAACCAGGTTTTTAATACAACAATATTTTTATCCTGGCAGAATTCATATAGTCTATCACCTCTTTGATTGCTTACGCCTAAGCCATCTTCACCAACTGCATGAGAGCGGCGACCTTCACCAATTTTGGCATTTAAATCTCCAATGACAAAATTGATTTCTCCTCCTTTCAAACTTTGCAATGTACTGGGTAGTGAGTCATAAAAAGATTCCACATCACCATCATATCTCACTTTCGCTGTTGGTGCGTACACTTGAATAATATTAATGTTGATGGGTTGACAGTGTAATTGTAATAATATTATTCTGTCCGAGATGGGTACACAATTCTTAACAAATTTTACATTCTTCTCCATGACAAATATAGCAACTCCGTTTCGACGGTTTCTATCCTGTGGGTCACTTCCTGAGTAGTATAGATTTCCCTTCTCATGTTGGTGTATGCCGCTGCCAGTCCATCTTAGTTCACTAATTTTAAGGATATCTACTTTTAATCTTTCTATTTCCTGTATCGTATTATCCAATTTACCGCTGTATAAACTTCTAACATTCCATGCTCCTAATCTTATTTTTGAGTTCACTATTTTGAGCCGGGAGATTTTTCGCACCCCTGGCCCATTTAAGGGCCGCCCGGGACTCGGGGCCATTGTTTGATTTCTCTCCATAGTGATATGCTGGGAAAAGATACTGGAGTGGTTTCCCATTGCCTTCTCCAGGGATTTTTCTGTAGGGGTTACCTTCCCTTAGCCGAGCTGATCCGGTTTTATGGCGCCGGAAACTCGCCATTCGCCCTCTCCTTATCAGCTACGACCACGATTATGGTCAGTTGTCATATTGTCCGGGACTCGCGGGATCATAAAGACCACTCTAGGACGCTAAGGAGTAGGGCTTACTGGAAATGTTGCTGATGTTATTGCAAGATGGCGTATCACGGTATTTTATAGGCTCACATCCCCCAGCAGGAAAATGTTCCACCGTGGCCTTTCCAGTCATTGAGCCCCGTATAGGTATATCCGAAAACTAAAAACTGTTTTGAAAGTTGATGAAATACCCTTTCAAATTTTGTAACGCGAAATAAACATATAATTTTTTTAAATGCATTCAAACATAAAAAACTTTAAAAAATGGATCACCTTACGTTTTAACTAACCAAAATTACTGATAATATAAATAAAAAAAAAACAGAAATATTTTCTAAGAAAAATGTTTTATAAACGTTATTGTCATCTCACTTTTCTGTCGTTCCATGTAAAAATAGTTTTCAATTTTTTTTTCAAATTGCGATTCAAGACTTTGGTTTCAAAAAGGTGTCCTTTTTACGTTTTTGTGGGTCATTTTTTAGACATGAATATAAAGCGTGGTTTTGTGCCTTTCTAACATCGTTTAGAACATATTTCTCACTCTGATATTAAAGGAGTTACAGCAATTAATACGAGACCTATGTTAGTTGGACAAATATGGTCTCCTGTGATTAAACGGGCATTATACATTAACAGATGCCAAAAAACCAGAGCCAAACAAATATACACACTTAATATACCAACATATAACTCTTCATTTAGACAAAGAAGTTGTAAATTTTTAGCAGTAAAGTTATATAACAAACTCCCACTTAGTATCAAACAAATTAAAACAAAAAATAGTTACATCAAGGACATTAAATGTTGGTCGAAGGATCTATCAGAAAATGAATTTACTAGTGTACTTAAAACATCGTCATAGAAGTTTCTGGAAAATCTTATCCAAACAATGAAGTTAAACCATAGAAGTCGCTGATAACTTATCCAAAGCATAGTCCCTCTCAGCACAGGATCTCCTAGTGAGTAGGACTACGAACATATTTTCTATTTTATATATATGTCATAGTCAAAGGTCGATATGCAGTCTCTTCGCGCAATGACTGGTTTATCCTAGGTTTGACCAATACAAAGACTTCAAGTCAGACCTGAGGATTGACTAGTCAAACCTAGGAGCGATGAGGATTGACTATGACATATTTACCTAACATGTTTCATTTTAAAACGTAAAAAATAATAAATATATAGTTACAAAAAAAAAAAGATGTTTTCTTATCAGATCATAATGCAAAATATTATCTACGCTTACATACAGGAAAAATGTAATCTTTTTACTGTAGTTACATTGCTTTGATATTATAATTTGTTCAAATGCCAACATGTATTTTGTGATCCTAACGATGTGATTATAACCAATCTAATTTTAATGAACCTTTACAATTTGTGGTGCCTTGTTAAATATGGACCATTATTTCTTCCCAGCACAAACATATTAGATAAATAAAATATAAAGGCAAATTAACCTGACAAGGTTCATAATTCTGAAAAATAATTGTAGCTCAAAATTACTCTTAAAAATGGATCAAAAATGTCGGATATAATAGAAACAAATTGCACACCATAAAATTTAAATTTAAGGTGACCAACTGTTGTGAATCAACTTATATATAATGAAAAGAAGGCTAATATTTTGAGGTGAATGATCTTAAAAAAAATCTTTCCTTTTTTTCCACTAAATCCACACAAGAGGCCCTGGGGAAAATAATTTCCCTCAGGGCCTATGCCATCTTTGGGGATGCTGTGTACTGGGTCATTTTGTTGAAAGCAGGGAGCGAACCTGGGTCTTGAAGGGACCCATTTGCAGGAGGGAGGAAACACAGAGATTAGCTAATCATTCCGTAGCCGAGCAGTTGAAATCAGTGACCCGTTTTCTTTTTAAAAATTTATTTTTATTATTATTGAGTTAGTTTATACTACATGAATATAAACTAATAAGAACAATGTAACATTTCATTTGATAAATTTAAATATTTTTACAGTAAGCATAACATTTCTTTTTAAATACATTCATTCTTTCTTCATTCTTCATACTTTCATGTGACAAATGTCAACTGCGTACAAATGTTGGGAGGGTTCTGTGCACTAGTGACAAAGAAATCAAAGTCGCTAGTTCTTCGGAGTATCTTCCACTGAAATACCGGTAGAACAAGGGCAGCATTCTCACCCGATGCCTGTGCTCTATAGATAGCCATCCGTTTATTAAGTTATGGGAATCTAGCAGCCCGTTTCTGAATAGATCGCCGAGAGTTTTTTTAGGCTCCAGACCAGAGGTGGCTTCCAAATTCTACCGTAGGGCACACTTGCGATATGTAAAGTTGTGTAAAGCAGTACGCCCAACTTCTGGGAGGCTAAATTAACTCTGATTTCGATGGAGTCCCAGCGCTCGCCAAGAATATTTGTTCTGGAGATTGTTTCCGTTGAAGGAGACTAGATTTCTAGACTTGCCATTGAGATGGTTTAATTCGAGTACTTCAAAACTTTGTGAAGGATTTGACTTGACATTACCTTCGCAATGAACGACCTTAAGCCAATTCGTCGCCTCAGTTCTTAATTGTCCAAACGACCATTAGAAAATTTTATAGGAAGAGGAGGTATTCTGTCATTTTTTCAATGAAACATTATGATAGGTATTTAAGATAAAGCTATTTTCGTAAAGGTCAAGGTCACATTACTTTAAATAATTCTTAGTTAAGTGATTAACTATAATTTTTGATACTTTATTTTTAATTTTAAAGTGGAGATTGAACTTAAACTAAAATGGTAGTTTGGACAATTAAGAACTGAGGCGACGAATTGTCATTGTTTTATTCATGAGCATATATATCCCTCTTCTATCATGTCTGTTGTTTGTAAGTTAGTTTGTTTGTTTGTTTTTTTTTAAAAATATTTGGATACTAATCAGAAAACAAATGAATTAATAAAATCATGTATTTCGTAAAAATTAAGTACCAGTACCCCTTCAGATAATATTTATTTCACTACTAGCGAGTTTCCGGCATGCGTTACAAGGCCACTTAAAATAATAATTAAAAAAAAAACTAATAAAGAAATTGTATCTCCCTCCGGGTCCTTTCCCATTCGTCCAGTTCCTCCTCCGCCTCCACTTCCTCTCCAATGTCCCCTTCCCTTCACGCGTTCCTCCTTCACTTTCCCCGCTTTTTCTCTACCCTCTCCCGCTGCCCCGTCCCACAAACCTCCCTCCAGCAATCCCCTCCCATCTACCGCGTTCAATGCACTCAGTCTCGGTACATTCAGATTTTCAAACAGCTCGCGTGACACGTATTTCATTTTTTTTTACAAATTTTCATTTTTAATATATTAAAAACATTCATTTTTGTATATTATAAGATCACGCAATCAAATTTGGTATCTAACGTGCATACCTATTTAAAATAAATATAATTTTTGATCAGATTTAAAGTATTCAATTTTGGTTTGAACCATAGGTGAGTACTTCTATTAAATTAATTAATTTAAAGAGTTTATTTGAAAACTGAATTTTGATTGAACAATCGATGATTTGCAAAACGTCATTCACAAACTATGACATTTTTAATAGTTTCGTAAGAGTTTTTTGTAATGATTAAATAACTTTTCAGATCGATTGTCATGTGGTTGTAATGATCCAGAAACCTTTGTGAGGGTGGAATGAAGGTATTTTGAAAGTTTCAAACAATTCCTACGCTTGATATTGTTATACATAAACATCACACGTACATACACACATACATGCACGCAATCAAGAAAGCAAATATACATTGATTTTTATATATTTTAACCTAGTCTCCTTCAATGGAATCAATCTTCCGAACAGGCCCTCCGTTGATATGCTTGGTGTAACTCTAAGTGACCAGCTCAGGTATGGGGGCTCCATCGAAGCCAGAGTAAAGTTAGCCTCCCAAAAACTGGGCGTACTGAACAGGGCCCGAAGATACTTTAATAGTACACAACTGCTAACCCCGTGCAAATCACAAGTGCGCCCCACGGTTGAATTTGGTAGCCACCTCTGGTCTGGAGCTTCTAAATACTTGAAAAATACCCTCGACTCTGGGCAAAAACGGACGGTCAGTTTGATAGATTCTCCCATCTTAACAGGCGGATTGCAATCTTCAGAGCACCTATGCTCGGGTGGGAATGCTTTCCTTGTTCTACCGGTATTACAATTGAAGATGCTCCCTTCGGCACCAGTGCATAGTAGGGAAACACGCCAAACGCGTGCCCAACATTTGTACACGGTTGACATTTGTCACGTGAGAACAGGTCGCTTCTTCGACTCGTTCTTGTGTTCAACAGCTCGGCTGTGGAATGATTTTCCGGCCTCTGTGTTTCCTCCTTCCTACAACATGGGTCTCTTCAAGACCAATGTTCATTACCTCCTCTCCTTAAAAAGACCGTCCACACAGCATCCCAGTTGACATAGGCCCTGAGGGAAATTATTTTCCTCAAGGCCTCCATCGTGAGGGTGGAAAGAAGGTATTTTGAAAGTTTCTAACATTTCCTACGCTTAAAATAGTAATACATAAACAACATACATACATACACACATACTCTTATATGCGTGCAAGCAAACATACATTGATTTTTATATGCATATATACATAGATTGAAGGTACTTAGCATAGTAATGAAACAAAATATTGCCCGTAATCACTTCAACCGTATTATTTGTGTGTATTGTTGAAAAATGAATGTTATTCTGTTTATTTAGTCACTAAACAAACAATGGTTCTCACTTATACAAAAAAATATTGTTATTTGAATACTCTTGTTTATTTAAAACTTAGTAAATCATTGAAATAAATTTGTTAATAACATGATTTTTTTTGCATTTACAGGGTGTTCTAGGACATTCCGAAAGACTAATCAGCTATTCCTGTTTACGTTTTGAGCAAAAATGGTGGATAAATTTTTTGGTACACGATGATATTTTTTCTATTAAAACTAAAAATACACATTTTTGTTATTGTGATCCGTTTCCGTTTCAAGACGGTCACCGTTTAAATGCTCCAGTAAAGATTATTTTTAAAGGTGAAATAAATTCGTTTTTTTGGAATTTCTTATTTTCAATTTTTCAATATTATGGTATGGCCTGAAGAAAATTTGCAAAAAGAATTGTCATTGAGTTCGTTTTAAGATTTTCACGGCCAAAAGTATTTTCGTTATTTGTTTTTGGGGTGTTATGGGACACATCTACCGGATCTGCCGGATCTGCCCTGATGATGGACACTGCAACGATGTCCGAAACGTTGGCTAAAGAAGGAGGTAGCGCAACACGGCATAACACCCCAAAAACAAATAACGAAAAGTCATTGAGATGGTTCGTTTTAAGATTTTCACGGCCAAAAGTATTTTCGTTATATGTTTTTGGGGTGTTATGCCGTGTTGCGCTACCTCCTTCTTTAGCATGTTTCGGACAGCGTTGCAGTGTCCGAAACGTTGGCTAAAGAAGAAGGTAGCGCAACACGGCATAACACCCCAAAAACAAATAACGAAAATGTCATTGAAATGGTGACGTTTCTTTCAACAAATTTTATAATTCCTTATTTGAAATAATAAAAAAAAATGTTTAATTAAATGAATATTAGCGAAACTCAATCGAAAATCTGGAGACAGAAAAATCAGAAAAAGTTATTGACACCTCTGGGACACGAACCCAGGACCGTTTGCTTACATGGCAAGTGCTCTACCAACTGAGCTACGAAACCTTTATCCAATTCGGTCACTTTTAACTGTATTGTTTGGGAATATTTCTATCCTGATCCCTTTCCTACATATTTTCTAAATACACACCTACCTACCTACATACTTCCTCCTACCTACGAATGTCATTGCAAATCAGTGCTGTGACAACTTTCAAACAAGCAAACCATGATTAAGTGTCTATGTGTATTATTCTAATTAAAAGTCTTAAAATTCTGACTCTTGATGACCAAACAATGTGTACACAGTTTTTGAAATTTATGTGTAATATGAACTTCTTATATGGACAAGAACAATCCAGCCTGCCAAATAACCTACAGTGAGTTTTACGTTTCCTTAATTTCCCGCCTCCTAAGAAAGTTTCCTAACATATATCATACTTCGACTAAGAACTACCAACATTATCATCATTTAAAAAAAAATTTTTTTGTTATTTATTTATCAAATTTTTTTTATTGGCAATGCTGATTAAAAATACACATAAATTTACATCAGTTACATACTTACATTAGGTTTTAACAAAGAAATAAAAAATTGCCTTTCCTCACCATAAAGAGACAATGCTCTTAACGCGCATATTATTGGCTGCTATCTTTATATATTTATATAGTTTTTAAATATTTATTTATTTATTTATTTATTGTTTCTTTACACTGCAGGTAATAATGTTTACAATACAATTTGTTACCTCACTAGGACAAGCCTGTGTTGAGGTTAACAATAATTATACAAGTTAACAAAATAACACAAAATTATACAGATTTTGAAAGAACAATATTGTTGTATTTCTTACAGATTGAGATTAGATTATGGGTACCTACTGGTACCTACTAAACTGATGGCGCTAGGTAGTATATTAATGTAGACTTTTAGGGTGACCATAGTTTTGAGATCTAATTTAAAATAAAATAAAATAAAGTTTTGTTTTTTTTAAGGATTAATTTGTGAATAATAAATATATGTATATAATTTAACATGCTATAGATTTGGCAAGATGAAGATGAACAAAAACGGTTCAAACAAAAATAATATTATTTTAGCTTATTATTATAAACATACTCATTTAGCTAATAATTTAGAAAGGACAAAGTAGAGAAAATCAATTGGCAATCCTCGACTAACACAAATAATTTAAGATCCTTCTTAAAAGTGTAGAAGGAATTAGATTATATTTTATCTATATTAGTTGACCTTCAAAAAGCCTTTGATACAGTTAGTCATGACATACTTCTCAAGAAACTCGAGAAAATTGGTGTAGTTGGTCCTGCTCTCAATATACTCAAATCATATCTTAGCAATAGAAAGCAATTCGTTAGCATTAACAATCAAAATAGCAACTACGTTCCAATAAACTATGGAGTTCCGCAGGGGTCCATACTAGGTCCACTACTGTTCCAAATTTATATCAATGATATATCGCAATTAATTTTAAATGGTGAAATCTTTTTATACGCAGATGATACAGCAATTTTCTACTGGGGTAAAGATTTAGATATCTTACTAGAAAATGCACAAACAGATCTAGAAAAAATCAATAGTTGGCTCCAATCAAATGTTTTAACAATGAATGTTAAAAAAACAGGATACATGATCTTAAGCTCAACCCGTAAAATAATTCCTCCTCATGTACCCTTAAAAATTGAAAACAACGACTTGCAAAACCTGATCCAGGAAAAATATCTTGGGTTGTGCATTGATCAGCATTTGACATTTAAACAACACATACAAGGTATTAAAGATAAAATCATCCCCTTAATCAGCGTATTTAGCCGGCTATCATATCTGTTGCCAAATAAATTAAAAATAGGTTTATATTATAGTCTCGTACAATCACATTTAAATTATTTGATTGAAATCTGGGGAAACGCATGTGAAACACACATAAATGAATTACAGGTAATACAAAACAAGGTAATCAAAAAACTATTTAATTACAATCCCAGAACATCCACAAAAAAATTATATATGAAAACTATATGAATACAATACATGTCTCCTTATATACAAAATACAAAATAATCTCGTACACACAAACACAGAATTCATTAAAACGTCCCAAATACACAAACACTTTACACGACAACGCGATAACATACATTTAAATACCATCCACACTAACTATGGTAAACAATCCATTGGTTACGAGGGGGGCAACTTATATAATTGCCTCCCAAATGACATTAAAAACGAAAACAAGCTGGGTAAATTTAAAAAACAATTATTTATATTTATTCTTGATAAACAAAATAATGAAATAGAATAGCGCTGTATTGAAATATTTATTTATCTTAATGTGTATAATTATTTCTAGTTAAATGAGTGAAAATGTAATTTTCTTTTAACTGGAATAAAAAAAAAAAAAAAAAAAAGATGACTTTATGTGTTCTGGAAGGCTATTAAATATGAGTGGAGCTTGATAAAAATAATTTCTTTGACCAAAAGAAGATTTAGTTTGAATTGCCATAAAGTTCAGACCAGAGCCAATTCTCGTAGTACGAATTTGCTGTGTTCTTTCTGCAAAATTAATATTATTAAAAAATCTACAAAGCGTTTGTGTAATATATAACTGTTTTACGTTCATTACATTACATTCCTTTAAAAGTAAATGTGTTGGATATTTAATTTCTGTCTCCAGATTTTCGATTGAGTTTCGCTAATATTGTCTTCATTTAATTAAATATTATAATTTGAGATTTTACTCATAAAGTTAAAAATAAAAAAAATAAATAAATGATTGAGAAAAAATACATGGTTTATAATTAAGTAGGTAGGTAGGTATTCATGAAAAGAGAAAATTAGAAACGTCCCTTTCTGAACGAGAGTTCTACTGTTTCCTGTTTAAATAAAATAAAATAGAGATGCAAATTGAACTTGACAAAAATAAATTAAAGTTATATCGTTGTTTGCAAAATACTATTAGCTTCGAATGTGTTGACCCACGTAAAAAAATGCCTGGTCACCCTACATAAATATTGAAATATGTTCGGTAATTGACAGCGGTATAAAACCAGAAACTTAAACATCACAATCAATAGTAATTCATCCAGTGAAGTCATTGAATGGTCAAAAATAATATTTTCGGAAATATTAATAAAAAAAGCACTTGTATGGAGTAACACATTCTTCGTATGTGAAAAAAATATTATTAACAAAATGAAGTTCTTAATTATTTTCTTGATTTTTGTGAACATTATATCTCTTGGACAGGTAAGAAAATCCAAACAATATTATTAGACCTAAAAACGCTGCTTTTTATGAACACTTAATAATAGATTTTGTATTATTTTTTGGTTTTTAAACATTTTTGTTATGTATGCAGCTATTTGTAAACGTGTTCCGTCTGTTTGGTACAATACTCAGATTTTTTTTTTACAATTTTTACATGAACTCCACACAGGAGGCCTTGAGGAAAATAATTTCCCTCAGGGCTTATGTCATCTTTGGGGATGCTGCGCGGAGGGTTTTTTTAAGGAAAGAAAGGAGAGGAGAATTCTGGGAAGGAAAAGGGTTTTAGGTGTGGGTTGGAATTTGGGGTTCAGTGTGTCCTGGTCATCCGCCTCCAAGACCTAGAAAAACCTCACCCCATCAACTCGGGCACACCTGCTAAATCACCAAACGTAGCGAACCACTTGGGGTGACCTACGGCAGAGGTGTTGGTTATCCAATAAAGGTTCCCGGGGCGGCGCGCGGTACCCATTCCCGCTTCACATTAGCTCCACACAGGAGACATTGAGGAAAATAATTCCCCTCAGGGCCTATGTCATCTTTAAGGATGATGTGTGGAGGGTTTTTTTGTGAAAGGAAGAATGGAAGTTCTGGGAAAGAAAAGGGTGTTAGAGGAGGGTAAGAATCTAGCGTGTCCAGGAGTGACGGACGTACGAATCCATCCCTACCACTGCGATGCAAGGCGACGTTACGAGAGAGTACGGTTGGAGAAGTCACCCTCAACCATTCTCTCCCGATTCAGCCTGCCATGCAGCTAATAGGCAGACGCATCCGCTGCCAAGACCCGGACAAATCTCACCCCATGAACCCGGGCACCCCGGCTAAGTCACCTAAAGTAGCGAACCACTTGGGGCGACCTATGGCAGAGTTGTTGGTTATCCAATAAATGGTTCCCGGGGCGGCGGTACCCGTACCCCATCCCAAATTGTAAATTATCAGAATACTCATAAACACCAACAAATCAATTATAATGCAGATAAACTTCTAGTTAAAGATAAAAAAAAAGTATGTTTTCTGGGTTTCAAAAATTTTAAAATGTCATATTAATGTACCGGTCCATTATGCTTCCCGGTGTTATTTTACAATATATTTATTTTATCTTATATTTCTTCACAGTGTTATTTTATATTCACAATAATATAAGATTCATGGCGAGCATTCAAATATTGCTTTCCTCGAAGATCCAGACAAGCCTCACCCCGGGCACTCCTTATAAGTCACCAAACGTAGCGAATCACTTGGGGCGACCAATAGCAAGGGTGTTGGTTATCCAATAAATGGTTCCCGTGGCGGCGGTACCCGTACCCATAACAGTAATTGATTTCATACACTTTTTTTGCCTTTTCCACTGTTTAATCTCATTATTTTTTTACTAGTTGGGAGCGGCTCGGTGCGTTGTGCGGCTTAATCTGAAAGTAGCCAGTGAAGTTTGGTAAACAGCGTTCGACCATATTAAGCCGCCGCTACCCGAATTTCTACCGATTTCTTACATATCTCCCTTAAACATTTGATGTTTTTAAGCTCTTAAAAAATTTTTTATTTTATTTTTGAAGATCATATCTATGCGCGTTTCACGCCGAAAGTTATTAAAAACAAGTTCATTTCACTTATTTTAGAAGTTATATGTATGAAAAAAATCACAGTGTCTCTTTAAATGCTCTTTTAGATGTTCCTCACGAGTTTTTTGCTCTATTTTAAACAAATCGTGTTTTATCAAACATTTTCACAATTTTCGCTTCAATTTTATCGTTTTAAATATTAGCGCGCTCTCTCCAACATTCGTAATTACATATCTCTCCATCTTCTTCTTTTTGAGCGAGGACACGGCGCTTTAAATGAATCGATTTATTTCAGAGTCAAGATGCCATGAAAAAGGCTGCTCTAATTCGTCTCCGTCTATACTGCGAATCCACATCCTTCGCCAACCCTCTGCTGATTCTCAAAGTGCGTCGTGGAGACTTCACCGTGGACGATGATAAAGTGAAGAAGTACGCCTTCTGTGTCTACAAGACCTTGGGCATGGCCACAGACGAGGGTTTGGGAGACAAGGAGGCTGGCCTGAAGCTGATCTCGGCCCCCACAGACCCTGCCAAGTTCGGAGCTGCCTTTGACGCTTGTAACAACCAGACCGGGGACTCTCCAGATGAAAAGATTTGGAAGTTTTTAGTTTGTTACAATAACGAGTATCCTGGTGATATTTCTGCATTATAAATATATTATGTTTCTGATTGTAAAATAAAATATATTTTGTGGTAAAAAAGAGATCCAAAGTGCAGCTCTGATGTGAAGGAATAGATTTTCCAATGTACCTTAACCTAACGCAATCATTCCCTCAGCGATTGATTTCCCGTGGGCATCTAAATTATACCTAATTTAAAAAGTAAATATAATTTTGTGGTAAAAAAGACATTCAAAGAGAAGTGAATATGAAGGAATAGGTTTTACATTGTACCCTAACCCAACAAAATCATTCCCTCACGGATAGACATCCTGTGGGCATCTAAATTATACCTAATTTAATAAGTATATATTTTGTGGTAAAAAAGAGATCCAAAGTGAAGCTCGGATATGAAAAGAAAGTAAATATATTTTGTGGTAAAAAAGATTCAAAGTGAAGCTCTGATATGAAAAGAAAGTAAATATATTTTGTGTTAAAAAAGAGATCCAAAGTGAAGCTCTGATAGGAAAAGAAAGTAAATATATTTTGTGGTAAAAAAGAACATCAAAGTGAAGCTCTGATATGAAGGAATCGATTTTTCAATGTATACTATACCTAACACAATCATTCCCTCTCTCGTGGCCATCTAAATTGTACCTTATTTAAAAAGTAAATATTTTTTTGTTTTTTTTTTAAATATTCGATTCAAAAGTTTAAAAAGTACAAAGTTTTGCGGTAGTCCTTCTCAATGGAGGAACCTGTGCTAAGGCGGTCTAGCATGATCACTATGTTTGGTGAATTAGCAGGGGTGCGGTCGATTCATGTTTGGGGTCTTGTAGACTGTATCGACTGGCTGGATCTGGAGAGAGTGGGTGAGGTAGATTTTTTGACCTCTCCAGCAGGGCTCTCTCGACCGATCTCCTTGCGCCGAAATGGGAGGGGATAGATTTATACATCCGCCCCTTTTGAACACACTGACCCTGATTCCAACCCACCCATCATTCCTTTTTCCCCCCCAGAACTTCTTAATCTTAAAAATACCCTCCACACAGCAACCCCAAAAATGACATAGGCCCCGAGAAAAAATGTGGAGCTAATATAAAAAAGATATGTGATAAGAATATATTAAAAATCTTATTTTGAATAAAAAGAACATAATCTCAAAAAAACACCTATACATTTTTTCCTTATTTAAAAAAAAAATTGTCTGTTTTATTATTGCTAGATTAAGTGAGTTATTTACTTTCACTATTTATTACATAATATCAAAGTTGCGTCGATTGAAATTACTTTATCCGTGTTCAATGGCTGAAACCGGTTTTTTTCTAACCTTCACTCCCCCTTCCCCATCTCTTGCCTAATATTGGCAAATTTGCAGATATCCGACTACGTCAGAATATTAAAAGTTATAATGAGAAAAAAAGATAGTATACAATTTAGGTTGTACGAGGACTTGGTTATTAACAAATTCTAAAATAAAAAATATATATTTTTTTAAAGGCCTGTCAGTTTGTGAAATCACTGAGAGACCTAAAAAGTTCTCATTTCATGATGATAACGAGAAATTCTAACTTGGACGTGGTTTGCGATGGATCGGCTTCCACAATAGCCTTCAATTCTTCCTTATCAACTTTGGTCTCCGGCCGTCCACGGGGCTTGTTCTGCAGATCGAAATTTCTAGAACGAAAACGTTGGAATCAAAAACGCACTGTATTTTCTTTTGCGGCACCGTCGCCATACACATCATTAATCCTTCGAGCCGTTTCTGCAGCACTGATGCCACGGTGGAACTCGTACTCGTAAATAACGCGATATTTCAAGTTTTCCATTTTGTAAACTAAGTTACGCAAAGAAAAAAAACAATTAAGGAAAAAACAAATGAATTATAACCTTTGAACACACAAATACATGAGTAAATAGCTGAATAAATTTGAATTTGGAATTCCTAACCAAAGAGAAGATATTTGAGAAAGTTGCCAGTACGGCAAAACGCCAATTTCATATGTAAGGACCTAATATAATTAGCCTCGTAATAACGATCAGCTCTCAGATACAAACAAAATAGAGAGTTAAGGATCTTCTAAAATAAATTGAGATGATTTTAGAATTTCTTCAATCAGTGTCTACGGAAATATAACACACATGGTTCTGAAAATTATTTTAGTTTTAGGAATGAGCAAATTAAATGGTTTTGCATTCGAAGGTCATTTTTTAAATGGGTTAGTTAAAAAATTGTCCAACTGAAGTGACGAAATGTCGATACGAAGGATCCCAACATACCTGAAGGAACACGACCTACGATGAAAACCTTTTGCGGAGTACCATGCTATTTGGTTTAGGTAGATATACCACATCGAGACCCACAGGTACCGTGCGCACAGAGTAAACGTTTAGTGTCACTCTAACTCCCTTTAAGAAACTACGCCCATCTAAAATACCGCTTTCTACAAAAAATATAAAAATATCGCAAATTTAACTGTATCTCGAAGAAAAATTAGGTTTCTTATAAACCGAAATGAAATCTACATTTTATGTCGTACGTTTTCGAACATGGTCTCGTGCTGTGTTGATGATAACTTAATACATAGGTACTATAGATAGTTCGGGTGTCTGGTCTAATAACTTAGGTTGACCTCTGCGTTTTTTCCCTTATTCATAAGGAAACCCATAAGCTCTCAGGGAAATTATTTTCCTTAGGGCCTCCTGTGTAGAGTTAAAAGAGGTTTTTAATCTGGTTAAAAGTATAACAATCAACGTAATACTTTTAACATTTAACGTCGATAAAACTAAATGAATGACATTTGGACGACTAGATCACTCTGAATCAGTGATAAAGTTATATGGTTGCAATGTCGAAAAGGTAGAAAGATTTAGATAACTCGGCAGTATTCTCACGGAGACTCTTGACGCAGATATAGAGGTTAGGTGCAGAATTGAAGCTGCAAGTACTGCGTTCATTAAAATGAAATCCCTCTTCTGCAATGACAGTATCAGCTTAAAACTAAGGCAGAGAATACTAAAATGTTACGTGTGGTCGGTCTTGCTGTATGGATGTGAAACATGGACCTTGAAAGTAAATACCATGAACAGGTTAGAGGCTTTTGAAATGTGGCTTCACCGGAGAATGCTTAAGGTCTCATGGACCAACATGATCTTGACAAATTCTCAGGCGGGTCAGAGCAGATAGAGAACTGCTCACATTAATAAAAAATCAAGAAAATTTCATATCTGGGTCATATACTTCGAGGGGAGAAGTGTCACTTGCTCTATTTAATATTGAAAGGCAAGATAGAGGGTCGCCGAGGGCCTGGTAGGATACAAATGTCTTGGCTGCGAAATATACGAGACTGGACTGGCATTAGAAGTGTGGAGGAGCTATTCTGGGCAGCGCAAGACAGAGAGACATTTTCAAGAGTGATCGCCAACGTCGGGGGACCTGATACGGCACTCAAAGAAGAAGAATTATTTTTTTTTTTTAAAGAAAGACAAACATTCCCGGGTTACGAATAACCCAACAATGTTTGAAAATCTCCTACTACCACCACAGAAAGCCGAAAAGGTTGCTTGTGTTGTGTTGGAGGACTTAGCCAGTCGAGGAATCGAACACGCGACGCTCGGGTGGGACCCAAGCGCTATGCCCACTCAACCACTGAACGGTCTAAAAAGAAGAAAAGTATTTTCTCTTAAAATCCAGTTTTACTTCAGGCAGTTAGGAGTGCGGTGGTTACATAAAAAGATAGTGGTTACATTATTTGTATATAAAATATACACAGTAGTGTGAACTTGTTATTACGAAGAGAAAATCATTCATGTCCGTCTTCTGGAGTTGTAGGTTCTACATCAAATGAATCTTCAAAATTGACCTAAAACTTGCCTGGTTTGGTTGAAAGGTATTTTCAAGGGAAATTGAATGATTCTAATGTACCTATTAGGCAGATAAATCTCTTGGGTATATGTTATTATGAACAGCAAATCATCTACTTCCAAGGATAGCCTTTTGGCAGTAGGTTTTACTTCAAATGAAGTTAAAAACTTGTGCTAAGGACGGGTTGTTTAAAAAAAAATGACAGATTCGTCAAATTTTTAATGTTAATTTTCACGCTCTGTGTAAGTTCTACTCAAATCTGTGATTATTTCAGTTTTATGAAGCAACTGGTCTGTAATGATATAATAACAGAACTTGAATAGAACTTACACAGAACGTGAAAATTAACATAAAATGTTTGACGAATCCGTCAATTTTTTTAGAACAAATCGTCGTAAAACTCTATTACGTTGTTGGAAGAAGGTGTTACAGAAACAAAATGACTATCTTCTTCATGAATCACAAATTAACTTTGCGGCGTAATTTTAGTTAAACGAAAAAGAGTCACTTTTTATACATCACTTATTCAATGAAAATTATCAACATTTTTCGAAACGGAGGCGTCTACTAATATCTACAGGAATTCCAAAAACTGAACAAATCGGACTAATATCTATGAGAACCAAAGTGCGTACAAATATCTACAGTCAAACTGCTGCCTAATATCTATAAGAACCAAAGTGCGTACGAATATCTACAGCTCAAACTGCTGACTATCTAAGAGAACCAAAGTGTGGACGAATATCTACAGCACTGGCAGAGGTTGGATTTGCAATTATGTATAGCATATTGGAATAACGTAATATTGCGTATGCAGTTTAAAAAACTTAATTTATGTATGTATGTATGTATGTATGTAAAAATCCCTAATATCGGACTATTGGACACATTTAGCAGATTATTAAGGATTAGGGTTTTTGTTTTAACAGCTTTCTTTATTTCGAGTGCTTCTAAATTATTTAGTCTGTTACCATGACCATTTCTATGTCAGTTAGGTTAGGTTAAGTTAGGTTAGGTTGTGGTGCCGTGTATTTCGAAATAAATAAATATCTTTGTATTATGACCTCCATGTTTGTTAAATAAATTATTGTCCTCGTAAACAGCAAAATACGTAATATAATGCACAAAATTCATGTACGTACTTTAAAAGTTTCAGCCTTTACGTTATTGAAGTAATTTATACTTTTATATTGCGGTTTCAAAATAAGTTGGTAATTTTGATTAAATAAGTGGTAAATACAAAGTCATTTGTACTAATTTAATAAAAAAATATAATTTACAACGCAGAGATATCTCCCGGATACTTGTCGTTATAACAAAGCAACAATTTCCACAGCTTGATTTCTGGAGTTGGACCATTTTGGTTGTTGCAAGCGTCGAAAGATTCTTCAAACTTGGCTGGATCAGTAGGAGGGTAGATCAGCTTCAGACCAGCTTCCTTGTCACCGTTGCCCTCAGGGGTGGCCATGCCGATGGTCTTGTAGACGCAGAAAGCATACTTCTTGACCCTCTCGTCATCAACAGTGAAGTCTCCTCCGCGTACCTCGAGGATCAGCATGGGATTGGCGAATGTGGTGGCATCGCAGTAGGTTCGGATGACGTTAATGGCAATGGATTTGATGAAATTCTGACCCTGAAAACAAAGATGCATTTAAAAAAAATAAATTATATGAGCTCCACACAGGAGGCCCTGAGGAAAATAGTTTCCCTCAGGGCCTATGTCTCTTTGGGGATGCTTTTGGAGGTTTTTTTAAGGAAAGGAAGGAGAGGAGAGTTATGGGAAGGAAAAGGGTTTAAGGGGTGGGTAGGAATATGGGGTTCAGTGTGTCCTGGTCATCCACCTCCAAGACCTAGACAAACCTCACCCCATGAACCCGGACACCCCTGCTAAATCACCAAACGTAGCGAACCACTTGGGGTGACCTATGGCAGAGGTGTTGGTTATCCAATAAAGGTTCCCGGGGCGGCGGTAGCCATTCCCGCCTCCCAAATTATTATATTATTTAAGTTAGCAATAATTATATTATTTAAGTTAGTAATCCAACAGGACTAGGAGGTAAATGTAATCCCTGTCTACCACATTACATGATATACAGGGTGTCCGGGGGTAAAGTGCATTAACTTCGGAAGGTGATTCTACATGACGGTAGGAGTAAAAAAGATTAACAACTTTTTCCGAAAT
Organism: Limnephilus rhombicus; assembly: GCA_929108145.2. Classification (NCBI taxonomy): domain Eukaryota; kingdom Metazoa; phylum Arthropoda; class Insecta; order Trichoptera; family Limnephilidae; genus Limnephilus; species Limnephilus rhombicus. Next base: position 23,179,801 of record OV815297.1, on the reverse strand, counting down.
TCCAACATATTTTTCCCATACAAAAAGACGTACCTACTAAAAATCCTTAGTGTGAGGTACGATCTTTCTTGCTGAGAGCATGCCGGGTGCCCGACTCGATTGTGATTGGCCCGTATCGTAGTAGCGGAAAATAATAAATCTGGCCGCACACGCCGGACTAATTTTTTCTTTTTACCTCAAAACTACCCCTTAAAGTTGGAATTTCGAAAAAAGTTAATTATCTTTTTTACTTGCACTATCATGTAGAATCACCTCCCGAAGTTAATGCACTTTACCCCCGGACACCCTGTATATGCAACAATTAGATAAAGAGAGAAATAAAAAAAAGCCTAGAAGTTAAATTTAATAATAACGTGGCATAAAACATCATATAAATAAGTAAAATAATAAAATGAAAACATAATTTTTATAAAAAAATAATTCAATTAAGGGAGGTCGCCGAATCGTGCCTCCATCAAAGCCTAGAGTCAAGTTAGTTTCTCAGAAGCTGGGCGTACTGAACAAGACCCGCAGATACTTTAATATTACACAACTGCTAACCCCGTATGCATGGACATTGAAGGGTCTAGAGTCGATCAAATAAATGTTGCTTCATTAAAAAAAAGTAGCCTTGACGTGTGCGGTGAAGGAGGACACCATATTATGTTTCCTTATAACGCCGCTGGGAAAGTGGTGGGGTCCCCTCCAATAATCCTATACAAATCGCAAGTGCGCCAACTGTTGAATTTGGCAGCCATCTCTAGATAGATTCCCCTGTCTTAAGCGGTTTGCAACCTTTAGAGCACAGGCGGCAGGTGTGTGCTGTCCTTGTTCTATTACAACGGAAGATACACCAAGGAACTAGCGTCATTGAACTCTTCGGTATCGGTGAATATTCAGGAAACACTAGGAGCGGTGGAATGAGTACTGGTTTGTTTTCACCCTCCTACAACACGGGTGTTTTCAAGACCTAGGTTCACTTCTTCCTATCCACAAAAAGACCCTTCACACAGCATCCCCAAAGATGATAAAGACGCTGAGAAAAAATGTTAAAACTTTAAAAACTCACGACTTTTAATACAACGTAAAGGAATTCAATAATTTAGCAATGCAAGCAATTCTGGACTATAACGTGTATCCATCGACCAAGTATATATGTACACTTGGTCGAAGCGTGCATCATTTAAAATTTTCAACAGACATACGAAGATAGTGAATATTCTTCTGTCTGATAATTTCATATCAAGATCATTAAACTGAGTTTAACAAATTTGTTGGAATATCCATTTTAATACATAGAAAGCGTAATATTTCAATTTGTATTTTTTCAACAGATTGCACATAAATATTCTAGTGTGAAACAGTTTAATCTTATATATAAAAATCTCGTGTCACGGTGTTTGTGGTCGCACTCCTCCGAAACGGCTCGACCGATTTTTATGATTTTTTAAATTTATATTTGGTAGGTATGAGAATAGGTTTAAAAGTATATTTCATACCGCTAGGTGATTATGGTGTCCCTATCCAGAAAAAAATTAAATTTTTTTGAATTTTTTTTTGTATTTTATTTTTATTTGGCATCAAAAATTCCTATAACCCCAAAATTTAAACCTACCCCCACGATTTTAGTATTCGTGTATGAACAAATTTAACCGTCTTTCGTATTCGTAACAGAACGAAATTATTTATGTTAATGAATGACAGATGGCGCTACTTCCGCCTCATCGAACTTTCATCCACACATGCGCAAGTCACACTCCCAAAAATATCATACACTCAATTGCTCTTCGAAATTCATTTTAATTTTCTTTGTTTCATTTTCCTCGGTCATCGTCTACAGCGCTCCATTTCTCTTTCTGTCGCAGATCCCATCCCCACACACTTACAATACATTCGTTATTTTAACAAACAAAATATTTACTCGAAATAATTCACATGGCAGAACAACGTTGGTCGGGTCAGTTAGTATTTGTAATTTTATTAATTCTTTACCTGCCCAGGAGCAATCAAACTGGCGATGACCAACAAAAGACTGACATATTTCATTTTGTGGACAGATTAAACTTAAAGAGAGAAATGAGTTGATTCCTGTATGACTTCAATTGAGTGACTAACGATTTGATGCTGGTCTTCTGGTTTATAATAATAATAATAATATAATAATATAAGTTTATTCTAGAATGTATGCAGGGGAGTGCAATGCAATACATTCCATATTTTAAAATAACAAAAAGAGATAAATGATAAGTTAAGGTAAATAAGTAAATAACAACACATAAATTAAATTAAATAAACGAATAAGCATTAAAAATGAAACTGAAAAGAAAAAATGATGTAAATATCAAACACTAAAATGATTTTTAAATAGCCGTTTACGGAGGGTATTTCATCGTCTCCCGTCTCCAGAGGGTCATCAGGGGAGATTCCATCCAGGCAGTCATGGCGGTGATGATCGCATTCTTCGAATGGCGCAGTCTGCGCCATAAACTTCCCATGCGGTTGCGGAGAAGTGCACGGAAAGTATGTACTCGTCCCTCCAGGAACATTTCCGTAGCACTGCAGTATCTCGGTAGGCGGAAAAGTTGGCGATAGGCGTTATTGTAAGCAACCTTTAACTTATGCCATTGGGTTACAGTGTAGTCAACCCACAGTTCTGATGTGTACAGCGAGGTACAGAAAGCGTTGAACAGTATTCTTTTTACTTTGGGGCTGCAGGAGTAAAAACGTCTTGACAGCATACCCGCTCTAACTGATATTGCTCTTCTCTGCCTTTCCATGTCCTCGATATCCTTAAGGTCGTCTGTGATGACATGTCCTAGGTATTTAACGCTGTGATTAACATTAATTTTATAAACTGACCTTTTTTACAAGAGGAAGGGACAAATTATTTAGGGTCATCGTACGAGTATAAATATTTGATAATCATCTAATTTTCGTAATTATTCGTTAATTCCTAAAAGGTTTTTAAAATTTATTAAAAAATATATGGGAAACGACAAAATGGAGATAGAATGAAATAATAATTTAATTTTACTACAATAATTTATTTCATTATTTTAATATTACATTTGATTAAAGTATTGACGTATTGCCTATCTCACTAGGCATAAAACGCCTGTGCTGAGATGGCAATTTACAGAGTGGTTGTTATCTAGGTTTTTGTTTACATAATATTATAAAAATGACAGTTTAAAAATAAAATCAGATTTTTTTTACATTATATAATTCAATTATGAATGTAGACAATTTGGGAGGCGGGTATGGGTACCGCTGCCCGGGGAACCATTTATTGGACAACTAACATCCCTGCCACAGATCACCCCAAGTGGTTCGCTACGTTTGGTGACTTAGCAGGGATGCCCGGGTTCATGGGATGAGGTTTGTCTAAGTCTTGGTGGCGGATACGTTTGCTCAACCACTGCGTAGCAGGCTGGATTGGAGGAGACTGATTGAGGGAGGCCTTTTGACCTCTCCAGCCGGTTTTTTCCGACCCTTCGCCTTGCACTGCAGTGTGAGGAATAGATTCATACGTCCGTCACTCCTGACCACACTGACTCCCAGATTCCTATCCACCCCTCATACCCTTTTCCTTCCAATATCTTCTTCTCCTTTCTTTCCCTTAAAAAACCCTCCACACAGCATCCTCAAAGATGACATAGGCCCCTAGGGAAATTGTTTTCCTCGGAGCCAATGAAAAAAAAGAAGATTATGACAAAATAATTTCGAAGCAATTAAATTTCAATTTGACAAAAAGGCATATTGATAAATAATAATAAAAAGGCCAGTGGAACTTAGTCAAATGTAAATATATGCAGTGCATAGTATACATATATACATACAGTAGACATAAATATAAATGTATTATGAAATACTCCTGATAGACATATTTATTGGAGGTAATCAATGATTTTACCTCTTAACCCCTCCGAATTTTCGAGAATATTCGCTTTTGGTGTCTCTAACGGAATGACATTTTACGAAAACTTTTTGTTATTACCGCTTCACAATTAAAGCTCTACAAATGAAACATTTCTGAACGTAGCCAAATAGTAAAAACTGTTTTATAAAGGTTACAAAATAGGCTTTCAAATTATTATAATACAAATAAATATTAGCATTTGTAAATATTAAAATTTAGAACGCAAACATTAAACATAAGTAAAAATGACTCACGTGATGTTTTTTATGTGAAAACGGTACTAAAATCACAGTTTATGTAAACAACAATACTTATTCTATTGTATGCGTAGTAAACACTTTTGTCACCTCACTTTTTTATCATTTCATACAAAAATTTTAAATGTGGAGCGCGGTGGAGCTGCCGGTAGCAAATTTGCACGGGTAAATATTTTTGTCAGCTACACGACTGACAGCTGATTCCTGTTATGTATTTCCATAGACAACTTGATAAGGATGTTTAGCGTGATCTACTATCGACCTTTTACTTTTTGGTTTAGGGATGTAACTAAAACAATAACGGAGTTAGAAAGATTTCTATGAAAACACACGCGCTGACGTATAAACACGCTTATTGTACTTGACTGCTGTCCTATTTCTAACGCTTATATCTGCTTACGTTGCGGAGGGGTTTTAATGAACTTTTGGTTTGGGTGTAATATAATTCATTTATACTTATTTTCATATTTATGTATTATTATTTTCATTATATTAAACATGATTAAAATCAAATTCAAATCAGAATATAAATTCTTACAAACGGCAAAAATATGTTAGTCAAATATTTTGATGGTACGTAGGTAACTCGTATTTACAAAATCATTTCATCTACCTTGTTTAAACACAAACAGCAATTTCTTTGATAAAATATTAAAGCATTTCCATAATGTAAACAGCGAACATAATATATTTGTACAAGATTTCCGGCAATGTGAATTATTTACCTTCGGTATTTCTTGGTGGCTTTCAGTAAATTTCCGCAGATTTTCGTAGGCGAAATATTATTATTCCACCAAAGTTCATGTTTGACTGTTAAAGACGGTGTAGTCACGTTAATTAAGACCAACAAGCACTTCCTTGTAATGATTCCAACTTCCAGTCTTTATTCACCTGTTGATTGCTTCTTTGCTGATATTATTCCAGGTGTTACAGATCAGGTGTTACAGATCGTACTTGACTTACTTTAACCAGTTTCTTTTTCGTTATTTGTTTTTAGGGTGTTATGCCGTGTTGCGCTACCTCCTTTAGCAAACGTTTCGGACATTGTTGCAGTGTCCATCATCAGGGCAGATCCGGTAGATGTGTAATTTTTAGTCGTGAAGTGTGTGCTTATTTACTTCGAAGCGATACCGTGTCGCCAGCACCACTAACTTCCACCAGTACAAAATAATCGTGAAGCAGTGGCGTCATCGCCGCGGAACAAAATGCTTTTGGGCGTGAAAATCTTAAAACATACTTTAACCAGTGTTCGCTAATACTATTTGAAGTAAAACATGTCAATTAAATTTGGTCTCCGGTGATTTTTTGATGGTTTTTTTTTTTATTTTTTTTCTTTAAAATCAAACAAACAAAAACTTCTTCTACATGTCGTCACTGCTCACTCAGCAGAGGAGTCGACTAACTCCTCCAATGCCCCAATACTCACTGATTTATTTATGTTTTTAGTTTTTTTTTACATTAGCTCCACACAGGAGGCCCTGAGGAATGTCATCTTTGGGGATGCTGTGTGGAGGGGTCTTATTAGGAAAGAAAGGAACGGAAGTTCTGGGAAGAAAAGGGCATTAGGGGTGGGTTCAGTATGTCCAGGATTGACGGAAATTTGAATCCATTCCTCTCACTGCAGTGCAAGGCGATGTTCCGAGAGAGATGTTTAGTCAAAGGGACTCCCTCAACCATTCTAACCCGATCCGGCCTGCCATGCAGTTAGTGGGCAGACGCATCCGCCGCCAAGACACGGAAAAACCTAACCCAATTAGACCAGCCCCCCCATGCTAAGTCACCAAACATAGCGAACCACTTGGGATGACCCACAGCAGAGGTGTTGATTATCCAATAAATGGTTCCCGGGGCGGTGGTACCCATACCCGCCTCCCAAATTGAAAAAAAATGTCACCGGAGTCCAAAATTCATTCCTATAAATGCTTCCCGGCGCGACGGTACCCATACCCGCCTCCCAAATTGAATCCCTAATGTCCTGATGAAAGACTTAGGCAGCTGAAGAATTGAATCAAGATGCCAGGGTAGGACCCACGTGACGCCAACTCAGCCACTGACCGGTCAAAAGAAAGAATTTTATATGATGTGTCAAAGCGTATGAAGCAAGGCGTATGTGTATACAATCACGAGCTTTAAGAATATGTGGAGGTTTCCTGAACTCAACTCCTGTGCATGTTTTACAAAGTGAAATGAGTGCCCCTCCTTTGGATATAAGAACTTGGAAACTAACTGCAAGATTTTGGCTTAAAGCTGTATCCATTGAAAATAATTCACTAGTTTTAGAGGTTTTCAAACTTAAATCCTTGATATAAAACAGATTGTGGAACAATAAAAAAAATACCAATGTTAATTAAAATTTGTTCGGAAACAATTAATTTAACAATGTATTTCAGTTGAGATTGACAATTTTAATTCCCCCAAAAGATAACTCTTACCAAATGAAATTAGTAATATTGCAAGCGATATGCTAATTAAAAAATATTCTGGATTCAATCAGATCTTCACTGATTTATCAAAAAAATCAGACCAAGTTGGAGCAGCTTTCATTTCAATGCCAAAAAATTTTTCCCATCAAATAAAATTGAATAAAAATTGCACTATTATGAATGCAGAATTGATAGCAATCAAAGAAGCGGTGGAATATGCAATTAAAAATAAGTGGAAACAAATTGTAATATTAAGTGATTCTAAAAGTGCACTTCAACATATTAAAAGTATTCCGAAAGGGGTTCCCTGTAGGAAAATAGCCTACAATATTGTTAACAATTATTATAAGCAATAATTATCAGCCTGAAACACTCATCAACATTGAAAAACCTTCCGAGAAAAGATACTTGCCGCCAACGGGACTTGAACCCGTGTCCTTCTGATTGCCGGTCAGCTGCTCTTGATCACTGAGCTATGGGGGCTTATCAAATACCCGCCAAATAATTCAATATATACTAGTGTTTCATTCAACAATTACTGCTTATTATATTTTTTCCACCTGAAAACAACCAACTTTATTTTTGCGAGAGAGACATTGTAAGTGTTAAATCCCTCGCTAGGTGGCGTCGAGACAAATTTCTTTTCTCGGAAGATTTTTCAATGTTGATGAGTGTTTCAGGCTGATAATTATTGCTTATAATAATTGTTACCCTTTGTGCTATGCATAAAAATCTTGTCTAAACGTTAGTTTATAAATTAAAAATAATACAATATTGTTGAACAAATAAGGTTGCTACAGCAGAAAGATGTGTCCATATGTTTACAATGGATTCCATCTCATGTAGGAATACATGGGAATGAAGAGGCGGATTTGTTGGCAAACGAAGCATATGTGAATGAAATCATCCACGACTGGACGCCAGACGCTGAAGATTACTGCCAAATAATAAATTCTATATGTAATAATATGTGGAATAATCATTTTGAAACGTTGTCTACCAATAAGGGAATATGGTATAAAAAGCTCCAAAACGAACCGTTTAAAAGACCATGGTTCACTGAGGTTAATCTGAAAATATCGGAAATGAGAATCATTTTTAGATTAAGATCCGGACATGCACTAATGGGAAGAATATTGTGTTTGATAGGCCTCTTTGATTCTCCAATGTACTCGATATGTTAACAAATTGAAGATGTCGAGCAGTGGAGGTAATCCACCTCTTACCCGCCTTGGTATAAGTAACTGATGGTTACTCCTTCAAGGCTCTCGCAAGATTCTAATTTTTTTTGTTAAACGAAGCTACATTTATTTATTTTGAACGAATCTAGACCTACAGTATCCATGCATACGTTGTTAGTAAGCAGTATGCAAGTGCTTAACAGGAAAAACAAAATGCAAAAAATAGGTTAGTAAGACAAAGATAAATTAAACAGGGCAAAAGAAAAACTCATTCATGAGTCTCCATGAGGCGGCATTGCATCTGTAAAAACCCGCAAGCACCTGCATAAAACAGAGAACATAAGTAATACAATAAATCTCAAATCAATTGCCAAGTACCAACAAAAAATGTGAATGGCTTTCGGTCTGATCATAAACTACACTTAGCTTCCGTGTCCCTTAGCCAACCACTCAGTGAAGCCTCAAAGAATGTTAACTGAATATTTGGGGTAAAATACCCGAAGACTAAAAGAAAATTCAGCGTTGGGTAGTCAGAGGCAGGAAAAAGGATAGTCAAGGTCGTCTGATCAAGCCTCAAGCCTGCACATGTCATTGGGGGAGGCGCAGATAGATTTGAGAAGGATCTGCAAAATTAGTAATGTAACTAAAGATGAAGCAGGGACGAGGTCCAGCACACCCCCGTTTGGGGATAGGGGAAAAAAAAATAAATAAATAAAAAATTGGAGTTCAGTTCATCCAGTAAAACATTGAAACAGTTAAGATGTCGAGCACACATTATCGAAGTGCATTAAATATGAACGACAGATAGTGACAATACTAATGACCTCGAACTCGTCGGAAGTTCAGAATTTAATAGCCTCAACCGAGTTTCATACCGTATCAAGAATAATGAAATTTATTAGATCATGTAAAGTGGTAAATATTTGAAAGTGAATTTTTATGAAAAATGAATATCAAAGGACTAAGTACCTTTTTGAAGATCATTAGAGATTATAATGATAATATTATAATTTCAAAACAGATGAGGCGAAAAATGACAACATTGTATGAGTCAGAAGCCTCGATAATATATGTACATGATATTAAAAAAAAGCGTATGTAAAAAAACAGAATTGTTTGGCAGACTACAAAATTTTGTTGGTGTTGTGGATGACTTTGTAATAACATGCCAAAAATCCTTTTTGGCACGAATAATTTCTGAACCCTGCTAAGGCTTTAGATTTACAATTCACCCATGTTCCAAAATATGCAGAAATTTGTAAATTGTTTTAAATACCTCTTTATCTCTCCCCTTGTAGGTTATACATTTAGGTACTGGGGTATTTTGGTAATGATGCGAAAAATCAACTACACTGGCATACTGCATGCATTCCAGGATACATTGCCCCGAATGAATACCCGATGGTGTGAAATTTTTCAAAACCGATGTTTCGAAAGTATACCTTTTTAATCATTACCGATTCATAAAATAAGTCACTTTTAAAACTAATTACACAAAAACATAATTTACTTTTCACCAAGAAAATTTTATTTATCTCATTAGTTCATAGTCAATTAGAGTACAAATCCATTAATTGGTCACCTCACAAAAAAATACTTTAGAAATGTCGAAAGAAATTTACGATTTATTAATTTTAAGTTAAATATCCCCTTAGAACAAATTAACTATATTTTTTTTATTAAATACCACGTACACTTGAGAATCGGCGGAGGATAAGCGACCTATACTTCGTTTTTTAATTGAAAATTCGGAGCTTGACTATTGCAAACTCCTGAGTGTAGTCAATTTAAGAGTACCTAGTCGACTCCTAATAATAATAATTAAAAAAACATTTATTCATCAACAGATTTTTACAATTTTATACATTTTGCTTAATTATCATTGATTCTGTTGACAAAACTGTATAATCAGTATTCATCAGCTAAGCTGTATAATCAGGATTTCACCTGGAATGCAGCTGGATTTCTGCAGTGTCTCTAACTAATTATGTATACCAATTCTAAAATGATTTCGACATTTTTAAAACACACTTGAACAATTTATTCTTTATTATTGTAGAAAGCAATCACTTTGTGGTTTGACATATTTAATAAAATAAAATACTTTTTTGTTTAAAACCACGATATTTATTAATTTATTAACCGACCGGTTTCGCTTAACTTAAGCATCTTCAGGGTACAAATTAATACTAAACAAGAAGTACATAATGTGTGCTTATATATAACAAAATATAGAGGAAGACAACACGATACAAATATTACAAATAAATAAACGGTCATAAAATACATTACACACAATAAATAATACACACAAAAACGGGCATGGTAACAAACTAAACACTCTAGAGGCGCTAGAAATAAAAAAAGCTGTAAAAACCAAAAGTCATATACTTAATAATCAATTAGACATATCAAGTAGTCCTATATTAGGTCTGTTTCCAATAAACCCTTAAAAATAAAAAAATCCCAGTGCTCCTTACCACCATGCCAGTTGATGCTTTGTTTCTCCAAATTTATTATTATAACCCATTAGTCTACATAATTATCTTTCTGTTTTTTCCCATTACTTGAGTAGTTATGTTAATGTATATTATGTATTTATTTTATTGTTTATTGTAAAATTTTTGCCACCCCTTAAAAGTGCCGCCCGGGGTAATTAATTCTTCCTCCCAATCGTTATTAAAATGATACGTTTTATTTCTGCCGCACCGGCCTAATTGAGGATCATCTGAAACAAAAACTGTGAGAAGATCTATTTACATCGGCAAATTTTCTCGAGATCGACTCTAAAAGCCCTCGCGATCGACCGGTCGATCGCGATCGACGGTTTGGGCACCCCTGCCCTAGAGTTTGTCCCCTCGGTCATACCCTCCATTGTGGCATGCAAGAGGCCTTCTTGTCGTATTACATGGCCGATCCATCTTGCACGCCTTTCGGACAAGGTCCTGAGCAGGTGCCTTCTTCCTTCGATTCTTTGGAGAACCTCCTCATTTTTAATGTTGTGTCTCCAGGAAATTCCTAATAGTCTTCTATAGGACCATATCTCAAAAGCCTCCAGTCTCCGTTTATCTATTTCGGATAGGCACCATGTTTTGCTGCCGTACATCAAGACATACATAGATCTTGATGAGGAGTATCCTCAGTTTTAGGTCTATATTATTCGATTCTATTATTTTCGACCTGTTATGGAATGCAAGCCTAGCCTGGTGTATACGGCTGTCGACCTTGCTCTTAGACCGACCGTCACATGTTATTTTACTCCCGAGGTATACAAACTCCTTGGTATTCTTTAGTTGAACTCATGACATCTCTACTCTCGTCTGATGTTGCGTTCGGCCTACAGTCAGCAGCTTTGTTTTGTCTTTATTTATCTGCACATTGTAGTTGTTTATGTCAGACTATGGCATGCTCAATTGGGGTAGTTGTGAGGCTGAATGAAGTGGGGAGGGGGAATAGTTGGGTAAATAGAAGATTAACGTACTTGACGTAAACAGCTCGATGGACCTTTATGGACTTAAATCATTAAAAATTAGAAGAGACTCCGCAGATATAATATATCTCCACAAAATTATATTATCAATGGCTTTATTGATTGTTCGCCCATTTGGTTAAAGATAAATTTTATAGTCCCTGGCGTTAGAACCAGAGATAAATCACTTTTTCATCTTGAAACATGTTTTACCAATCTCAGACAAAATGCTTTTTATTCAGAGGATGCAATATATTTGATAAGAATTTTAAAGATAGAGACATATTCTCGTGTAAATACGATTTTAGATTTTCACGGCCAAAACTATTTTTGTTATTTATTTTTGGAATATTATGCCGTGTTGCGTTACCTCCTCCCTTAGCCAACGTTTCGGAGAGCGTTACAGTGTCCATCATCAGGGCAGATGTGTCACTAATCTGCGCAACACGGCATAATACCCCAAAAATAAATAACAAAAATATTCTCGTGTAATTTAAGAACCTTAAAAAAATATGTCATAGCTAACGTTAAATAATTTTAAATACCCTTTTGCAAGTTATCATGTTATTGCTGTGAACCCTTTCCAGTTACCTGTCATTCAATTTAGTGTAATGTGTTTACTTTAAGTTGTAGGTACATGTTATTATCTTTATTTTTACATTAACTCCACACAGGAGGTCCTGAGGAAAATAATTTCCTTCAGGGCCTATGTCGTCTGGGATGCTGTGTGGACGGTCTTTTTAAGGAGAGGGAGGAATGAACATTGGTCTTGAAGAGACCCATATTGTAGGAAGGAGGAAACACAGATGCCAGATGTGACAAATGTCAACCGTGTACTAATGTTGGGCACGCGTTTGGCGTGTTTCCCGACTACGCATCGGTGCCGAAGTGATACGAAATGACGCTAGTTCCTCGGAGCATCTTCCGTTGTAATACCGGTAGAATAAGGATAGCATTCCCACCCGACGCCTGTGCTCTAAAGATTGCAATCCGTCTGTTAAGATGGGAGAATCTATTAAGCAGACCGCCCGTTTTTGCACAGTGTCGAGGGTATTTTTCAGGTATTTTGGAGCTCCAGACCAGAGGTGGCTGCCAAATTCAAAATTGAAATTCAATCATTGCTGTTGTGTAGTGATAATGTATTTCAGAATACTTTATATACTTTTATGAAGCAGGTTTTTAGTTTATGTTTGTGTTCATGTTCTTATTTACATGTTCTTTATTATTTTCAATGTCGTACTTTTGTAAACTTATTAGTTAGGTACAGGACCCTTAGTTTTTTATTAATAATTTTTAAGTTATGTGAAAATCTTTTATTGGGTTTTATGTGTGTTTTTAATTGTATTCTTATAAATGCTAATGAAAATCTAATCTCTTTCAACGGAAGCAATCTTCTGAACAGTCTCACCATTGATATGCTTGGTGTAACCCTAAGTGACCAGCTCAGGTATGGGGGCTCCATCGAAGCCAGTGTAAAGTTAGCCTCCCAAAAACTGGGCATACTGTACAGGGCCCGCAGATACTTCGATAGTACACAACTGCTAACCCTGTACAAATCACAAGTGCGCCCCACGGTTGAATTTGGCAGCCACCTCTGGTCTGGACCTCCAAAAAAATCTGAAAAATACCATCGACTCCTTGCAGAAACGGGCGGTCCGTTTGATAGATTCTCCCATCTTAACAGACGGATTGCAATATTTAGAGCACAGGCGTCGGGTGGGAATGCTATCCTTCTTCTACCGGTATTACAATGGAAGATGCTCCGAAGAACTAGCGTCATTGATCCCTTCGGCACCGTTGCATAGTCGGGAAACACGCCAAATGCGTGCCCAACATTTTTACACGGTTGACATTTGTCACATGAGATCGGCTCGTTTCTTCGACTCGTTCTTCGTTCAACAGCTCGGCTGTGGAATGATTTGCCGGCCTCTGTGTTTCCTCCTTCCTATAACATGGGTCTATTTAAGACCAATGTTCATTCCTTCCTCTCCTCAAAAAGACCCTCCACACAGAAAATTATTTTCCCCAGGGCCTCCTGTGTAGAGTTAATTTAAAAAAATGTGAATAATTTGTTGATTTTCCTAAATAAAATAAAATGAAATTAAAAAAATGAGTTAAGATGTAGCAGGCTAGATTTGGTCACTAAACACGATAAATACCCATTTCCAGAGACGCGGGACGTTCTGGTTTTATGGATGGTGGTCTTTCACCAAGGTTATACACTTACCCAATAGAGAACTCCAGTCCAATTTTTTAATTTTTTTAATGAATAATAACGTTCTTACTTAAATTACTGCATTTTTATTTTTATTTTTTGGGTTAGTTTTAATATTTAAAATAATTGTCAAAGTTTTAATTTTTCAAGACCCCCCGAAAACCATCATATGTATGGTGAATCGTGTGACGTCATCACTCCTGAAAAATTACTATAGGGCAATCATCTGATCAACTGCCACCATTTTGAATTCCGTTGTTCGAAGTATTCTCCCTAGAAGTAGCATTACCATTTTTTTTATGCAGTGGTTTTTGAATATTTTCAATAATAGAGATAAACTAATAAGAGATACCTTTATTTTTTAAACATTATTTGGGCCTAAATAACGATTCAATAAACACAACAACTAAATCTCTATAAACAGTGAATAAATAAACGAATAAATTAATATGATGGCTTGTGTCATACCTACATTCCCATACAATGACTTTACGGTGACGTCACGACACGTAGAACAGTGACGTCACCAATTAAAATTTCAATAATGCCAACTTGACGGCGTGTTCTTACGACCCGATTAAAAATGGGCTTTTTAATATTTTTTTAAAAACTCTGTGTTTAATATTATTAAATAAAACTTATATATTCCGAATCAGCGTTTATTGGTCTACATATATTAACATATTTTTTTAAAGCCATAATATTTTTCACTGGAGTTCCTTATTGCTGCTACGCCGTAAAGGTTTACAATGATACACGTGTTTTTCTACGTTTACCGAAATATCATATTATTTTGCAGTCACATTTACAGAATATAAATTGCCTTGTTAGGCGATGTTTTTTTAAGTGAATAATTCAAAAAATTACTGTGCCCTTGACAATACGAAGTGCCCAATTATTTCGTAATAATTTTTTTTATCAAACCCTGTTTATTTCGGAGTGGATAACAACTTTAATATTTAAAATATTTTGGTAGAAACACATCTTCAGCAAATCGAAGGTCACGGGTTTGAATCCCCATGTGCACAATAAAATTTTATTTGATTGATTTTTGATATTTGGCAACTTATTCATCTTAACATAGTTTAACATGAAGTCGTTCCAGCTGTCTGTGCGCTTAGATCTTGTAACTACGCAACGGATTTTCATGCGGTTTTCACCAATAGATAGAGTGATTCATGTGGAAGGTTTTTAGGTATACAATTTGTCAAGGTTTTGTGTAAATTATTTGAAATATATAAATAAAGGGAGCGGGCTGGCAAGCGGGCGGTGTGGATTTTATTTAACAGTTATAAAGGTTGGTAATGACGTAGTGTGTTTCGTTGGCCATAGCAACGTGTGGCCGGGTCTGCTAGTTTAAAATAATACACATCTGCCGGAATCATTCTGGTGCGACCACGCCAGGTACTTCCTCGCTTTTCTCCTCCACATCTCCTTCCACTCCCCACTATCTTCAGCCTCACAAGATACCATAATTGGGCATGCCATAGTCTACACGAGAATAGTTTTATTTCATAAAAATACTTCAAGTTAAAATTGAGCCCTTGCCCGGAATAATGTTGTATCCAACAATTTTCTAGTTCCGAGAAAAATTGAAAATACGAACCCTGTTATGTTTCATAACATTTTACATTTAAAATACATAAAAAATATAATTCTTAAGAGTTTTAATTGAAATCTGTCTAGAAAAATAAATTAAATTAGAGTTTATTATTGCTAGAATTTACCCTGAATTTTTGGAATAATGTTGTTTCATAACGCTGATGGATTTCATTCGTTTTGTGCTCCGATTGGTATACAGGATCAGAGGAATCCAGATTTTTGGAATTCCGCACAATAAGGGTGCCTACCTATACGGTAGAAAGGTGTCAAGTACCGCATTATCGTGAGTCGGTTGCTAACCATCTTCGTATCGTGACATTTCGCTCTACGTCGAAGTGTTATTTATCCTATCGTTACATAAAGAGTAAATCCTATCGTATTGTATCGTATGCTTTGTGCGAACTTCTTATGTGAATGGACTCGTGACTCAAACTTTATCGCGGTTCTAATAACCGATCAGAATAATCTTATCGTACGCCTTTGGATATACCTGTGACCGTCGCCGAATGGAGATCAAGCCACGAGACACAACAGTGAGTACCTCTTAATTGTGAATTACCTATCTTGTTTGGTGGTCGGGCATAACTCATATCGAAATCCATAAGTGTCTTAGCAAAGAGTGGCCGCAAGGTTATTTCTAAACCCCCCGTGCATAGTCATGATTCAAATGTTGTATATGAACACTTTCAGATACAACGTTATTCCATAAAACTTTTTTTTCTCTTGGCACCTTACAGAAAGCAACATGCTATTCTAACATTAATGTACAGATGTCATAAATGTTTTTGAGCTTTAAAAGCAAAAAAAAACGATATGAATAAATGAAACCGTTAACGTTCTAGATATTATCGAATACAACATTTCGAGTCGAGGGTGTTTTTCAGGTATTTCGGAGCTCCAGACCGGCGGTGGCTACCAAATTTAACCGTAGGGCGCACTTGTGATTTATACAGGGTTAGTAGTTGTGTACTATTAAGGTATCTGCGGGCCCTGTACAGTACGCCCTGTTTTTGGGAGGCTAACTTAACTCTGGCTTCGATTGAGCCCCCATATCTGAGCTGGTCACTTAGAGTTACATCAAGCATATCAATGGAAGGCTTGTTCGGAAGATTGTTTCCGTTGTATTTTCCTCCCTTTCACGTAGTTTTAAGGAATGTGGGAGGGGAAGGGGAACGCGAGTGGGGAAGAGGACGCGGGAGGGGAACCGTGGTAGGAACGGGGAGGCATGGGAAAGGACACGCAGGGAGAAAAAATTTATGTAGAATTACAATGCATGCCAGGTTCTCGCTAGTTTGACATAATTATTTTCGTTTCTTCCCTCGAAAACTGAACCTCCTTGTAAAAAGAGTAAAGAAAAAGGGATTTAAAAAAATTTAATGTAATTTTTGCATTCAAAATTATCATTTGGGCAAAAATATGTTATTTGCTCACGACTTAAAATGAATATGTAACTCTAATTGCGAAATTTGGCAACTATTAGGAATAATCAAATAACTATGTGATCATTCGTACATTAGACCAAAATAATCTGTCTCTTCCTCTTTACATTACATATTGGTATATAAATATGGTCTATAAATCTGAATAGACTAGTAGGAAATTATCAGTTACTCGTTTGAAGTCCTCAGAGCCTATACCAGAAAAATTCATTCTCAAAATGAAGCTTGTTAGTGTTTTGTTGGTCCTTGCCAGTTTGGTGGCAATTGGTCAGGTAAAGAATCAAGAAGATGATTTATGATTTTTTTTTATTTGATACAAAAGTTTACATTTTATAATATAACTAGCTGGTTCCCGGCACGCATTGGTACGCCATTTAATAAAGAAATTGTTTCTCCCTGCGTGTCCTTTACCATTCCTCCCGTTCCACTTCCGCCTCTCCTTCCTCTCCCGCGTCCTCTTCCCCTCTCGCCTTCCCACTGCACCTCCTCCACTTTTCCTCACCCCACTCTACTCCCCCACCTTCCCCCGTCCCGCGAATCCCCCTCCCGATTTCCCCTCTCCCCTCCCAGGTTCCCCTCCCCCCCTTTCCGTGAATCCCCTACCCGAGTCCTCCTTCCCCCTCCCGCATTCCATTTGCAAACACCACAGTAAATTCAGTTTAAAACAGTTCGCGTGCCACCTATTGCAATTTTTTTATACAAATTTTGTAACGCCAGAGCTCACCAGTAGTTTTATTATTTTTAGTTTGTCCTGACAATAACGAACACAAAAAAATTATACAATTTGGTGCAGTCGTTCGAAACTTATGCGAGTACATATATTTCGGTGATTAATTTTCATTTATGTAGATTTAAAAATGATGGCCTCACTGGGTGGGTTACTCCTGCTGAGGCCCCACCCAATTAAAACCACTTCTTCTTTCGTATGGTGGGGGTGGTCAGAGAGGTATATCTATGTCTGCCAGACAGTTTAGGGCCTCAGTTATCACCCTGCGGACCTTATCAATCGGGCATTCATTGACCACATGCTCGGTGGTCAGCACCACACCCCCGGGCTGCTCTGATAAATGTAAAATGAAGATAATTATTCCTATATTTAATGTCCGCGTCCAACTCCGCTGGTCCTCAGCGGCTGACTTACAGTTTGCTACCTGGAGAAACTGTGCTGCATCCCTCTTACCTCGTCTTCCCACCTCAGTCTGGGTCTTCCCAATTTTCTCCTTCCACCTAGGTGTCCAGTTATAATTATTTTTGGGACGCGTGTGTCTGGCATTCTCTGTACATTGTACATGCCCAGCCCATATTAACCCGAGGAGGGATGTGATGTTAGGAGCCTATATATCATACAGTTTTAAGCCTTTATAAAAATAAATTGATGTGTATTTTTTAAATTGAACACAGGGTCAGAATTTAATCAGATCAATTGGCATCAACGTGATTCGAACCTACTGCGATGCCACAACATTCGCCAATCCCATGCTGATCCTCAAGGTACGCGATGGAGACTTCACCGTGGACGATGACAGAATGAAGAATTACGCTTTCTGCGTTTACAAGACCCTGGGCATAGCCACCGCTGAGGGCAATGGAGACAAGGCGGCAGCGTTGAAACTGATCTTCCCCCCGACCGAGCCAGCCAAGTTCGAGGCAGCATTTGATGCCTGCAACAATCAGGCTGGAACCACACCGGAGGACAAGAATTGGAAGTTCCTCGTCTGTTATAGCAAAGCCTACCCTGGAGATATTGTTGCCTTGTAAGGTGTCAATGTCCAATTCCATTTATAACTTACAAACTGCTACCCATGTTATAATTTCGCTGCCACCCATAAAAAATACAATTAAAAAACAATTTTGGTGCTTTTTTACGTAGCGTTTATTATATAATTTTTTGCTCTTTTATCCATATTTCAATAAAACTTTCTTGAAGTCATTCTGCCCAAAATTGTATAACTTTGTCGCATTGCTATCCATTTTAAATGTCTTGCGATTCGATGAAAATCATAGAATTTAAAAAATTCAACAAATTTCAAAGTTAAAATTTCAAATTTGCGAAATCCTTGTGCAAGTTCTATTTTTATATCATTACTAGCTGGTCCCGGCATGCGTTGCTATGCCATTTAATAAAGAAATTGTTTCTCCCTGAGTGTCCTTTCCCATTCGTCCCGTTCCCCTTCTTCTCCTGCGTCCTCTTCTCCTCTCGCGTTCCTACTCCGTCACCTCCACCTTCCCTCTCCCCACTCCACTCCCCTCCCCTTCCCCCGTCCCGCGAATTCCCCTCCCAGGTCCCCCTCCCCCCTCCCAGGTTTCCCTCCCCCTTCCTGGTTCCCCTCCCCCATCTCTCCCTCCCTCCCGCTTTCCATAGCAATAGCCGTTTCCTCGCGTGTCACCAATAGCATTTTTTTAATACAAATTTCATAATGCCAGAGCTCACCGGAACTTTTTTAAAAACCTTGTCCTGATAATAACGAACACACAAAACAAAGAATTATCCAATTTGGTGCAGTCGTTCGAAAGTTTTGCGATTAACAACACATTCAGCGATCCATTTTTATATTATGGATGTGCCAGTTGCTTCACAAACTGAAATAACAACGAATTGTTCGAATTCTGTGAAAAAACCCGTCCTAACAGTTTTTCTATTAATGGATTGTTTGTCGAAGATAAGTTGATATTATACGAAGTCGTTGACATACTAAATGAAGATGTGATCTGTTGGCGAGGTGCCGGTGAGTATGAGGCAAAGTTTTATAGACCAACTATTCAACATGGGCGAAGGATATTTTGTACACATATGTGGGTACTTCTTGCAATGGTTGCAGTTTTTGGTAAATTTTCATCGATTTCTCGACAAAACCAATAGTTTTGCCAAAACGTTGGAGAAATATATTTTTTCTGTTGCATAAAAGCGACGATTGACTGGTTTCTAGTTTTCCTTTTGGGTGGTTCAGGGCAGCTCTACCTGTAGGTTGAATATAATTCTGATTATAGTTATCATTTAGGATTACCTATTGAGGCCTACACAAAACTACACTACAGCTGGATTGAGTGGAGGTAAATCGATGATTGAAATAGATGAAATAAACTGAATAAACAGAACACTAGAGAGGCATAGAGGTACCCCAGAGAGAGTCAGAACTTGGAGCGCCTTTAACAAATTGTGGTGTCTCTTATTTTCAATATATTTTTGACTGTTGAATCTGGAAAACTCCAGATTCGACGTAATGTGGGAACGCGTCAATCTTGCCAGTACGGTAAGATTCTACGCGTGTTTATACCGCTCACCGAACCTTAGCGAATCAGACACGTCCGAGCTCTTCAAACACTTAAGCGACACTATTGATGACCTCTTGCCCCGCTACCCTATGGCAGAGTTTGTGGTCCTGGGGGACTTCAATGTTCATAACGAACCTTGGTTGAAGTACTCAGGATCAACAGATTCGGCTGGACGCCAAGCGGAATCCTTTGCCCTTTGCTACGGATTGAAGCAAATGGTTCAGGAGCCTACAAGGGTTCCTGATGTCCAGACTCACCGTTCCAATCTGTTAGACCTATTTTTAACTACTGTGCCGCACGGTTACAGGATTGAAGTCACAGCGCCTTGAGGATCGTTCGACCACTACCTGGTGACGACATAAATCCCTGTAAACTTCAGAACACCAAACGAGAGGCTGAAGAAAAAAGTGTGGCACTATAGGTCAGCAGATTGGTTCGGTCTGCGGGCACATTTTAATGCTTTTCCGTGGTTAGCTGTCAGTTTTCGGACTTCAGATCCCTCAAGATGTGCCCAGGAAATTCGTGAAGTTATCACATCCGCGATGGATGGCTTCATCCAATCTACTGTTAAGGAAACTGGTGTAGGCTCAAAGCCGTGGTTCAGTCGACAATGCGCTGAAGTAGTGCGACACTATACAAATTATTTTCGATGAGAATGGTAAAAAATAGGAACAATGCAAATTTCGGATGAAGTTAAAGAAATTTTTATTGAAAATTTTAAAAGGTAATATTTTGAATAACATTTAGATTTGGATACAATTGAACGGAGGAATTAAATGGTTTTCATTGTTGGTTTAGTGGGTTGTTGTATCTGAATGGCAGCGATAAAATGGTAAGTGGTGTTATAGTTTTACATGACACCTTACAAGGCGACGATATCTCCGGGGTATTTTTCATCGTAACAGACGAGGAACTTCCAGTTCTTGTCTTGGGGAGAAGTGCCAGTCTGGTTGTTGCAGGCCTCGAAGGCTTCCTTGAACTTTTCCGGGTCGGTCGGGGGGAAGATCAGCTTCAAGGCAGCCTCAAGGTCTCCATCGCCCTCGGCGGTGGCGATGCCCAGGGTCTGGTAGACGCAGAGGGCGTATTTCTTCACTCTCTCGTCGTCTACGGTGAAGTCTCCGCCGCGCACCTTCAACACCAGCAAAAGGTTGGGAAGCGTCTTCGCCTCGCAGTAAAGGCGCACCACCTTGATGGCCGCGGATTGGAACAAGTTCTGGCTCTGGAACAACAATTGACAACAAACTTTTGAACACTATGCAAGCCACGAAATGAATGTCCCCCATGGATTTTATGCCTCAAGAAATAGTTAAAAGCCTGAATAATGATCTTGAAAAAAGAACCGATTAGGTTTTGAAGACTTTTAAGGCATCTGCAAAAAAATAATCCAACGTTGATATGGTGAAATAGATTAGGTAGAGTGGATAAATATCCGATACACCTATTGTTGAGCGTTGTGTCGTCCTATTCAAAATAGGTACTAAGGTACTTAACTTATTTTTCTTCCTGTCTTTTTTATATTTAAATTCATCTTGATTCATTTCAGCCTGTGGACTATTTTAGTTTCAATTTAATGTCTGTCTCATATTTTATCTTTATTCATAATTTAGTCTTAAAGTTTTGCTTTAACAATAATCAAAAAGTATTAAATTATTAGTCTTAAAATGGTCTGGAAAGAATCTCCTACTTGTGATCTCACTAAAGAAACCACTTATTCACTCTGAATGCAATTATTAATGTTCTCCAAAATGACCTTTGAAAGAAAATCACATCTTTGCGATTCTTTCAAAGACATAAAGAAATCATCCCTTCGTTCAGAATACAATTTTTAATGTTCTCAAAAGTTGTCTTGACAGAAGCAAATTGCCGTGATATCTTGAACGAAACCATTCCTTTGTTAAGAATATTATGAACTAAATATACAATTTGGCTGTCCTGAAACGGGTATCCTTCCCAGTTGGACGGACAAAGTATTTGTTTATTTTTATTTATTGCTTCTTCACAATAAGGAACTCCAGTGAAAAATATTATGGCTTTAAAAAAATATGTTCATATAGACCAAGAAACGCTGATTCTGAATATATAAGTTTTATTTCATAATATTAAACGCAGAGTTTTTAAAAAATTATTAAAAAGTGCATTTTTAAACCTTTTCTCAAAACACAGCGTTAAGTTGGCATTACTGAAATGGTTAACGGTGACGTCACTCTTAACCTGTCACCTGGTGATAGTGTGTATTGTATTGACATTTGAAATGACTTGAAGTGCACACGTACCTATGCAATTCAACATTTCGTGTTTTTGGTTTATTTTCATACTGTTTATAGAGATTTAGATAAATAATAGTTATTGTGTTTATTGAAACATAATTTAGGCCCTCAACAATTTACGAAAAGGGCTATATTTGCGGACAATCTACAATAAATTTTGTCTATTTGAGGTTAAAGTCGTGTCCTATTTTGACATTTGATTATGTATTTTCAAATTGTTTTTAGTATAGGGCTTTTTATACAAGTTGTTACGCACTCGTCATGATCAGTGTATTATAAATACCAGTGTTTCTGTATGTATTATACATAAAACAATGTACCTACAAAGTAACGCCTAACACAAAACACGATGTCACATGTATTTGCAATGAAAGAGATGATTTATTATTTTTATATTGCACTTTGATTAAATACAATAACAGTAGCGGTGAAATGTGGACATTGTACCAATGTTTTTCTATATTAAAAGCAGTTAATTTTGAATAAAAAACACACCTCACACCTAAAAGTCATTACAAAGCATTCTGCCATGACCGCCATGATCAGTGTTGCCAGCCGTGTCTTGTAAAAAGTCACCTAAAATATATAAAAAAGTAACCTTTTTGTGTGAAAAATAACCTTTCGTATTTTTTCCAGTGGAATGATAAAAAGTTGATAGAATACATGAGGATATAAATAAACCAATCATCATGAGGAGCTCAGTATTAAAGTGGGACATAAGCCATTTGGATTATTTTTGAGTAGAGCGAGTTTTTTGTTTTGTATATACCGGTATGAAAAATCTGATATTTTTTCTACCTGCATAACCTTGCCGGCGTAAATAGCGGGTACTCAAAATGCAAAAAGTCAGATTGAGCGATCAATCAGATTTGTCGAGTAAGCGAGAAGCTATGGTTAATTTGTAATTTAAACTTTTTTTTTTTTTTAGTTTATTGAGGTAACAAACAGTAATACATATTTTAATAATAAAGTAACATATTACATGGTTGCATTAACCAGCGAAGTTTCCGGTAAAATTTATAATATGTATATATTAAAACATAGATTAAAACATTAAAGAAATCATAAAGTGGTAGAAAAAAAAAAAAAAAAAATATATATATATACAACAGAAATGAAAAAAAAAAACATACAAATTATAAAGCATATTATAGGATATATAAATAATCCAAATATTATTATTATAATAAAAAGAAGGAAAACAAACATAATGAGAATGAAAAAAAAAAATAATAACATGCAGCAGGGGTGAAGAGTTCGTAATTAACAATTTGTTTAAATTTTTTCTATTACTGATTTAATAAATTGGCCTGAGGACAAATGAAAAATATCAGAGTCGTAAAAGATATCATTGAATTTTGTGCACGTCCTTCAGAGAAATGAATGTTGTGTGTAATTTGTTTTTGAGTGTGGGATGTGGAATAGTTGGTTTGATCTTGTTTTTCTTATTGGACAGTGGAAATTAATGTTTTCTAGAAGACAGTTGTTGTCAACAACGTTGTTAATGATTTTGAATAAAAATTTTTGGTCGGATATATTTCTTCTATCTTCTAAAGTTGATAAATTATGGAATGTTAATGAGTCTTTTAGGTTTTCTGATGTTCGAAAGGATTTAAAGTCTAGGTGTTTCAATATCTTTTTTTGAATTCTTTCTAACCTTTCAATATTTACTTTGTATTGGGGATTCCATATGACTGATCCGAATTCTAATATTGAGCGAAACGTGTTCCTCTTTCACAATAGTGTGAAAGAGAAAGAAGTAAAGTTTTGCAATAAGTATATAGTCCATGATTTAGCAAGCCGTTAGCCAACACGAAAAAAAAAAACAAAAGAGCATTCCGTTTGACGTTGGTTCTGAAAAATCACCTAAAAGTAACCTTTTGAGTAGTGTAACCTGAAAGAAACCTTTCAGAGTAAAAAATCACCTAAAAGGTTACAAAAGTAGCCTTCTGGCAACGCTGGCCATGATTCTTCATTCAAACAGGAATGTTCTGCCCAAAAAAATTATTTCCCTAGATTTCGAAGTGAAATTTCCCTAGAATTTCACATTTACGCAATTACCTACGTAGCCACCCGATTGTGAACACTAATCCTGTTATATGTTAATTAATACGATAATTAATTGGAAAGATATCGGAACTTGGTAAATATACTAATAATACCGTGATTTTCCAAATAAAACACTTTTTGCTACGTGAAGTAATAATTTAAAGTACGAATACACTCACCACTGAATTTGAAACTGAAATCCAAATAAAAAAAAAAACACTTTGCAAAATAAAAATCATAAGTAACCCGCCGCTCATTTGTACCAAGCGTGGTATTTTGAAGACCCCCCCCCCCCCCCGAACGTGTCACGTAGTATGGGTACGTTCCCTAATATCATTTTGAGTTGTCAGTGTTAAAAATAACATTGCATGTAAGTACATGAACAATAATTAAGATTCATAGGAATTCCAAAAAATATATATACGTATATATATATAAATAATACCAGTAATATTGTCATATGTAATAAAAATTTTGCCAGAGTTCGAAATTTCCCTAAATTTTGTCCTGATTTCCCTTATCCCTAAAAAATATTTTTCTCCCCTAGATCTAGGGAAATTTCCCTCGACATGACATCACTGATTCAAAATGACAACTTAAAAAGTAAAAAACTAACGGTGGGTGAAGACCACCATAGGATACGGTGCGTTTCTGGGAGTCTTTTAAAATTAAAACTTTGACAATTATTTTAACTATTAAAACTAACTATAAAAATAAAAATAAAAATGGAGTTATTTAAGTTTGAAGGTCTTTATTCATTAAAAAAAAATAAAAAAATTGGACTGGAGTTCTCTATTTATATACATATATTTTTGCATATAATCATTAACCCCACTAGAGTTCGCCTGTATCGGGGTTAATAATTTCACAGTTTAATAAAAATAATACACGCAAATATCGGTCATGCAAAACAGTTAAGTAAAAGCAAAATAATAAAATTTAAAATCAAATAATAAACAGAGAAAATAACAAGTGATAAAAATATATGAATTAACAACAAAGTGTTGAGCGATCAGACAAAATGTTCTCATTCATTATATCATTACTTCATACCATTTTCAACAAAAGATAAAATTAAAAAAATATATGTCCTTAAGGTTTTTTTTTTAAATATGTGTAAAAAATAACTTAAGGAAAAAAAAAACAAATATTTATAAGCGATTACATTAGAGCGAATCTTTCTTATGCAATATAGTGACTATCAAATAATGTATCATTTTGTATTGTATTGTAATATATATGCATGTATAAATAATGAAATAAATTAGGAAACTATTGTCATCAATTCCTTGCAAAATTTCAATCATTCCATAATATCTAAAAGCCTCATCAAGCCTCAAATTTATCTGAACCATTTATATGTAATTAACCATATGCCAATAATTTAACACGAGCCAATAATACTCGTATAACCTCAATCGTTTCATCAATCCACCAATGGTTTTGGAAAACGAAAGAAATCAAAGAAGGAGCTATATGTACGACCAACTCCAGACATCCAGAGACCTTAAAAAGACCGTACGCCTATAAGTTATTTGAGAGTATTAATATTTGAAAGTATTTGAGAGTTTTCTGCAAACCCTCTACAAATTGCAAGTGCACCCCACGGTTAAATTCGGCAGACACCCCTGGTCTGCAGCTTCAAAATACTTGAAAAAACCCTCGACTTGCAGAAACAGGCGGTTCGTTTGATAGATTCTCCCACCTTGGACGAGAATGCTATCCTTATTTTTTTTACGTCAGTTCCACGCAGGAGCCATTGAGGAAAAGAATTCTTGTCAGGGCCTTTGTCATCTTTAAGGAGGTTGTGTGGAGGGTCTTTTTAGGAAAAAGAAGGAGTTTGAGTTCTGGGAAGGAAAAAATATATGAGGGGTGGGTAAGAATCTGGGGTCGGTGTATCCAAGAGAGAGGGACGTATGAATCTATCCTTACCACTGTGGTGCAAGACAATGTTCCGAGAGAGTCCTGCTGGAGAGGTCAAAAGATCTCCCTCAACCAGTCTCTCTTGATCCGGCTTGCCCCGCAGTTGGTGGGCAGACGCAACCGCTGCCAAGATCCAGACGAGCCTCACCCCATGAACCCTGGCACCCCTGCTAAGTCAACAAATGTAGCGAACCACTTGGGGTGACCTATGGCAGAGGTGTTGGTTATCCAATAAATTATTACTGGGGCGGCGGTACCCATACCCGCCTCCCAAGTTGTTATACCGGTATTTCAATGAAAGATGCTCCCAGGAACTAGCGTCATTGATCCCTTCAGCACCGGTGCATAGTCGGGAACACACCGAACGCGCGCCCAACGTACGTACACGGTTGAGGTTTGTCACATGAGAACGGGTTGCTTCTTCGAATCGTTCTTGAGTTCAATACCTCGGCTGTGGAACTGTATTTCCTCCTTTCTATAAAATGGTTCTCTTCAAGACCAATGTTCATTCCATTATTATAAGTAATAATAATTAGCCTGAAACACTCATCTACATTGAAAAAATCTCCCGAGAAAGGATATATGCCGCCGACGGGACTCGAACCCGCGTCCTTCTGATATCCGGTCAACTGCTCTTTAACCACTGGGCTACGTTGGCTTACCTCCTGCCCGCCAATTAATTCAATATATACTAGTGTTTCATTCAACAATTACTGCTTATTTCATTTTTCCACCTGCAAAAAACCAACTTTATTTTGTATATGGGAAAGGCATCATTGTAAGTGCTAAATCTCCCACTAGGTGGCGTCGAGACAAATTATGTCTACATTTTTTGGTGAAATTCTTAAACTTGTCAAATATTAATTATTATTTTTTAATTGATAAACTAATGTTTAAGACAAGGTTTTTATGCATAGCACAAGGGGTTATAATTATTATAAGTAGATAATAATTATAAGCCTGAAACACTCATCTGTAATGAAAAAATCTCCCGAGAAAAGATACCATAATGTAATAACCTGAGGATCTTATAATAGTAAAACTATTCTGCCAAGGGATGATAGCCTTTCTTTAGAATAGAATATTGTACATATGATTGCTTACCCGTCCAATTGCAAGTACGCTTGCAAACACCAACAGTGCTATGGAGAACTTCATCGTGAAGAAATAGTGTGGAGCTGATTTCTTCTCAAGAGGAACTGATGAACTTGGTCGAGATCGAGTCAGGTTTTATAGCAACTATCCGATTACGTCTTTCTTCTTTTAATAATAATAAAAACTTGCAAATTCTGTGTCAATAACAGATGTTTGAATGAATAAAATGCTAATTATTGTCAAATGTTTTTTTTACGTACTCATGGAATGATCGGCAAATTACATATTACTTCACTGTTGCATATTTTTGGCTCTTAATATGGGATGACTAGCAATTTTCTTTATTACGTCAAAAATAGTCGTATTTAGATTAGTATCTACCTAAGGGGTGTTTGCTTATTTCATTGAAGCGTATAGGAAAATCGTTTTAAAAAGTTCTTCAGTCTTTGCAAATTCCCTTTGTGGCATCATTTTTAATTAAATGAAAATAAATTTGTAAAACACCACTATTTAATGAAAATTATCTTCATGTTTCGAAACCAGAGGTTTCTTTATCAGGATAAGATCAATATTCATATTAAATTTTAATAAATTTTAATAAGAAAATGTTTATAAAGGTGGTTAAAACTAAGTAATCTGGGATTCAATTTGGGAGGCGGGTATAAGTACCGCCGCCCCGGGAACCATTTTTTGGATAACCAACACCTCTGCCATAAGTCACCCCAAGTGGTTCGCTACGTTTGGTGACTTAGCAGGGGTGCGGGGTGAGGTGTGTACGGGTCTTGGCGGCGGATGCGTCTGTAACCAGCGGCAGGCCAGATCGGGAGAGAACGGTTGAGGGAGTCCCTTTGACTTCTCCAACTTAACCCTCTCGGAACTTCACTTTGCACCGCAGTGGGAGGTATAAATTGATGCTTCCTTCACTTCTGGACATACTGATCCTTAATACCCTTTTCATTCCCAGAACTTTCTCTCCTTGCTTTCCTAAAAAGACCCTCCATTCAGCATCCCCAAAGATGACATAGGCCCTGAGGGTAATTATTTTCCTCAGGGCTTCCTGTGAGTAGCTAATGTAAAAAAAAACACTATTAATTTTGAAATACATTTTGAACTTTGTCAAAGTATTCTAACTTATGGTATTTCAGTATGGGGAGGAGCAGAAAACACGAGTACTTACATCAAACCTCTTAAAATAAATCCGATAGAACGGCTTATGATTAAAAAGAAATTACTAGACGGAAATAAACTATTCACAAGGAAGATTATATTATCTTTAAAAACTGTATCAAAAAATCACATATCTCACTCGCAAAACACGAGAGCGAAAAATAATTAAATATTTTCAAATTCAATATATCTAATCAACTTTGGCCAAAAAATATGAATATTACTTGGCTCCATATTCAAAATCTTCCTAATACAACCAAAAACTTTAATAATTGTCAACACAAATAATTTTAATCGACTGAATTGTAATGCTGTTAACTAAAAAAGAAAGAACAGACATCCGAAATATTCTAATTAACTACACTACATAATTATGGGCATTCACAAATCATACAATTTTGAACGAAATCGTATGATGTCACATTAAAATAAAACGTAAAGGGTAGTAGTAAAATAAGCATAAATAAAACGTAAACGTAAAGTTGTTTGTATTATTAATTATTATTTAAAAAGTGAAAGTCACTGACCTCTAGCGTAACATTTCGAAGCTAGTTATTAGTGTAGATTCCTATACGCACCGGCCTGTATAATTTCGAAGTTAGTCGTAGTGACAGTTGATTAAACAGATTTCTGTATATCATAGTCTGACATATGTATGTCATTGTTTATATTTGTTGGTATTAGTTTTTTGTTTATAAATATTATGTTCTGTTGAATAAAACGCTTCTTATCTCTTGAAAACAGCTAAAATCAACTAAGTTATGGTCTGTAGGCCTTTTTTAGTGCTTTGTCGGGTCGGGAAAAAGTGTTGTTCTAAAATGTGCTAATAATTTAATAAATCAGTTGGATTAGCCAGTGAAGAAATTTGCGTCTTTATTGAAGACCTTCTACCATAAAAAACCAAAACAAAACGATTATTATTATGTTAATATGGTTTTTATTTCTTGGTAAGGCAATCCCGAAGAGTAACAGACTCATTTTAAGACGGGAGGAACTTACAAATCATAGGTGGGAGGAAATATTACATAGGTTTTAAATATTATAAATAATATTAGTTTCACATACAGTATAGACAAAAAATAAATGACAGGGTAAGTAGAAACAACAATAGAAAACAAATAAAGAAAAAATAAAACAAGGTAATAAAAATATGGATGTTTACATATCCATGGAAAAGAAAAGAAGAGAAAAGAAAAAGACAGAATAGAACATAACAAGAAAATTACATAGTTTCATCCTTAAATGAAATCTTTGTAAATGCAATTAAATACGATAATACACATTTTCATATTTTTATGAAACAATATAATATATATTTACTACCCACTTCGAAACAGTCTTTGTCTAGTGAGGTGTGTAAAGGAAACCATGTGTATGTCGGCGGCTGATCGTAAAATCAGACAGATCATGATGCGCCTAGCTACTTCATGAAGAAAAATTTCCGGTTTAGGCAAATGCTCTAGGACATTCTGTATTTTTTTTAATCGTATTTTTGAAACCCTGGCTATTTTTTGAAAATTTCAATCGGAAAAATCAATCAGACCATTTTTTATAGACCGGAAAGACGGGACATAATTTTATGGGTGCGAAAAAACGATAATTACGTAGCCGAAAATCATTTAAAAAAAATAACGTTTTCCACACGAATGGCACAGGAGAATAACGAGGCATACCAAAAATATTACATCTCATAAATATTTTTTTCCTTGATCCATCTTATTGATCATAAATCTTTATTACTAAATCCAATGTACCTAATATACTTGTACTTCTAAATTATAATAATAATAAGAATATAATATAATTTGATTTTGTTAAAATCAGGACCACTACCATTATACCTCATAAACACGCGCAGACATCGTAAAATGTATGGGGTTCTCTTCATAACATCTATCAAAAAGTCAAACCAAATGATGAGTTTGCAGAGAACAAACAATAAATCTAGTGAACGTTAAATGTCCAATCAAAATGTCATAATCATGTCGAAATCAAAATGTTGCCATATAAAAAAAATCAGGGTGGAATTTTACAAAATTAATAGGAACATTTTCGGAGACGGGACATTTTCATGTAATGACGTCACGAGCCCAAATAATGGATTTATTTATTTAAAAAAAAAAAAAAAAAAAAACTGTACATTTCTAAAGAATTTTACTAACATTTTCGTAATCTTAGTAAAAAAATCTATCCACACGATTTTTTCCAAGTCTTATGAAATCCATGCAATTGGCCTATTGGTAAAACAATAGTCAAATGGGATACTTGCGCGGTTTTCAAACTATACATAGAGTCTGTCGTTTAAGAGTAGAGAATATAAAAAAATGGAACTACAAAATGTAGGCTGGCAACACCAATTTAACTGTCAAGTATTCTTTCAAATCGCAATGACACTGAATGTATAAAACACTGTAAGTCACATTTAAAAAAAACATTTTTTTTTTTAAAGAAAAAAATTAATTCGAAGAAGCACTGTTGTTAAGGTACCTCATTAATTTGATTAAATGGTGTTTTATAAAGTGATTTGCTCTCATTTTATAACATAAATTTGAATTTAACAGTAGGTAAAACGAAGAATCACTAATGGTGAGTTTAGTTGCACTACTTTTAGATTCTGAATGAGTTCAATATATTCAGATCTTAAATTAGAGACATGATCTAAGGCCCGGGCAACGCCAGGTACTTAAGGGCCCGCAACCCGGATTTCTACCGATTTATTACATATTTCCCTTAAACACGGTAAGTTTTAAAGCTCTTAAAAAAATATATGTTATTCTTGAAGATAATATCTAGACTTTGCCCGCGCCGAAACGCAAATTATATAAAATTCCCTCGATAGAAAAAAATCGCAAAGTATGGTCCAAAAATTATTATAAACACGTTTGTTTGAGTTATTTTACAATTTATATGTATGAAAAAATTTAAAGTGTTTCTTTAAATTCTGTTTAAGATAATGCCCGTGAGATTTTTGCTCTATTTTAAACGAGTCGTGTTTTATTAAACATTTTCGCAATTTTCGCATGGATTTTGTCGCTGTAAATGTTAGCGCTCACCTCCGACATTCGTAATTTCGTATCTCTCCATCTTCTTTAGCTGGTATCAAATAAATGTGAGCAATTTCTAAACTTTGCTTTATATTTTACTATAATATCGTTATTCCTCATTGTATTAACAAAAATTGCAAAGGTATATTATACCTATAGACAATTCTTATTTTGAGATCAGTAGACCTACTCAGTAGATACTACCTATATCGAAATTGCAATAAAAAAATTCCTACTTTTATGTGTTTTTGATTTTTTACAAAAAAGGTAGGTTACACAGCTTTAGATTGCCACCATGTGTTGTATTTTTAGTATTGCCTTTTGATCAACAGTGGCGCCCTCCTATGTTTTCTACTCTTATTTGACAGATTGTACACCTTAATTTTTTCCATCCAATCTGAATTAATGCTTCCAGTATAAAATAACAAACCAACCAAACCCTCGGTTCCTCTAAATCTGGCCGACACACAAAAGGTATGCCAAGACCTAGACAATCCTCACCCCATGAACCAGGGCACCCCTGCTAAGTCATCAAATATAGCAAACCATTTCGGGTGGTGCCAAACCAGTGCTGGCTTTCCAATAAATGGTATCCGGGGCGGCGATACCTTTACCCACCTCCTGAAATTAAATTAAAAGTGGCTTTAATAAAATATTAGAGTGTTCATTTTGTAAATGCGCAGTTGTGTTGAAGGTTTTTATTTGTTACACACGTGTGTCATTTCCTTTCAATTATAATGCCATTTACATTCGTCTCTACTTATTATGGAGTTCTCTTGCTAATGACCAACCAGGCGGGTTTAAGCACTGAACCAATTATCCATAGAAGTTTGATTCACATTGGTTTAAAACAAAAAAGTAGTCAGCAATATTTATAAGAGACATTTAATTAGAATCCTAGACTGCGTATAGTAACCAATGCAATTGATAATCTGTGAAAAAATTAAGAGTGTGCAATTCTCACGTGGTAGAATTAAAAATAAAAAGTCGCTAGATGTCGTTTTCTTTTCCTTTGCCTGTGGATTTTAAAGTGGTTTGAACATTGGATATTTATTTTACAAAAATAATATTGTTTATTTTTTGGATATCGTAGGATTCGAACCTCTGTTCGCTGGATGTCTCTGGTTGCTAAAATTTGTCATGCGCTTCACACCGCTACGCTATCGGAGGCTTGTTCGGGGCCATGAATTTACCGCATTATATTAGAACCGAGGACCTGTCAAATAAAAAAAATTAGTGACGCACTTCCGTTTCATCCGAATTTCAAATCACTAACGGGGCTAAGGATGTTTCACTTAAAAAAATCGTAGTGTGCAATTCACACGCAGTAGAAGTGATACCTTCAGAAAACTAAAGTGGACAAGATTTTTCCCATTTTTGTGCACCTTTTCTTATAAATTTGGTCATCATATTAGTATTTGTGGTTTCTTTTTCGGAGTCGCAAATGTCGCTTTCTTTTGTGTTTGAAGATTGGATATTGATTTCACAAAAATATTTTTTTTTTTTTTGGATTTCATAGTATTCGATCCCCGGTCGGCTGAATATCTGCAAAAGATCGTCAGGCACTTTATACCACTACACCACTGAGGACTTGGGTGGGACCGTGGATTTATCGTATTATATTGGAATTGTATTATATTGGATCCGTGAGTAAAATTAATATGTAATAACTGTCTCATTCTAAATCTTATAGATGTATGTGTTTGTATCTTTTTACTGTGGCTCGTTTTTTGTTTCATCGAGTTTCAAATCACAACGGTGCTAAAGAAATTTTCACTTCAAAAATCTATGAATTGAAAAATGATTGATCAATTTCACGAGAAGTTTGTAGCATATTTCACACACGACACACTCACGACACATTTCTATCGGTTTATGTCCTCAGTGAATCCATGCATCGTATTATTATTCAAATGACTAGCACTGAACAATGAGGAATAACTGTGTGAGTTAACGGTGATGTGATCTCAGGGGAAATTCCCCTTAATCAAGACTAGTAAAGTTCTCTGCATCTCTCAGTGGCTGTATACATATTATTACTTTTGTCAGTTTTATTTGTTTAAGTGGAACGGCTGCGCGACCTTTTTCATACAAAACTTAAATTTGGATATGCTGCTAAAATATTAACCAAACTAAATAATAATTTTATTAAATCAAAAAGTTTAGCAAATTTTCAAAAAAAATTAATTCCCACGTTTTGGGATTCGGATATGGCTACCGCCGCACAGGCAACTATTTATTGGATAACCACACCCCTGCCATAGGTCACCCCAAGTAGTTCGTTACGTTAGGTGACCTGGGTTCATGGGGGTAAGGTTCGTCTAGGTCTTGGTGGCCAATGCGTTTGCCCTCCCATTGCATGGCGGGCCGGGTCTAGAGAGATTGGTTGAGGGAGACCTAACCCAGACCTTTCCAGCCGGTCTCTCTAGACCCATCGCCTTGCACTGCAGTCGGAGGAATGGATTAGTCACATTGACCCAGATTTTTTCCCACCCCTCATACCTTTTCCCTCCCAGAGCTTCCTCTCCTTTCTTTCCCTAAAAAAATCCTTCACTAGCGTTCCCAAAGATGACAATAGGCCCTGAGGGAACCCGCAGGACCTCCTTTGTGGAGCTGATGTGAAAAAAGATAGAATATTTATTTTTGCAGATATTTTTCAGTTTATTCGACCGGTTGGTGGCTGAGTTGGCATCGTGTCTAGGTCCCACCCAGGCGTCCCGTGTTCGATTCCTCGGCTATTTACATCTAAACAGTGGTGGACTAATTTGGCTTTAAATGTATCGAACTTTAAATTAAATATGTCAGCGACATCAGTTAGTTCATTGCCCGACACATGTATTCTTTCTAACACAGAATTTACAGCGCAGTTATTGTTGTAGAATAAAATATTCCGCCTGATGTATTTTGGAGGTATATGTATAGAGAACAAGTTTATAGCGTCAGGGCAGTCCAAACTTGAATGAACAATTTTATATAATAAAAGGAAATCAAATATTTTTCGTCTTCAGATAATTTCGATAAGTTA
Organism: Limnephilus rhombicus; assembly: GCA_929108145.2. Lineage (NCBI taxonomy): Eukaryota > Metazoa > Arthropoda > Insecta > Trichoptera > Limnephilidae > Limnephilus > Limnephilus rhombicus. The sequence goes on along the minus strand of OV815297.1, from coordinate 23,145,474 downwards.
AGTTTTCTGCGTAAATTGACTTAATTGATTTCAATTATAGGAATACAAATTTTAAAATTAATAAAACGTAAAAAATTATTTTTAACTTTTTCAATTTCTAAACAATGAGAGTTGAAACGACGACACCAAATTCTTGAATTGTATTCAACCTGATTTCTAACCAGAGACGTGTATAGTAATTTTTGGTTTTTATGTTATTAAAGTCTTTGGCGATTCTGAGAATAAATCCAAGCATTTGTAATCCCTTACTGGTAATGCTAATAATGTGATTCAAGAAGCGTAATTTGGAGTCAAAGATAACGCCAAGATCACTGAATTCAAAGACTCTTTTTAGAGTGGCATTGTTAATTGAGTAGTCAAATAAAAAGGGGTTTTAGATCTATGGAAACTGATTGTTTGGTATTTGTTGATATTATGATATAATTTGTTTACGATGCATCATTCATAAAGTTTATTTAAGTTTTTTTGTAGAATTAAATAATCGGAAGAATTTTTGATCGATTGAAATATCTTTAGATCGTCGGCGAATAGAAGAAGTGAATATTATCGAAAATCAATGAAATGTCATTAATGTGGGAAAATAATTGGTCCTTGATGAGAACCTTGGGGGACCCCATTTAAAACAAAAAAAGTGTAAGAAGTTGTTTTAATGTTTACAGATAGTTATCTATGTGATAAGTAACTAATAAGCCATTCGAGAAAGTTGCCGCTTATTCCCAAGTGTTCTAATTTTTCCATTAAAATGCGATGAGAAACAGTATCAAAGGCTTTGCTAAAATCTGTATAAATTATGTCAGCTTGATGATCCTTGGACAGTCCATTAGAAATAAAATTTCCGTAAAGCAATCAGTTAGATGACGTAGATCTGTCTGGCATAAAACCATGTTGAAATGTTGATATAAGTGGTTTAATTTGATGCATGATTTTACTTAATATTATCTTTTCAAAAAATTTAGGCAGTGAAGACATAATATTTAATTTGAAATTTATCTCCTTTTTTAAAAATAGGTGTTATAAAACTACTTTTAAAAATTTCAGGAAAACAACCCGAAAAAGATAAATTGAAAATTATAGTAGTAGGAAGAGTTAGAACATGAGCTTTAAAGTAATGTTGAAGGAATCATATCTGGCCCCGAATTCTACCCGATATCCAGCTGTTTGATAAAAGTTACAACATCATTTACTTCAACATTAATGTTATGCAAGTTAAGTGAGCTTTCAGTAAATTGGGGTTTATCAGATAAAATGTTGTCATTGTCTTCAACGTATATAATCTTAAAGAAATCTGCAAATAAATTTACAATATCAAACATTCAAACGTTCTGTCATGTGGTTGTAATAATCCAGAAACCTTTACGAGGGTAGAAAGAAGGTATTCTGAAAGTTTCAAACGTTTTTTATGCATAATTTGATTTTTTATTTATTAATTTTCAACGCCCTGATGGGCTTTTACATGACAAGTTTATGATACAGAGACAGTTTTTTTTTTTAATAAAAAAGATAAACTATAAAAACATAACAAGTAAACATCATATGAAAGGTAGGTATACAGATAAATTTAAGGAAAGATAGTGCATTACAATAAAAGAGAAAGTATCTTAGTTGTGAATGGCATAGAAAATAAATTAGTTGGTATGTTAGTAAATACAAAATTTACAGGTGACTGATTAAATGTCATAAATAATACATGACAAAATGCAAGATACATAAAAAGAAAACGTTAACAAGTTTTTACAGAGAGATAGAAATACACAAAAATATGCAATAGACCCTATGTGATGCTCCTTAGATATCAAAATATTTTACATAAAAATATTGTTCAGATATTTCTTGAATAACGGTAAACTTGTATTAAATACATCGATATTTGAGGTATATTTGTTCCCTAGTGTGTGTAGTCGAGAAATTGATGCGTGTGTGTGGTAGTTGGTTAGAGAATTATTGTTGCAGAATAATATGTTTTGCCTTGTCGCTCGAGTTGGTACTTTAAAGTCAATGAGTCAATCTAATTCGGAGTGAATAATTTTAAACAAAAAAGTTAGGTGGTTTATTTTTCTTCTGTTTTCCAAGGAATGCAATTTAAGTGTATTTAGTAAAGATGTGTAGTTAATGTGTTGAATAGGTATATGTAACTTGAAGTTAATAAATCTTAAAAATTTGTGCTGCACTCTTTCGATATTTCTTATATGAATTTGATAATATGGGGACCAAACTATGGAATTGTATTCCAGCAAGCTGCATACGAGTGACAAATATACGATTTTTATAACTTCCAACGAATCGAAGTCTTTGATTGTTCTGATTATAAATCCTAGTGTTTTCATGCCTTTGTTAGTTATTTGTTGTATGTGATTTATAAAATTTAATTGCGAAACAAACACAACTCGAAGATCCCTAATTTCTTTGACTTTTTCTAAGATTTTTTTATCTATTGTGTATTTGAAAGATAGTGGGTTCTTTGTTCGACAAAATGTTAGTGTCTTACATTTATCGATATTGAGGAATAAGTTGTTTGCGACACATCAATTTTGTAATTTGACAATGTTTGACTGTAGGATTAGGCAGTCACCTATATTAGATATTTCTTTGTATAATTTGATGTCATCGGCAAAAAGCAGATAATATAGCAATGCATAAACAACTTACATGCATAGGTTCATAAAAGCAAGCATATTTTGATTTTTATATCTATATATACGAGGCGTGTTCAGAAAGTATGTGCATTGTTTTTTTTTTTTAAATTTTTTGAGAAGTGTATTTGACAAAAAAATTACAGGATTTTATTGACACACTTGTTGAATATTTTTCCAAATAATTGTCATCCCGTTCTATACATGGGATGAGCCGTGGCACAAGTTTCTTTTTGCCCTCCTCGAAGAATTCTCCCGCCAGCTCCTTCCGCCACTTCAGTATCATTTTCTGCACCTGTTCGTCGGTTGAAAATTTAATTTCATCTAGGGAGGTAAAAAAATGATAATATGAAGGCGTCAAGTCAGAGGAATATGGGGGGTGGTCCAAAACATCCACACCAAGTGAGGCCAAAAACGCCTTGGTGGCTAAGGCTGTGTGAGGACGGGAGTTTTCGTGCTACAACCACACTCCTCTCAGCAGCATTCCCCTCCTTTTGTTTTGAATGCTCCTTTTGAATTTTTTTAGGGTATCACAATATTTGTGTGCATTGATGTCTCCCCCTGAGGCACAATTTTGACCAAATCGATACCTTTTCGGTCTCAAAACACTGAGGCCATGATTTTTTGCCAGAAATTGTGGATTTCAATTTTTTGGCAGATGGGGAATTGTTGTGACGCCTCTTTGACGACTGTTTTTTCCCCAGGCGTGTGATGAGTCACCCACTATCATCTCCAGTCACAATAGAGCTCAGTTATCCTCATATTTTTATTGCAGGTGTTTTTCCTTCCGTGAGTAAAAGCGGATCACAGCACTAGGCGGGAATTTTTGCCGACATTTTTTACGCAACTGGACACTACACCGTGAGTTTACGTACTACCGTGTTCCTAAGATGCTAGTTTTGGTCAGGAGACCCCTTTTACCACTCAGTGCTGCCAATCTCCAAAAAAACAAATAAAACCACAGTACGTTATGGTCACAGTACGCTTACTTTGTGTACATCCCTAGTATAAATATACAATAGTTTAATTTGTTCTTTGAAATGCATGTGTTAAGTGAAACCGGTCGGTCGTAATAAATTAAATAAATTTCGTGGTTGCAAATGACGAAATGACGACTGTGGTCGATGGATTGGCTTTTCGACTAGCAAATCGAAATCTAATCCCGACGTGCGGAATAAAATTTTATTTGATTGATTTGTGATATTTTGCAACTTATTCATTTAAAATAACCAAAGACATCCAAATTTAATAGACGAGAAGATACAGATGAGGGGTAAAACCAAACTATGGGGGAGGGGGGGGGGGCGAAAAGGGGAAATATGACTTTGATTCGTTAAAAATTCAATCTGACAGTATATACCTACACGAACAACTAGACAAACATTGACATTTTATATACGTACATCTCATTCGAACTATGATTTACATTCTCCAATACAATGTTTGCATAGTCTTGGTAACAAATACTTAAACAATCTGGATGTATTTGACAATAATTTGAACTTAGCAAACTTCAAACGCCATATGTGCCAACTATTTATTTCTACCTATCCCGTAAACTAATGAGAACAACAATTTTAAAAATTACCTACTTTATGTCAACTACTATATTTTATGGACTATATTTTGTTTCTTATATTTTATGTTACCTGTATTTTGTTAACGCTTATATTTTATGTAACCTATATTTTGTTTTTAACAAATATTATGTTACTTGTATTGTGTATTGTATTTTGTAAACCCATTCTTTTCACTGTAATTAAAAAAATGTACTGCATTCTATGTAAAAGCCCTATGGGCGTTTAAATAAATAAATAAATAAAATAAATAAATATAGGCATCTCGCATTATAATATCACCATTAAAAGCAAAATCTGCTTTTGAATGAAAAGACCTTTTTACATGGGAGCGCAAATTGCTCGCCACATTATTAACATATTTGCGAAGTCCAAATGCAGCAAAGTAAGGTTCGCCACTTTTTACAGACAAAAATTTTGTTGCCTTATTTAGTTAAGACAGTTTTACAAATGTTTCATAATTTACTTACCCCTGTAACCAGCGACAAGCTCACTGGAGAACTGCCCACATTTGTTAAGTTTGACATAATTTTAGGGTATAATGTATAGCACAAGCTGTCATTTTTGCCGTGTTATTTTGTAAAATGTATGATGTGAGCTCGACGCACCAGCGTGAGCATGACAAGAATGATGACGTCACATTTTTTAGATTAATTTGGGAGGCGGGAATGGGTACCGCCGCCCCGGGAACCTTTATTGGATAACCAACACCTCTGCCATAGGTCACCCCAAGTGGTTCGCTACGTTTTGTGATTGATTTAGCAGGGGTGCCCGGGTTCATGGGGTGAGGTTTGTCCAGATCTTGGAGGCGGATGACCAGGACACACTGAACCCCAGATTCGTACCCACCCCTTAAACCCTTTTCCTTCCCAGAACTCTCCCCTCCTTCCTTTCTTAAAAAAAAACCTCCACACAGCATCCTCAAAGATGACATAGGCCCTGAGAGAAATTATTTTCCTCAGGGTCTCCTGTGTGGAGCTCATGTGAAAAAAAAAGCCCAGCCGGTTCCATGGAACCGTTATGGGGAGGGGGAAATAATACGCTTTTATCACATAGGGCAGGTCCATATATATTCATATGTCCATGAAAATAACTCGGAATCACCCGGTGTAAGACCACCATACAGAATTGAAACGCTGCTTGAAATGGTTTTAGCCAGGTACTTCCCCACCTTTCTCCCCCACATCTCCTTCCCCTCCCTACTACCACATCTCCTTCCCCTCCCTACTACAGCCTCACAAGATACCCTAATTGGGCATGCCATGGTGGCACTGGCTGTTTTATTTCATCAAAATGCTTCAAGTTATAATTACTCAATTAGGTATTTAAACACTATAAAAATTAATATTTCTTTGTTTGTCCATTATTTCAATTCATTATCGTGATCCCTGGCGTTATGAAATCAGTTTTTATTTATCAGCAAATTCATGTAGTTTTAAGGAAAGTGGGAGGGGGTGGGAATTCGGGAGAGGGGAAGAGGAAGGGAAACGATGAATGGGGGAGAGGATTCGCGGAAGGGAGGAAGGCGGGAAGGGTAGAAGGGGGGAACTGCAGAAGGCGGATGTAGTGTATGATATATACGTAGATATACACATACACCGCGCTTATTCGGGGAAGATCGGGATTCCGGAGTTTCACGAACGAAGCAGTGCAACGTTCGGATCAGCTGGTCGGCCAACGGGCAGACCTATTCAGACAGCTCTAGTAAACAGTCGCTACAATATAATATTTCTTCCTAGCATTATAATTCGTTATAAACTTAATACAAGAACTTACGTTGTAATCATTTACATGGTGGGTTAATGAGTCACAAAGAATAAAGAACATTACAGCGGAGATGAATGCGAGAGGGGAACCGTGGCGGGAACGGGGAGGCATGTCAAAGGACACACAGGGAGAAACAATTTATTTGGAATTGCAACGCATGCCGGGTACTCGCTAGTTCAATAGAATTATTTCATTACTTCTCTCGAAACCTTGAACCCCTTGAAAAAAGAGTAAAGAAAAAAGTTTTAAAAAAAACTCAATTTTTGCCATTCAATGTTTATTTATCGCTTTGAATAGAAGCATGTGTAAAATATGTTATTTGCACATGACTTGAAATTAATATGTGATGTTTAATACTGAAATTTGGCGAATTCGGAATAATCTAATAATTATGAAAATTATACGATCATTCGTACAATAAACCAAAATAATCTGTCACTTCCTCTTATTACATATTGGTCCATAATCCTGAACAGGCCAGTAGTTAGCCATCAGTTACTCGTTTGAAGTCCTCAGAGCCTATACAGTTATACAGGAATAGATCATTCTCAAAATGAAGCTTTTTAGTGTTTTGTTGGTCCTTGCCAGTTTGGTGGCACTTGGTCAGGTAAAGAATCAAGAAAATTATTAATAATTAAAATCACAATTTGGAGAATTACTTACTGGATAACCAACTTCCCTGCCGTAGGTTGCCCTAAATGGTTCGCCATGTTTGGTAACTGAGCAGGGGTGCTTGGGTTCATGGACGAGTTTCGTCTATGTCTTGGCGGCAGATGCGTTTGCCCACTTACTACGTAGCGGCCGGATTAAGAGAGACTGCTTGAGGGAGACTTTTGGCCTCTCCGCGGGACATTCTCGGAACATCGCCTTGCACCGCAATGTGGGGCATGGATTCATACATACGTCCATCGCTCCTAGATATACTGATACTGACCATCAAATTCCTACCTATCCCTCTTACCTTGTTCCTTCCCAGACCGTCCTGTCACTTTTTTTCCTAAAAATACCTTCTACGCAACATCTCCACAGACCTGAGGGGAATTACTTTCTTCAGGGCTCCAATATCCAACCCACCTCATTTATAAAGATAAATACATACATATTTTCAAATTTGAATGCAGGGTCAGAGTTTAATCAAGTCAATCGGCATCACCGTGATTCGAACCTACTGCGATGCAACAACATACGCCAACGACATGCTGATCCTCAAGGTACGTGATGGAGACTTCACCGTGGACGATGATGGAGTGAAGAATTATGCTTTTTGCGTTTACAAGACCCTGGGCATAGTCACCGCTGAGGGCAACGGAGACAAGGCGGCTGCTTTGAAACTGATATTCCCCCCGACCGATCCGGCCAAGTTCGAGGCAGCCTTTGATGCCTGCAACAACCAGGTTGGCACCACCCCTGAGGACAAGACTTGGAAGTTCCTCGTATGCTATAGCAAAGCATACCCCGGAGATATTGTTGCCTTGTAATGTGTAGATATCCAATTCCATACATACCCATTTTATGATATCCTTCCACCCATAATAAAAAAACGAAAATAATTAACAATTTCGGTACTTCGCATGCGTCGTGCTAATTATTATATAATTTGTGTACTCTTTCATCCATATTTTAATAAAACTTTATTGAAGTTATTCTGCCCAAATGTGTATAAACTTTTATATCCTTGCCTTTCATTTCAAATGTCTTGCCATTTGATAAATAATTTAAGAACGGGTTGTTTCTTTTCTGTTGGTTGTTTCACAGAATTTTAACAATTCATCAAATTTCAACGATAAAATTGAAGTTGTGTAAAAGTCCCTTTCAAGTTTTGTTATTATTAACAGCGATAGCTACTGGCAGTTTGAAACATTCTTCGCAAAGATCGAGCCGCGCGTTTCGCAGCGGATTTCTAGCTACGGGGTTACGCCGTCTTCGGTAGAACGTTCGAGAGATTTCGGTACGAGTCAACTGTTTCAGGGACGGTGGACAAGCTGGAGCTTTTATTGCAGGCCGCTGAAGTGTTGGGACACTTCGTACTTCGTAATGTGAGAGTATCTTTTATTTAAAGATCGAGATAATTATTTTGTAGCATTAGAGATTTACTGATTTATAAATATGTTTAGATTAAATTCTTTACAGACGCCCTGCAGTATTTTTATAGTTTAGAGTCTCATGTTTTATTCCTGATTGTTATTCAATGGGGAGGGATTTTACAATAAATTTGTATTTGTTATAACTTAAAGGAATTTTCATCATGCATTTCTACCTACCCACTTGTTTAACAGCCTGTGTACCTTGCTCACTAGCATTCATTATCGCATTATCCTAAATGAGCTTGTATATTGTGTTTTACATGCATGTGGCGTTTACCGGTGTGAAGATTGTATGGTTAGATTCACAGGGTAATAAATCCAGGTAACATTCTCGTCGCAAAATCATTATGGGCCAGTTGCTTCAAATATAACAGTAGTCGATCAGAAATTTTACAGAACTTGAAAATTGGATGATTTGTTCAAATTCTGTCAAACAAACCGTCCTAATAGTTTCTCTATTAACGGAAGCTTATTTGTCGAAGATATGTTGATATTATAAGAAGTCGTTGAAATGCTAAATGAAGTTGTGAACTTTTGAAGAGTGAAGGATATTTTGCACACAGATGTGGCTACTTTTCGCAATGGTTGCAGTTTTTGGTACATTTTCATTGATTTCTCAACAAAACCTATCAGCTACAATACTTTTGCCAATACGATGGAGAAATATCTTTAATATACATAAATTCGTGGATTGACGTTTCGGGCAACTACCCGTTTTTATTTTTATTTTTTTATTAAGGAGAAAATACAGCTGCAGCTGTCAATTGGCAAGAAAATACAAACAAACTAGATAACTCAACTGTACCCAAACTATTTCTCACGAATTGACACTAGGTTGGATATATAATTTTTATTATTTTTATTTTTTATTTTTATTGAAAACATATAATAGATACATGAAATAATGAAAAGTATATAAAAAAGCATAATAAAATAAATGTATGAACAAAAAAATCCCACAAAGGCAATGCCTGTGCGTGGGTATAATATTGATATTTTACTTTTATTTCTATGGTTATAGTGAATATTTTAAGTATACATAAATTAGGGATTTAAAAAAAAAGTAACTGAATAAATGCATTTAAAAACTACAGCATAATAACAGTCTGCACTGTTATTATAAGTTTTGTAAGAATAGATGTTACAAGTGCAATTTAAAAACATAAAAAAAAACAAACAAAATAAAATAGCAAACAATATTATAAATCTTCTCTAAAAACTGTCCAATGATAGATATACTTAACGGCTTTATTTAAACTTATAAGAAAAAAATATCTGTTTCAGTGTTTTTTAGCCAAATTTTGGCTAAAAAACACTGAAAATTTTTGGCCAAATTTTTTATAAGATTGAAGATTTTGACATATGTTGTCTTTAAAGGTTGTACATAGTAAGTTATACATTTTTGGAGCTATAAAACTAGTATGCCTTTTGGAAAACCCAGTTTTGCAGTGGGGTACTGCATACTCACATGTGCCACGTCTTTGGCTGGTACGATTTGAATTTTTTAGAAAGTTATTTGGACGCATGTAAATAAATTTAAGACATTGAAGTCCATAGGTCTGTCTAAGGTCTAAAATATCAGTTTCCTTAAACAATTGTTTGGAGGGATACGATTTATTTATTTTATACATAATCTTAATAATTGATTTTTGGGCAATTTCTAAAGGTTTTACATGATTATTGTAAGCTCCACCATGTTATAATTCTAATGATAGTTATTATTAAGCATTACCTATTGAGGCCTACACAAAAGCAGCTGGATTGAGTGGATGTACATGAAAAGATTGAAATACATGAAATAAACTGAAGATTCAGCCCTTAAACCCTTTTCCTTTTCAGAACTCTCCTCTGCTTCCTTTCATCAAAAACCCCTCCACACAGCATTCCCAAAGATGACATAGGCCCTGGTGGAAATTATTTTCCTCAGGGCCTCCTGTGTGGAGCTCATGTAAAATAAAGGCTTGATACTAAATAGTTTTCAGGCTGCCGCCGACTAACAGCAAAGGCTCGCCCTATCTACTGTGGGCCCTCATCGTAACTGTTCATGCTTAAGACACGAACGACGATAGATAGGTACTCCTTTGGCAATACAACTTTAGCTGCCGTTGGAATGTGGAAGAAGTTCTAACCTAACCACATCTATTAAAAGAAACTAAAACTACTTGGATACTCAATACACTATACAAACTATTTTCGATGGGAATGGTAAAAAATATGAACAATGCAAATTTCGGATGAAGTTAAAGTAATTTTTATTGAAAATTTTAAAACACCTTACAAGGCGACGATATCTCCGGGGTATTTTTCATCGTAACAGACGAGGAACTTCCAGTTCTTGTCTTGGGGAGAAGTGCCAGTCTGGTTGTTGCAGGCCTCGAAGGCTTCCTTGAACTTTTACGGGTCGGTCGGGGGGAAGATCAGCTTCAAGGCAGCCTCAAGGTCTCCATCGCCCTCGGCGGTGGCGATGCCCAGGGTCTGGTAGACGCAGAGGGCGTATTTCTTCACTCTCTCGTCGTCTACGGTGAAGTCTCCGCCGCGCACCTTCAACACCAGCAAAAGGTTGGGAAGCGTCTTCGCCTCGCAGTAAAGGCGCACCACCTTGATGGCGGCGGATTGGAACAAATTCTGGCTCTGGAACAACAATTAACCACAAACTTTTGAAAACTGTGCAAGCAACCAAATTAATGTCCCCTGCCCCTATGGAATTTTTGCCAAAAGAAATAGTTAAAAGCCTGAATAGTGGTCTTGAAAAAAGAACGGATTAGGTTTGAAGACTTTTAAGGCATCTGCAAAAAAATAATCCAACGTTAATTTGGTGAAGTAAAATATGTACAGTGGATAAATATCCGATACACCTATTGTTAAATAATAATAATTTTAATATTTGGATGATTTATATAGCGCCGTTTTTGTGAAAAATCACCTCAAGGTTGCTGTACAAACTTATAATACATTTCTAAAATCTTAAAAAAACTACAAGCTAGACAAACAATTAAAACAACTTATGGCTAAAAATAGCATACACCTGTTCATTGATCACCGATACGAAAATATATATGTACAATTTTTTGACCAATGAACGCGATGCTGCCTAAAAATGAATGAAAACATGACCATACTTACCTGGGAGGTCGCTTGAAATTTAAACTGTTTATTGTCCATTTAAATTTTTTTAGATAGAGTTCGCACGCAGAGGATATAATTGTGAAGAGGACATGAGTGTTGTATCGTACTATTCGAAATATTTAACTTCATTTTATTCCTGTTATTTTATATTTAAATTCATCTTGATTCTATAATGAATAACAGATCACTTTGTATAAACCACTATATTATAAACAATATCTACATGTTTCGATAACAATGTTATCTTCATCAGGATATGTTAATGTTAATATAACAATATCTACATGTTTCGATAACAATATTATCTTCATCAGGATATGTTAATGTTAATATAACAATATCTACATGTTTCGATAACAATGTTATCTTCATCAGGATATGTTAATATTAACATTAACATATCCCGATGAAGACAACATTGTTATCGAAACATGTAGATATTGTTATATTAACATTAACATATCCTGATGAAGATAATATTGTTATCGAAACATGTAGATATTGTTATATTAACATTAACATATCCTGATGAAGATAACATTGTTATCGAAACATGTAGATATTGTTTATAATATAGTGGTTTATACAAAGTGATCTGTTATTCATTATATAATTAATGATGCCACAAAGTAATTTTGCGAAGTTTGAAGAAGTCATCTTGATTCATTTCCATCTAAGGACTGTTTTCCTTTCAATTTAACGTCCGTCTCATATTTTATCTTCTTTCATAATTTTTTCTTTGCTTTCACAATAAGCAAAAAGTATTAAGCTATTATGAAACTGTTGTAATTAATTCTTTGCTAAATTTCAATAATTCTGTAGTTAATAGCCTCATAGACAGCATTTAAAATCATTTCGCCCTTATTACAAATTTATCTGAACTATTTATATGCAATTAACGATTTGCCGGCCTGTGTATTTCCTCTTTCCTACAACACGGGTGTCTTTAAGACCAATTGTCATTCCGTTCTTACCTCAAAAAGACCCTCCACACAGTATTTCTGATATGTATGGAGTTAATATAAAAAAAGTCGGCAAGTCGGTCTGAATAAATAAGGTATAGAATAACGAATTAAAATGTGAACATCGAGCAAACCTCCATTATTTAAATATTGTGCCGCTAGCTAGGTTAATGGGAACCATCCTACACCCGAGGATCCTATAATGGTGAATGATGTTACCTGTCCAATTGCAAGTGCGCTTGCAAAGACCAAAAGTGCGATGGAGAACTTCATTGTGAAGATATACTTTTTCAAGTGGAGAGCTGAGATCTTCTCTAGAAGAACTGATGTTTTTGGTCGAGATGGAGGCAGGTTTTATAGCAACTTTCCGATTACGTCTTTCTAAATTTAATATGCGACGAAAACATTTTCATTTTTAATAATACCAAAAAGTTGCAAATTCTGGGTCAATAACAGATGTTTGAATGAATATGATGCTAATTATTGTCACACGTTTTTTTACATACTTATGTAATGATCGGTAAATTACACATTATTTCACTGTTGCGTATTTTTTTGTCTCTAAATATGGGATGACTAGCAGTTTTATTTATTACGTCAAAAATAGTCGTATTTAGATTAGTGTCTACCTACGGGGTGTTTGCATATTTCTTTCCAGCGTTTTAAAAAGTTTTTTTTAATTTTTATTTTAACTTTATGAGTAAAATCTCAAATTGTAATATTTAATTAAATGAAGACAATATAAGCGAAACTCAATCGAAAATCTGAAAACAGAAAAATCAGAAAAAGATATTGACACATCTGGGACTCGAACCCAGGACCTCTCGCTTACCGGGCGAACGCGCTAACCACTGCGCCACCGTGTCGATATTCAATTCGGTCACTTTTAACTGTATCATACTTCGACTAAGAACCACCCACACTATCTTCATTTTTCTTAACGCATATACTATTGGCTGCTATCTTTATGTATGATTGCAAGATTCAAACCCGAACTAAATGCTCTCTATATTGTCTTCATTTAATTAAATATTACAATTTGAGATTTTACTCATAAAGTTAAAATAAAAATAAAAATATTCATCCTTGACTTGCAGAAAAGCCAATTGATGTCGCATATTAAATAAAATGGATAAAGATTTATCCAGACACTATCTAGAGAGCATTTAGTTCGGGTTTGAATCTTGCAATCATACATAAAGATAGCAGCCAATAGTATATGCGTTAAGAAAAATGAAGATAGTGTGGGTGGTTCTTAGTCGAAGCATGATACAGTTAAAAGTGACCGAATTGAATATCGACACGGTGGCGCAGTGGTTAGCGCGTTCGCCCGGTAAGCGAGAGGTCCTGGGTTCGAGTCCCAGATGTGTCAATATCTTTTTCTGATTTTTCTGTTTTCAGATTTTCGATTGAGTTTCGCTTATATTGTCTTCATTTAATTAAATTTTAAAAAGTTCTTCAATCGTTGCAAATTCCCTTTGTGGGGTCATTTTTGAGTTACCAGCAAGACTGATCGGCAAGAACTCGGCCTTGGCACACACTCCTTGCCTCGTTAAAATTCATACATCGTCTTATACATGCTCTAAATCAAAATAAATATGTAAAATACCACTATTTAATCAAAATTATCGATATGTTTCGAAACTAGAGGTTTTTTTTATCAGGATAAGATTTTTAAATTTTTTTTTATTTTAATTTCTTTATTAATTTTGTTTGTTACAGATTTGTTTTATATGGTTTTTCGATTACCAAGCTAGGCAAATGCCCGTATTATGGTAATCGAGATTCATAAGATGTTATATTAAGTATAACATATTAAGTATAATCATCCATATTTGTAGATGAAAGTACAAACATATAGCATATACATAAAGGAAAATATTCATACTAGTATTAGGTACATGATCACATACAGGAAAGGAGTTTAAGTAGTAGTAGTAGTAATTCGGCGTAAGTGGGCGCTACACCCTCCCTTTCCAGTGTACGGTGTACGGGGTTGAAAGATGATGTCAGGGAGTCGCAGGAAAGTCGGGTTGATGCTGGCCGGTGCGTCCATGCTGATGCGTCTCTATCGATTTCCCTCGTTTTTGCGGTGTTACCGGTGTGTCGTGGTAACACTCTTGTCAGGAAGTTGCACGCTGCGTGTTCACATCACGTCTATATCTTGGTAGTTGATAGGTCGGGTGACATCTCATGTTGAGGCACGATGGGCCGGACAGCGAGATGGTGGTTGGAGATAGAGGCCTCGAAGGTGTTATGGAGATGTTCCTGGAGTCACACTGGATATGCATAAATAACTTGATGCTGATTGCGCGAGCGGCAGCCCGCCGAGGGCTGGTACTACGTTGCGGCACTGCACTAATTGTAATCACTTCTCGGTGTGTGTTACTCGACCGATGAATGGAGACTAGACTGGCCTAGCGCAGCGTTGAGTGGCTTCATTTATATAGGCGACCGGTAGAGTAGCTTGCTAGAGCGCCAGGTAATGTTGCAAATTCACGCAAAGCGAAGAAAGTGCTCGAACGTTCTGCGGCCGTTGTAATGAGCGGCCGTTAATTTGAGGCCTTTCGCGTAAGTGGCGGAATAATTAACCGCTGTAAGTAGATATGTACCGGCAGTATCTTACGCGGTGTGTGCCGTAGGTATTTCTCGTGTCTTCCTACGGCGCCAGTGGTGGCGCAATCAATTTGGCGTAAGTGGGCGCTATAAAGATAATATGAGCAAATTCAATCCAAAATCTGGAAACAGAAAAATCAGAAGGAGACATTGGCACCTCTGGGACTCGAACCCAGGACCTCTCGCTTTCCGGGAAAGCGCGCTGACCACTGCGCCAAGGTGTCGATATCAAATTCGGTCATTTTTAACTGTATCATACTTCGACTAAGAACCACCCACACTATCTTCATTTTCTTAACGCATATATTATTGGCTGCTATCTTTATGAATGATTGCAAGATTCAAACCCGAACTAAATGCTCTTTAGATAGTATGTGGATAAATCTTTATCCATTTTATTTATTTATTTATTTATTTTTTTATTATTTTTTTTTAATTGTACAACAGATTTTTATCCAATTACTGTACAATTTTCTCATTTTAACAGTCTTAACACCTAGGAAGATGATTAATATACAAAAAAATCTTAAGGCTATCTAAAGAAGAGTTATATATATATCTAGTGTTTCCGATATTTCGTTCAACAGCACCATTCCTCTTGTCATGCTATGCTGTGCTAGAACATCTGTTCTGCCGTATGGTATTTTGAACAAGTCGTGTCGACGACTACGGCTGAAATTTTCAGGCACGTATAAGCCATAACATTCCAAGAGGAATGGGCTGTCAATACGATTATGGATTATGTTAAAACTAAGAATTGCAAGATTTGCATAACGTCTAGTTTCCAAGCTAAATCTATTTGTTGCCTCAAGTAATTCCATATGGTGCATGAATCTCGGGTACGTTCCATTCATCCGCATATAGACATACCTAAGGAATTTTTTCTGAACTTGTTCTAGCATGTTAATATATTTCGCTTGGTGCGGAGTCCACACACCACTGGCATACTCCAGCTTACTTCTTATGACTCCATCAAATTTCATTATCATTTCATTCAATCATCATTTATTTACTATGCGACATCTATTGACCTTTCTGTAGGTCTAGGATGAACATTTTATTTTTATTTTAACTTTATGAATAAAACCTCAAATTGTAATAAAGACCATAAGACCATACGAGCGAAACTCAATCGAAAATCTGGAGACAGAAAAATCAGAAAAAATATTTCTGTCTCCAGATTTTCAATTAAGTTTTGCTCATATTGTCTTCATATAATTAAATAAATAATTTTGCTCTCTTTGAAATACGAACGATGGTT
This sequence comes from Limnephilus rhombicus, assembly GCA_929108145.2. NCBI lineage: Eukaryota > Metazoa > Arthropoda > Insecta > Trichoptera > Limnephilidae > Limnephilus > Limnephilus rhombicus. The sequence continues at coordinate 23,129,451 of OV815297.1, read as the reverse complement.
TAATTTGATTAAAAAATGGGAGGGTGGGGGTAGGAGGGTAAAAATTTGGTTTCATAGGTATTTTTTGATTCCAAAAAAAAGTAAAAAAAATCGAAAAAAATTCTGAAAAAAAAACACCCTAATCGCCTAGCGGTATGAAATACACTTTACAACCTATTCTCATACCTACCAAATACACATAAAAATTTCATAAAAAATGGTCATGCCGTGTCGGAGGAGTATGACCACAAACACCGTGATACGAGATATTTATTTTAACACAGGCATGAAAATTTTAATATTTTTTGTCTGCATGTTCTTATTTGACTATAAATGTTTGTCTTTAGTTATTTTTGTTAATTTTATCCTGATGAAGAAGCCATTGGTTTCGAAAAAAGTGAATAATTTTGATTGAATAACTGGTATATTCAAAGTAGTGTCGCAATAGAACTCTGCTTAGGCTTCTGCTTCTGCAGAAGTTCCGCAAGTTTTTTCACTTCCGTTTCCGTTTCTGGTTCCGCAAACTTTATAACAGAACTCTAAACGAAGAATAATTTGCGATTGAAGATATCAAAGTGCAGCCATCTAGGTATTTCAAAATCATCATCATCATTACAAATATTGGAATCGATGTTAAGTGTATATGAAAACCAGGAGGAGAACTCTTCTACAACTGACGATGGTGACAATTTATTTTTAGAGATACAGTCACATCTTCGGGAGTACAAGAAAGAGAAGAGACTACCTCTCCACGAGGATCCTCTTATGTAGTGGAAAGTAAATGCACACAAATACCCCCAGCATCATTATCTCCCCTCAGCAGTGTAGTCAGTTCAAGTATACGCGAAGCTGCATCGGTGCCTAATTGATAATGGCTCTCAAAATAATTTGATTACAGTCGATTATTGTAAGACGCTGAATTTGCCAATAATTCCTGTAAGTCATTCATTTGTCAAAGGAATTGGATCAACGTCTCGACCAATTTTCGGTTACGTTTATTTGGACATTGAGTCCTGCGTATACCCAGAAAATAAATATAATATACATGCGCTTGTCGTTGACAGTATCACCGACCAATTACCTAATCACTGTATAGCCAAGGGTGACATGAGGTATTTAGAGGGCATACCTCTCGCAAACTTAACGTGGATTATTTGGTTTCAATCCTGGGATTGGTTAGCAGTTTCCTCTATTTGTCTATTCCACTCTTCCCTGTCTTGGGTGGCTTTTTTGAAGTCTGCTTATGATGAGCAGCGCACGTCCACCAGCAGGTCCTCTAGGTACTATCGGCGTGGGCGTCCCCTAGAGTTTGTCCCCTCGGTCATACCCTCCATTATGGCATGCAAGAGACCTTCTTGTCGTATTACATGGCCGATCCATCTTGCACGCCTTTCGGACAAGGTCCTGATCAGGTGCCTTCCTCCTTCGATTCTTTGGAGAACCTCTTCATTTGTAATGTGGTCTCTCCAGGAAATTCCTAATAGTCTTCTATAGGACCACATCTCAAAAGCCTCTAGTCTCCGTTTATTTCTTTCAGATAGGCACCATGTTTAGCAGCCGTACATCATGGTACTCCATACATAGGTCTTGATGAGGAGTATTCTCAGTTTTAGGTCTATATTATTTCGAGTACTAAAGTACAAAATAAAAAACAAATCTTAAATAAAAAAAATTGTCCTTTTTCTTCATAGTCTTAACACTTCCGCTTCCGCTTCGATTTACTTTTGACATCTGTTTCCGTGTCTGCTTCCGTTAAGACACTTCCATTGTATCACTAATACAAAGTGATTTGTTGTCACTTAATAAAAAATGACGCCACAAAGTGATTTGCGAATACTGAAGAAGGAATTATATTTTTAAGCCACAATATTTTTACCTTGAGTTACTTCTTCATTATTGTTGATACATTCATTGGAATCGAGGAACAAGACAGGCAAAACAAACAAAACTGTTAAACATCTCTAGAGACTGTTTCGAATTACCTAATCTAAACTTCTCAAAAGTGTTTATTATCTCTATGTTAAAGCTGACTTAAGTAGTTGCAAAGTAGGTCAAATAATATGGTTACCTCTCTTTAGTCACGCAGCCTTTATTAGGGTGGTTAGAAGGTAGCTGGAGGCTGGGGGTTGGTAAGTAGACTTCTTTGGTTCATCCCTGAAGATTATCCCGTTGATTAGTCGAGAGTGTTACTTTGGATTTTGCATATTAAACTCACTGTTTATCGGTTGAGATTTTGACAGAATTATACATTAAATAGCTGTGCGTGCTGCCAGGAATAATTGTAATTGGAATACATTGAGGAGATAAGTTGAAGAGGTAATCCGAAGAGATAAACCGATAGAATGTGTTATAGGCGTATCTGCGTGTGCCTGAACTCATGATATATTGATCTTTCTTTTCAAATAAAGGTACAGATTTTTTTCTCTCAATCTTATATGTATATAAAAATATCGTGTCACGGTGTTTGTGGTCGCACTCCTACGAAACGGCTTGACCGATTTTTATGAAATTTTGTATGTATATTTGGTAGGTATGAGAATAGGTTTTAAAGTTAATTTCATACCGCTAGGTGATTAGGGTGACCCTAACCAGAAAAAAATTTGATATTTTTTGACAATTTTTTTTTTGTATTTTTTTTTATTTGGCATCAAAAATACCTATAACCCTAAATTTTAACCCTCCTACCCCACCCTCATATTTTTAATCGTGGTGTTAGTATTTTTGTGTGGACAAATTTAACCGTCTTTCCTATTTTAAACAGAACGAAATTATTTATGTTGTTGAATGACAGATGGCGCTACGTCCGTCTCATCAAACTTTCATCCACACATGCGCAAGACATTCATGAGAAGCGTCGCGTCATTTTGATATTTCATTCGGCATCATGTTCTCGCATGGGCAAACCATCGAGCTTATTTATGTTGGCTAAAGACGAACTGAAAAAAAATATCGTACACTCTTCCTGTCATAGATCCCATCCGCATACACTTACAATACATTGGTTATTTTTTATTTAACAACCAAAATATTCACTAGAAATAATTTATATGGCAGAACAACGTTTGTCGGGTCAGCTAGTAATTTTATACATTTTTATAATTTTTAATTAGTAAAATTGGGTAGATATAATTTTTCAGGCTACATCATTTTCCTTTCGAATCTGTTGTAGGCATTTGTAGGCATTGTAGGCACACTTATTATTGCACACTTGTAGGCATTTTCTGTTCAGACGTGGAATATTATTTGTCATGTGAAAAATATTTTATAGTGCGCCTCACGGTTGAATTTGGTAGCCACCTCTGGTCTGGAGCTCCAAAACACTTGAAAAATATCCTCGACTCTGTGCAAAAACGGGCGGTCCGCTTAGTAGATTCTCCCATCTTAACAGACGGATTGCAATCTTTAGAGCACAGGCGTCGGGTGGGAAAGCTATCCTTGTTCTACCGGTATTACAATGGAAGATGCTAGCGTCATTGATCCCTCGGCACCGGTGCATAGTCATGAAACACGCTAAATGCGTGCTCAACATTTGTACACGGTTGACATTTATCATATGAGAACGGGTCGTTTCTTCGACTCGTTCTTGTGTTCAACAGCTCGGCTATGGAATGATTTCCCGGCCTCTGTGTTTCCTCCTTCCTACAACGTGTGGAGTTAATGAAAAAAAATTATTATTATTTTAAATAATTAACTAAATAACCGGTAGGTACATATTACATTATTAATGAAATGGATTAATTCACAAAAAAATTTAAAAATTGTATTTAAAGATCACCGCAGACGATTCTCTTAAATGGCGTAGGTTTACACCAGAAGCTCTTTGAAATAATTCCTTACTTCAAAGTCAAATTAATATGTTACTTAGTCTGAGACTTTTAAATTGCTTACAAATTATTTTGAAGAAAATTGGAACCGAATCTAATGTATCCACGTAGGTGCAAATATAAGAGGTTTGAATATCAAAAGAGCTAGAATAATTCATCGCATTTATCCAAAATTATCTGACCCGGCGAACTTCGTAAAGCCTCAGAATCAATAACTGTTGTGTTAGATACGATTTTAGATTTTCACGGCCAAAAATATTTTTTTTATTAGTTTTTGGGGTATTATGCCGTGTTACGCTACCTCCTTCTTTAGCCAACGTTTCGGACAGCGTTGCAGTGTCCATCATCAGGGCAGATGTGTAATAGTTAGGGGTGATGTTTGTACTTATCTACTTAGGAGCGATACCGTGTCGCCAGCTCCTTTCCTCTACGAGCTGGCGCTACAATATACTTTAACATGTTTTTTTGCGTTTAGCCTTGATGTAACCGTCAATTACCGGATACCAAGAACTATTGAGTTTAGCTCCGTCGTCTCTATTAATATTTATAGGATTTTTGTGAATTTCAATTGCCTCCGTAATCAGGCGTGCATATGAGTTTTGGGTCTCTATGAGTGCTCTATGAATTTTGGGCGTGCTCCGTAATCAGGCGTGCTCTATGAGTTTTGGGTGCTCTATAGAGCACGCCTGATCGCGGAGGCATCACACCTAACTATTACACATCTGCCCTGATGATGGACACTGCAACGCTGTCCTAAACGTTGGCTAAAGAAGGAGGTAGCGTAACACGGCATAATACCCCAAAAACTAATAACAAAAAAAACTGTTGTGTTAACTATTAACTGAATTAAATTCAGTTTTTATTAAGTTAAAAATTACACAATGAAGCAATTATCGACGCGCAACTGTCGGTGTTTTGTTTTTGTCAGTATCAGAGATGGCGCTGTGAACGGGTTTATATTTTTTGTGATTTTCTCACTTTTCCACATACTTACGGGAATTGCGTTTCATTTTATTTATCTATACGTGTGAGGGAGATTTATTATAATTATTGTATTTTTCCTTTGGAGGGGTACAGACATACGTTCAGCGTTTGTCTCATTTTCGACTGTTGACATTTTGCGTGTAAGAAAGAGGGTCAGCATTGTATGTCTAAGAACAAAAGCAAAACACTCGGCGCATTGACATTTTTGAATTTTTGGAATTCACTCACTCTTCAATATTATATTTATCACAATATTTCTGCAGCTCTTTCAAAAGATGAGAATTCGTTCCATGCAAAATGTATGAGGAAAAGAATTTTCTTCATGTTTTTTTTCGTGGATTTTTCCGATGTTTTAATAGCTTTTCTGCTATTCGGGGCGGAGACAAATCCAACAAATCAAAGATCATACAAATCGGTCCAGCCGTCCGAACAAGACAAAGAAAAAGATAATGGTCGCAACTGGAACTCGAACCAAGAACCTCTCGGTTCGTGCGGCAACGTGCGTTTTTACCAATTCAGCCATTGCCACCTTCTAAGAAACCGTCATAATTGTCAATCTCATATTTGAAATTTTAGAATTAACAACATTATTTTCATAATTTAAATAAATGAAGACAATATAAGCGAAACTCAATCGAAAATCTGGAAATAGAAAAATCAGAAAAACATATTGACACCTCTGGGACTCGAACCCAGGACCTCGACTCGAACCCAGGACTAGGACTCGAACCCAGGAAAGCAAGAGGTCCTGGGTTCGAGTCCCAGAGGTGTCAATATGTTTTTCTGATTTTTCTATTTCCAGATTTTCGATTGAGTTTCGCTTATATTGTCTTCATTTATTTAAATATTACAATTTGAGGTGTTACTCATTAAGTTAAAAATTAAAAATAAAACATTATTTTCAACTAATTTTTCCGTATCATAGGCAACTACCCTTTTTATTGGAAACAATCGTTCTAAGAACTGGTTTGTAACCTAGATGGCGTCTCGGATAAATATATCCGATTTTATTTTAGAGAACATCACAACAAACGACCCTCACCACCTCTGTTCTAATCCAAAACTATTGTGTCATTATCTATTTCACAATCATAACCTAAACAAAAAATAAATATTCAATTATGACGGTTTGATGGGAGGTTGTAATGGCCGAGTTGATAAAGGCGTCCATCCCGGTTAGACGAGAAGTTCTGGGATCGTGTCCCAGTTGCGACCGTTATCTTTTTTGTTTAGTTTATTAGTGTTATCTTCTTCTTCAATGATGTATTACATAACTATCTAACTAACTAACTAACCATCACGACGTTACTCCGCAGGAGTAGACAGAGAGGACAGACCGCCAAACAACTCGGTCTTGGCACACAGTCTTCGCCTCACTCACATTCATACATCGTCTCATACATACTCTTCTATTATTCTGACTTTTGATATGGCCCGACTCAAGTATCTGATTCACTTGATCGTGCCATGTCTTCCTCGGGCGTCTCCGACTTCTTCCATTCACATTTGCGTCATATATTCTTCTCACATGGTTTTCTTCTTTCATTCGGTCTACATGCCCAAACCATCTGAGGGCTAAGCAATGGCGCTGCGACGGTAGTTCAATGATTTTTGGTATGGTATGTACATTATGGAGGGCTAACGAGAAAAAATTTTCGACCTGGGCAGACTTTCGAATCTTTGTCAAAAATACAAAAAAGCCACAAATTTTAAACATTTTTTCAGTTTTTGCCATTTTTGATCCAGAAGGACCAATTTTTCAGCAAATAAAATGTGAAGTTTTTTTGAAGCAGATTATTAACAGATTATTTAACTATTTTAATATCGCACGTTGGACAGTTCGCGCGTTTGATCATACATGGTTAATTTTCGTTATTTGTTTTTGGGGTGTTACGCTGTGTTTCGCTACCTCCTTCTTTAGTCAGATCTGCCCTGACGACGGACACTGCAATGCTGTCCGAAACGTTGGCTAAATAAGGAAGTAGCGCAGCACGACATAACACCCCAAAAATAAATAACGAAAATACTTTTGGCCCTGAAAATCTAAAAACGTGTTATACATTGTTAACTTTATATTATTTAATTGAATTAAGAATTTATGTTAATAACTGAATATAATAATATGGTAATATAAGTATATTTGACGGACGACAGATCTGATGTCGAGGGACTAACCAGACAAAACCGGAAATATGTCATTTTTAAATCAAATTTTAGACGTATTGACTCTTTTCCACAAAAAATTACAAATTGATTTCGAAAGACTGTTCTTTTATCTAGTAAAGCTGTGTTTTAAATTTTGAGAAAATATGTTTATTTTTAGTACAACAAGGTTTTACCGTAGTTCGTTGGCAGATTTGTTAAATTTTCAAATAAAGTATTGTTTTATACAACACACATTTCAAATGATATAATCATGTAGTAAAATAAATCTATAAATTATCTGGGAAAGCTATTTTTCAGAATTTTATTTTTATGGACGATCATTTAAAAAAAGACCCGCACACTTGTTTTGTGACGAAAATAGTTCAGTTTGTCAATTTATTTACGGTTTTACAAACTAACATACTAAGAGTTTGTTTTACATTCTTATTTTGCAAAAATTATAAATACTTATGTTAAAAAAATAAATACGCAATGTATATAATTTTAATAGTTTTATCATCACGTCTTTCAGCATTTTTGAATGTAGGTATAAATTAAAGAAAATTTGGAATGAAATAAAATTGATATTGAGTTATTATTTAAAAAAAGCTGGTACAGAGAATAATTAATCTATCTCATTGGAATCACCCTGTACGATCGTAAGAACAACTTTCGACGAAATATGAATTCTTGGCCGCTGGCTGGTTAATAGTTCTTAAACTATACGAAAATCGGTACCAAAACAAAATATCCTTTTTTCGTCCTGAATTCACATGAAAAATCGAAACTGGACGACAAAAAGATCGTGTAAAACGCCAATAAGGAACTCAAGTGAAAAATATTATGGCTTTAAAAAATATGTTCATATGGAACAATAAACGCTGATTCTGAATATATATAGAAACACGCCTTCAAGTTGGTAGTATTAAAATGTTTAGTGGTTTTATGGGTAAAGTCATTTTATGGGAATGTAGGCATGACACATGCCATCGTATTAGTTTATTCGTTTACTTACATACTGTTTATAGAGATTTAGTGGTTGTGTTTATTGAAACATTATTTAGGCCTAAATACTTCATATTAAAAATAAAGGTATCTCTTATTAGTTTATCTCTATTATTGAAAATATTCAAAAACTACTGCATAAAAAAAATAGTAATGCTACTCTAGGGAGAATACTTCGAACACCAAATTTCTAAATGGCGGCAGTTGATCAGCTGATTTTCCTATCTTATAGTAACTTTTCAGGAGTGATGACGTCACACGATTCACTACACAAACTACACATACGGTGGTTTCGGGGGATCTTGAAAAATTAAAACTTTTGACAATTATTTTGACTCTTTAAACTAACTCTAAAAAACAAAAAATATGCCGTTATTAAGTTAGAAGGTTATTCATTAAAAAAATGGACTGGAGTTCTCTATTGTTGCAAACAATAAGACCTTTAAACTTCAAGCCAAAATAAAGCAGAAAATGTTCGTAGTTTATTGTATTAATCACTTTATGTAAGTTCCTCCTTTCACCTAATTGCTTAACAAACCTTTTTAACTTACAACCGGTGTAATGTACGGGATTCCGTGAAAATCGAGACGACCTTTGTTCGAAGTTATTTCCATCTATTTATTGTGCTTTACTTCGGAAATTTAATTTGGTCTGAAAATTCTGCTGAAATTATGTTTTCATTTATATTAAAACACCTAAGTAATTACATTAAATTGTAGTCTTTCTTCTTCTAGACTATGGCGCCCGGCTTTTGGTGTTATAGGCCTCCCTTAATTTCTTCGCAATTTGCCGATCACTGGTGAATACCGAACCGAAGCCTTTAGCTCTCTTCAAATCGTCATCAAATCTAATGGACCACTTTTTAACTTTTTAAGGAATATTCCTCCGTCGTATGTCTTCTTTGGGGATCCTGAACTCAAGAACTAGTCATCAAAACGACCCGTTCTCATGAGACTATTGTCAACCGTTGGATGCGCGTTTGGCACCGTTTCCGACCACGCAGCGGTGTAAAGGGATCTTTGACGCTAGTTTCTCAGAACATCTTCCATTGAAATATTACCAGAAAATGGACAGCATTCCCATCTGATAATTCAAATATTTCTGCTAAGAATAATATTCAAATGTAACCCATCACACCCATCAGAGAAACTTTAAAAAAATTTCACAGTTTTATACATTCGACAATTAAACAGAAAGGTCTATTCCCACTACATCGTTCCATACCATGACCGTAACCGTAGCGGCGCATGCAAAAAAGTATTCTTTGTATGGATCAGTATGAAACGCTGCCCACTAGACCTTTCCGTCACCGACCAACACCGTCGTATACCATGACCGGACTGATGGCGAATTCTCGATGACAATATTTTGCAGGTGCCGGTCCGCTCTATGCCTGGCACGCGACGAAACGGAACGGGCTAGTGGGCAGCGTTTCATACTGATCGATACAAAGAATACTTTTTTGCATGCGCCGCTACGGTTACGGTCATGGTATGGAACGGTGTAGTGGTCAGAGACCTACGGGTATAATACGGTGTTAGCACGTTCTAGTGGGTATAGTAGGGCGTAGCGTGTTTATTTCGTGTCTGATACGTTCATAGCACGGTCATGGTATGGAACGGTGTAGTGGGCATAGACCTTAAAAACAATTCTTTCATTCTTATGGAAAAATGATTTGATGAAAAAAACACAAAAAAAAATCACACTCGGTACTCGTTACACCTAAAATGCATAATTCCTACAACGAAAACAACTTTCGCACTGCGACAGTTCTCTTATATTGCCACAAAAAGGTTCAACTCACTGAGTATTGATACTAGGAAATCGAAAACTGATTCATATCATAAGTGTACAGGACTGGTTATTTAGAAAGGGGAGGAACTATATTAAAGAATGCCTGAAGTCAACAAATTACGTTAATTTGCTTCATTATTATTATTATTTATTTTATTTTTTTTGCAGTAGGTGGGTAAAGGCATTCATCGTCAAGACCTAGACAAATCTCAGCCGGGCACCCTTGCGAATAACTTCGGGTTATCTATGGCAAAGGTGGTGGTTATCTAATAAATGGCGGTACCCAAATCAGCCTCCCAATTTTAACTCTTTTTGCCCTATTTTAAATGCAATGTGTTTTTTACAATATTTTTTCAACAACCGCTTAGATCTTTTAATTATAATCGTTTTATAATAATAGTGGGCTCCCTCTAACATTCATAATTTCATATATTCCTTTCAAACCATCTTTAGTGATCTTCTTTTCTAACGCTCATAATGGAGCATTAAGCCGCCGCTACCCGAATTTCTACCAATTTAACTCCCTTAAACGTTTGAAGTTTTTAAGCTCTTAAAAAATATATGTTTTTTTTAAGATAATATCTAGACGCGTTCCACGCCGTAACGCAAATTGTATGAAATTCCCTCGATAGAAAAAAATCGCAAAGTATGCTCCGAAAATTATTATAAACACGTTTTGGTCAGTTATTTTACAAGTTATAGTTGTCAAAATATTCACAATGTTTCTTTAAATGATACTTAAGATGCCTTCCACGAAGTTTTTAATTTAATTCGAATATTAGCGCGCACCTCTAACATTCGTAATTACATATCTCTCCATCTTCTTCTTTTTGAGCGCGAATGCGGCGCCTTAAGAGAAGGGGGTAGGGAGGCTCAATTGTTTGACCCCAATGCAAAGCAAGATTAGCCATGTCTGTGAAACACACGTATCAGATGATCAAGTGGCCAGGTACTTAGGGTTGTTCGTGTCAAGTGCTATGTGGCCTTTAAGGCTTCGTACGAAAAGCCTTAGGCAGATGTAAAGCACTAGCAGAAAAGAGAGAAATAGCAAGGGTCATAGTTAATGATCACCGGACAGAAAAACTCTAGAAGTGTTTTCTATACGCTCGTATTTGAAAGTCAACGGACTTCGCGAAGTTAACTACTGTAGACTTCTGAGTGTCTAGCACGGACGATTGATACAGGTTATATCGATAACGTCGGAAACATGTCATCGTTCCCGAGCACAACTGCAAATCGTTAATGTACAAATAAAGTTTACATCGAATAAATTAAAAATATTTAGTAGTTGCAAAATGTCATTGCTTCGTTAGCGATCTGCAGTCGTGATTTGGTTTGATGACAAGTTGCCACACTATCGATACATTTTTAATCGATCGACCATGCTACGTACCAAGGCAGAGTAACGAAATCGAGTATCTGTTTTTTAAGTGAACACTGCAAAAGAGTCCCAACTGCTCCCTTCCGGAGTCATCGGAGAATACCCACCACTTTCCCACGACGTTCTAGGTAAAAAAAATGGTTTCTTCAGTCAGTGAAATTACGGCATCCCAGATTGGGGTAGAGGTAGGTGGGGAAGTACATGGTTATTCAGGTCTAGTCACCAAACATGGATAAAACCATTTCAAGCAACGTTTCATTCTGAATGATGGTCTTACACCAGGGCGATACTCAGAGTATCCTCCACTCTGGAATGTGCCATAAGTTTACTGTATAACTATTTTAAACTTAGAATTTCGGTATTTAATAAACTTTCTAAATTGCAGCAGTACCTAATAAGGATAAAATTCAACTTATTCTGACACACACAATTGCAATTATATACTTAGCTAACTTCTCAATTTCCAACCTCTTTCCTCTCCGTACTACCTTCACACACACATCATACCCCCATAATTTGCGGATGTCATAGTTTCAATGAATCCATGACGCACAAAAATGATGCATATATATATATACAGGGTGTTAAGGGACGTACTTGACTTACTTTAACCAGTGATTCCTGACATTATTTGGAGCAAAAAATGTAAATCAAATTTTGGTCTCCGGTGACATTTTTGATGTTTTTTTTTTTTTTTTTTTTCTACAAAAACATAAAAAAATGGTAGTTGTTGAACAGTTGGAAGCGGGGTAAGGGGTTCGTCAGACACTCGGCGGAGTGACCAGTGACGACATGCGGAAGAAATTTTATTTTGTTTGATTTTGAAGAAAAAATTTTTGAAAAAAAAAAAAAAAGTCGTCAAAAAAAGTCACCGGAGACCAAAATTTCATTTACATTTTTTACTCCAAATAATGTCAGGAATCACTGGTTAAAGTAAGTCAAGTACGTCCCTTAACACCCTGTATATCAAAACCAAAAAAATAAAATACAAAATAATTCAGTTTTACTTGTACATGTATTGTGTTGTTCCCCTCAACTTCAGTTAAGAACATAATGCTCTTATCTTGTTTATTGGGTTACATTTTAACAAAGAACAATAGAGAAATACGAAAATTTTGCATTAGTGAATGAATGGGACCAAGCTTAAATTGAACTTGATTTTCAACTCTGTCGGCATTGTTAAATCCATTCTTTGGACGAAACATAAAATAAATACTTTCCGGGATTATTTTCCAGCGTTCATTTAGATGGGAAGGTACTTATGTTCTGGTGACCAATAGTTGGGTTCCATGACAATTTGCCCACCGACAGTTGATCCCCTGGACAGTTGATCTGCCGGACATTTGACCTCCCGCACAGTTGATCACTCTTGATCACCCTTGATCACCCCGCCAATTGAACCCTCGAACAGTTGATCCACCTAAAAGATTATTTCTTCAAATAATTATTCAAAGAGAATGTACGGCCGTACCTCAGCCAATTGACCCCTCAAACAGTTGATCCCCTAAAAGATTATTTTTTCAAGTAAATATGCAAAGATGATGTACGGCCGTAAAACCAAAGTCGAAATACTTATTTCTACGGGCATCTAACGGGATATTTAAAAAAAAATTTCATTAATATTTCAATTAATTATACTTTTGTTCCGAATCCCGAATGAACATACGGTGAGGCTATCCGGCTGAATAACAAAATCGACATTTTCACGAACGATATCGTTACACTAGAGGGGATGGAGAGTAAATCTGTTAATTGTAGGATGTAAGACAATTGATAGCGTTTTTTTAAATAATATACTAACTTTTGCCTCCGGTTTCGAACGCGCCACTCACTCCCCCCCCACCCCTCCCCCCCATCCGCCCCCTCCCCCCTCCCCCTCTTCCCAACCGCCGATAACCAACGCCGCAGAAGCACCCGCGAAAATAAAATATCGTTGTCACCCCGGCGTTTATGCATTTGTGCTCCTCAGCAACTAAGCCGTGCGTCGCGACGCAAGTGTACTGACTGAACACTTGTGGGACGACTTTGTTGATGCCATAGTCCTTTAATTTCTTAGAACTTCTGAAAAATGCGAATATCTCCACGTGTTTAAGCGTGATTACCACCAATAATAAAATACATTGTCATTGACAACGAGTCTATCTGCCGAGTTTAAGCTTGATCGGATGTCAGAAAGTGGTTTAATTTCCACTTTCAAGATTCCGCATCAAACAAATAAAAGTGATATATTTAAAAAAAAGTAGGATTCTTTCTAGAAATGTACTGTCCGGTGGGGACTATGACAACTCCAATTGTGGTATATTTTAAGGCCAAGGGAGAGGAAGGCAATGAGAAAGAGGAAGAAGGTGAATAAGTTTCTGGCTATTCAGATTTGGTCACTTAACATAGCCATTGCCATTTAAGCAAAATTTTATTAATTCTGAAAACCTGATTCCAGACTTTAATATCAGGCGATCCTTAGAATATGTACCACTCCAAAAATGTACACAAAAACAAAAATAGTAGCCAATTAACAAGGTTTCAAAAATCAACATAAAAAACTGTTGATGTCACTTAATTAAATAAATTTTAAACATCATGTGATAACGGAGAACAATAGAAGACACTTTCACATGCGAATTTTCCCATTATTTGACAGAGCCACACAATATCGTTATCATGCGATGGAGTAAATTGTGGTAAGAGAACAGCCTCTAAACAAGTTTTGGCTTTCAACTAGAACAATAGCTCCCCAAAGCATTAATTAACTTTGTGCCATGATTTTGAAAAGATACCTAATGACTCTTTATATTATTTTCATAGAATTGAGTGCCGTTAGTTAACCATGGATTACATGCCTTGTTTTTTAAGCGCATATGAAAAACCTTTGTTGATCCGGCTACGCGTTCAAAAGTAATTTTAAGTTTATTTATTTATATTCTATTGCTTTTATTTTCAAAGTACAATCCCATTAAACCACAATTGTTAAGATGTTAATCTTCAATTTATTACTATTTAATTACACACACATAACATTATTATTATAACTATACAGATTATCAAACAAACTTAATATAAACCAATGAAATAATTAAAAACACTTTGTTTTTACCACAATAATCTTTATCAATTTCTACCCACGCCTGTCTTTCCATGTTTGATCATTTAGTTTTAGTACATTAAATGTCCCGATGAAGAGAACATCGTTCTTGTAACATGTTGACTTTTAAATAAAGATTATTGTGGTAAAAACAAAGCGTTTTTAATTATTTCATTAATAAAATGGTGCCACAAAGTGAATTTGCAAAATTTGAAAAAGTTAATATAAATCATCTCTATTTAGTTACCATATTATCAGCATATAAATAAATAAATTGACTGTATAAATTGTAGATATTTAAAATGTATCCACAAGCTCCTCCATCCACAAGAAAATGCTTTTAATGGAGGAAAAGTAACAATATAACATGTTCCATTTTTTTAAACATAAATAAAATAAAAATAAAATATACGAGTATCTTTTAAATTAACATTTTAAATATTTTGGGAACATTATATTCCAGGGTTCGCTGTCCGTAGTTATTGTTATATTTTGGTTTCGGGACAAGCATTTATTCTTTTTCTTTATTTGTTTTTGAGGTGTTATGTCGTGTTGCACTACCCCCTTATTTAGCCAACGTTTCGGATAGCGTTGCAGTGTCCATCATCAGGGCAGATCCAGCAGATCCGGTGGATGTGTGATCTGCCGGCTCTGCCCTGATGATGGACACTGCAACGCTGTCCGAAACGTTGGCTAAAGAAGGGGGTAGCGCAACACGGCATAACACCCCAAAAACAAATAACGAAAATACTTTTGGCCGTGAAAATCTTAAAACGTATCAAGCAATTCTTCATTCATTGATAGTATTGTGTTCATGTTCCACTTTCATCTTACATTCAGACTCAGATATATGGTGAGTCAATATTTTGTACTATAATAGGGCCCGCACAAGTAAGATAATTAAATTCCCATACAACAATATAATATTATGTTTCGTCTCTGTGAACAAAAAAAAATACATAGATTGGTGATACATAGATAATGGACTGGTAATTGCAAATTAATTATCTTTGTGTTTAATTTTGGTATTTAATTAAGCTGTTTACATAACATTAACAACTTTTTTGAAAACAATATAAAATTAATAAAAATAACAATAGACAAAAAAGTACTGAGAGAAAACATTACAAAATGGTAATTAAGTAGAGGTAACATAAAAAAAAAACAATTATATTAAATAACTTATAAAATATACAGAATAGGGATTAATTGAATTTATAAAACATTAAAAACTAGAAATAAAGTTATTAATATACATATATCAGAATGCAATTATTATCTACTATGAAATGATTTTATTTTTTATTACACACATTTGTTTTGTTTTTATGACAGCTTTTACTAAATAATCATCTCTCTTCGTGAGATACTTATTTATCCATAATTGTTTGTCTATTGATGTTTTTGTTAATTCTCATTTATGCTGAAGAAGAAACCACTGCTTTTAAAACTTACTGATAATTTTGATTATACAAGTGGTATGTACAAAGTGAATTGTTTTCTGTAATTTTGTGATTTTTTTAACTTTTCCTAAATAAACTTACAACAGTCATGTATGCCAAAAGATTAATTTATTTAATTTTTTTGTTTACTAAATATTTAAAACTTTAGAAAAATGAAACAATATAACTTTGTATAAACCACTTATATGATGTGCAAATCCGACCGGTTTCGGAACAAACGTTCCTTCGTCAGGGAAAGCTTATACTAATTTCACAGTTTAGAACAATGTTTTATTGTGGTAGGGATGGAGCCATTGTTAGTTAATAATGTAGATTGGGTGGGTAGGTATTAGTGTAGAGTGGGTGGGTAGTGGAACAAATCCATGATTGGGCTATATGACAATATTTTTGGTTTGCTGATAATAGATTCATTATTTTTAAGGGATTTTTTAATTTCCAAAGCTTCTAAGTTATCTAAACGTTTTCCTTTATGATTGATATGAAGAATATTTATCCCTGTGTTTTTTTCAAAACTGTGGTTATTTTCAATGATATGGTTAGCGAACTCAGAAAAATTATTATTATTAAGACACCTTAAATGTTCTTTGATTCTGATTTCAAAATTACGAGTTGTTTTTCCAATATAAAATGAGGGACAATCATTGCATTTGAGTTTATATATTCCGGAATTAGTCAATTTATGGTCTTTATCTTTAGTATTTCTCAAAAAATTACCGATATTATTTCTTGTATAAAACGCTGGTTTAATATTAGAAGGGAAATTTTTGCAACATTGAACTGAAAAATTATTAATATACAAAATTTTACGCCATCCTTTATCATTAATATTATTAGAATTGTATAGATATTTATTTTTTGAAATTTTGCTAAGTTTTTTATTTAGGATGTTATCAATTAATTTTGGTTCATATCCGTTATTTATAGCAATTTGTTTTATTATAGAAAGTTCAGAAAGGAAATTATTATTAGACATTGGGACATTTACTAAGCGGTGTATCATGGAATGGAAGGTGGAGTGTTTTTGTGAGACAGGGTGGTTGGAGGTCTTATGAATTACTATGTCAGTGTATGTTGGCTTGCGATATATAATAAAATCGATTTTATTATTTATAATAGATAAAGTTAAATCCAAAAAGTTTAATTTTTCATTGCCTATTTCTATCGTAAATTTTATTTGATTATGAAAGGAATTTAAAAGGTTAAGAAAGTTGTTGAGTTGACGTTCGGATCCTGTCCAAATGACGAAGATATCATCCACATATCTCTTCCATAGTAAAACATTGTTTAAAAGGGGTGATTTTGAATTAAAAACAGTTGTTTCCAAATCATTCATAAATATACAACAACTACCGGTTTGACAACATCACATATTAAAGTGTCAAAGTTCTTAGCAAGTTTAAAAATATAAATCTGTACTTCCAAGTGATATATTGTGTGCAAACAATTACCTTAACAGTTATTCCGTGTACTGAACATTGAATTTGGTGGAATCAAGTGACAGGACATTATAAAATTAAAATTGAAGGATTTAATTATCATCGCAAATAATATTTATTGTTACCCACCATGAGTTCTACCTGCAACCAATGTAGCAAGTCAGTACAAACAGCTGACTGTATGAAGTGTATAAGTTGCAAAAACCTAATGCATCTCAGTTGTGCCAAAATTACCTCTGCAGTTTTTAAGAAGATGTCTGAGGAGACCAAAGAGTCATGGATATGCGCTAAATGTAAAACAGGACAATCACCGCTCTCCAGCAATCTCATCTCTAACGACTCGACAATTCTTCTCAGCGAAATAAAGAAACTCTCCTCACAACTGCACTCGATGAATTCAAAACTGGTTTCTTTTGAACAAACAATCGTCTACAATAACAGCACAATTGAAGACTACACCAATAAAATTCTGGTATTGGAAGAAAAACTAAAAAAAATGGACAAACTTGAAGCCGAAGTAATTGAATTAAAAAAGATCGTTACATATCTGGACAAAACAAACAACGATAGAGAACAACAGTCGCTCATCAATAACATTGAAATCTTCGGTCTGATCGAAAAGCAAGATGAAAACCTATTTTCCACTCTAACTAAAATTGCTTCAAATGTCGGCCTAATTATTAAGGAAGAGGACATTGAATTTATCACCAGAGCCAAACCACGCCTACATCCTGAAGAGCGAATAGCAGCGGTTCCCCGTGACGCCCGCCCTCGGAACGTGGTGGCTAAATTTGTCAACAAAAGGAAGAAGGATGAGCTGCTGGCGGCCATTAAGAAGAAAAAAGGAATCACTACCAAGAGCGTCGGAATGGCTGGAGCTGATCAGAGGATTTTCGTTAACGACCATCTCACGCGGAAGAATAAATCTATACTGAGGTTCGCCAAAGGCTTTAAAAATGAACACATGTATCAGTTTTTATGGGTAAGAAGCGGAAAAATCTACCTACGGAAGAACGTCACTTCACCTCCCATACATGTCTCATGCGAATCGCAGCTAGAAAACCTTATATAATCACCATTACCATGTTAAATCATCTATCGTGTAACCACTATTTTTCTCCTGATTTTTTTCTTCATTTTATAAATATCACCCTTTTTACATTAACCCAACCTGCTCATTACTCACTAATGCTAAATCACTTAATTAATTTCTTAAATATCACCCTTTTTACATTAACCCAACCTGCTCATTGCTCACTAATGCATTCTATAATGTACTCACGCACTTTAATTGATAGTTGTATGTTTTGCTTTGCCCAGTGGACTTATGACTGTGAACATAATTCATGAATATGATGTTCTTCAAAAATATTTTACAGAAAACAAGGTTACATGAGTAATTAACAATACTTCTCAATGCTTGATTCTTTAATAATTTTTTATCAAAATGCAAGAGGTTTGCGCTCAAAAACGTTGGAATTTCATCAGAATGTGCTGCTCAATAATTATGACTTGATTTTTATTACCGAAAGTTGGTTGGTTGATAGCATCCTAGATGAGGAATTATTTGATAACCGCTATTCGGTTTACAGAAATGATAGGGATATCCATCGAACTGGTAAATCAACTGGTGGAGGCGTAATCATAGGTATTAAAAAAGATTTTTTTGTTACCCCCCGCTCTTGGAATTCAGACGCTGAAGATATTTGGATAACTGTCAATACATCAAAATAAAATCATCATTGTTATAACATCCATATGTGCTGCGTGTACTTACCTAGTGTCGGTCCAAAATTAACGTC
Organism: Limnephilus rhombicus; assembly: GCA_929108145.2. NCBI lineage: Eukaryota > Metazoa > Arthropoda > Insecta > Trichoptera > Limnephilidae > Limnephilus > Limnephilus rhombicus. The sequence continues at coordinate 23,110,559 of OV815297.1, read as the reverse complement.
TTCAGAAAGATTAGCATTATTTACCAGTCATACAAATACTATTTCTGACTTAACAATCCGTTTTCCCAATGACCAGTTTCTAATCATAGGCGACTATAATATGCCAAATTTTAAATGGAATAATCAACAAATGTCATCTAACAGAGACCAATGTTCACTCACGTTACTTAACTGCTTATATTTTGCAAATTTAACCCAATTTAACAATTTACCTAATAACTATGGACGAATTTTGGACCTCGTTTTCTGTAACACTCCAGCTAAGGTGTCGCTTGCCGATCACCCTTTAGTTAAAGAGGATGCTCATCATAAATCATTGGTTATAGAGCTAGAATTTCCATCCACTAATGCAACCCTCTCAACTCCTCGAACAATAAAATTATTCCATAAAGCAGATTACACCGAGATTAATGAGAAACTGAATGAGACCAACTGGTCTACCGTTATAAATGCACCGGATGTAAATACAGCGTTACATTCATTTTACGTTATAATTGAACAAATTGTCGATGTGTTTATTCCCAAGAAAGTTGTGAAATCTGGAAAATATCCACTATGGTACACGGCAGCCTTAATAAAAATAACTAATGAAAAATTAAAATTCTTTAGAGCATGGAAGCGTCACCGGAACCCTCTTGATTATCTGTCATTTTCTTTGCTTCGCAAAAGACAAAAAACGGTCGCTTCAGCGGCTTACAAAACCTACATTTCTACGATAGAATCCGGCATACAGCATAATGTTAGAAAAATATGGTCCTATGTCAATTCTCAAAGAAAATCTCCTACCATCCCCGATCATATGATTTATGGTGAAAAAACTGCTAATGACAGTAAAGGAGTAGCCAATTTATTTTCCGAGTATTTCGGTTCTGTATTTTCGAATGTTCAACCTGCTTATACAAGCAATGCCAGTGACTGTTTAAATTCAAATAGCGTTATTAGCTCAATCGAGATCAATGAAGACATAACTTTCAAATACCTTAAGTCCATCGATATCAAAAAGGGACCGGGGAACGACCAACTTCCAGGAATCTTTATAAATTATTGTAGTAAACAACTGACACCCCCCATTTTTGCCATTTTCAAACTATCGCTATCTGAAGGAACATTTCCTGACAAGTGGAAAACAGCCTTGATTACCCCAATCTTTAAAAATGGTAGTAAAAATGATGTCTCCAACTATCGACCTATATCCAAATTACCCATTCTAAGTAAAGTTTTGGAAAAAATTGTTTACGATCAATTATATTCTACCATCTCACCTTCACTCTTAACTAATCAACATGGCTTTATGAGAAATCGCTCCACAACCTCGAATCTTGTGTCTTTTATAAATTTTCTTCATGCTCAAATGGATATGCGATGCCAGGTAGATGCCATCTATACTGATTATTCCAAAGCATTCGACCGTGTTAATCACTATATTCTTTTACAGAAGTTATTTAGTCTAGGAATTCACGGTGATCTCTATAGATGGATCGCATCATATGTCAGTAATCGGCACCAAATCACGGTTGTCAACGGTTTCGCATCCTGTTTAACGGAAATCGTCTCGGGTGTGCCCCAGGGGTCGCATCTCGGACAACTCTTATTTAATATTTACATAAATGACATCTATGTATGCTTTCAAAATAGTTACTTTGTGTTATATGCGGATGATATGAAAATTTTTAAACCTGTACAGTCTTTATCTGATTGTATAGAATTACAAAGCGATCTTGATCATTTGTGCGCGTATTGTGAATCAAATTTACTCTCCTTAAACATTTCTAAGTGTCACTCAATTACATTTACTAGAAATAAAAATAAAATCATCTATTCTTACAACTTGAATAATAAACCTTTACAATCTACATCTACATGTAAAGATCTAGGTGTTTATTTAGACAACAAATTAATTTTTGATAAGCATATCGAACACATAATATCAAAATCCTACAAGATGCTAGGTTTCCTATTAAGAATATGTAAAGTTTTCAAAAGTGCTAAGACTCTTGAAATGTTGTTTTGTTCATTGGTCAGAAGTCCACTGGAGTATGCGTCCCCGGTATGGAATTCTCAATATAAGGTGTACATAGATATAGTAGAAAGTATACAGAATAAATTCTCTAAATATTTATTCAAGAAATACAACAAAACTACAAATAACATGTTAAGTTTACAAAAAAGACGCACATTATCAGATCTGCTGTTTCTGTATAACCTGCTAAATAATAAAATAGATAGTCCTGAATTGCTATCCACTATTGGTTTAAATGTCCCAATGAGGCGTACCAGGCACACTTCTCTTTTTCATATAGAATCCAATAACACTAATGCAGCGAGTAACTCACCAATTACTCGCGCAATCATAACTTATAATCACTATGAAAAATTACTACACTTAGACATTTTTCATGATTCCTTGCAAACATACAAAACTAATTTATTAAATTTCTTGGCGTGATATAATTGTTTTAAATTACTTACACTTAACTTTTTATTAAACTTTAATCAGTCAGTTACAATTAGTGAGCATATAATTCTTGATTTCAAAATGTCTCCTTATCTCCCCCCCCCCCTCTTTTCTTCCTTTTTATTATTATTACTTCATTCATTCAATAATTAAGTTTAAAGACCGGTTCATATCTCAGGCGTAATTATCAAATGACATTCTATGGACTTACGTAATAGGTACATAACCATGTAATAATTTAATTTAACATACCTTATAATCTGTATTATAATGTACTGTGTATGTCTTGATAAACAAATAAATAAATAAATAAATATCAGCAATAAGAGGACTGGTGGGGGCTCCCATTGGAAGGCCTTCTTTTTGTTGGTATATGACATTATTGTATTGAAAATAATTTTAAGTGAGCTCCACCCAATAGAGTGGGATTTGCTGGATGACAAAGTGCGGATGTATGCCTCAATAAAGGCGTACGATAAACGTGAGATTTTGAATAAAAAGTTGCAGAATCTGTATAATATTAAAATAAGCTGTTCTGATAATTCACCAACGACAAATTATAAATTTTATGACAGAGTTAAAAATCTATCTTCGTGTCAGTTCCTCGACAAAGAAATGGCTTTATTATCTAAAGGTTTAAATTATAACCTTCCTTATAGCAAAGTTAATATTGAAGGTGCAATTGAAAGTGTTGCTGTAGACATTGAAACAGCCCTCTCATACTGTCCTAAAACATTTCAATACAAGAGTGCGGAGACTATTAAAAAAGAAATAAATAAACTTTCCATAAACATGAATCCAGAAATCTTTCACCTTAAAAACTTAAAGAAGAAACTTGAAGATGAAGATCTGATATTAACAAAGGCAGACAAGGGAAATACTGTAATCATTATGGACAAATCTGATTATCACAACAAAGTGATGGACTTTATAAATAGTGATAATTTTGTTATTTTACCAAAAGATCCAACATATAAATTTAACGAGAGTGTATCAAATGCTTTAAAATCTTGTAAATCTGACATATTTAAAGATGATAACATATTATCAAAAAATCCTAAATCACCTAAATTATATGGGTTTCTCAAAATCCATAAAATAAATACACCCATCAGACCTGTAGTTTCATCATGTAATTCGCCAAGTTTTAAACTATCGTCATTAATAACTGATTTAGTTCATAAAAGTAATGTGTTTACACCAAAATATGTAATTAAGAACTCTTTTGAACTGATTGACTTATTGAAAAATTTTGTACTTCCCATTAATGCCAAACTTGTGTCTTTTGATGTCATTAATCTATTTCCTAATGTGCCTATTACTGAAAGTAAAGCAATTATTTCCAAATTATTGAAAGATTCTAAATTACCTACAGATCTGTCCAGTGACCTAACTCGTTAATTTAACTTAGTTTTAAATCAAAATTATTTTCAATACAATAATGTCATATACCAACAAAAAGAAGGCCTTCCAATGGGAGCCCCCACCAGCCCTCTTATTGCTGATATATTTATGAATGATTTGGAAACAACTGTTTTTAATTCAAAATCACCCCTTTTAAACAATGTTTTACTATGGAAGAGATATGTGGATGATATCTTCGTCATTTGGACAGGATCCGAACGTCAACTCAACAACTTTCTTAACCTTTTAAATTCCTTTCATAATCAAATAAAATTTACGATAGAAATAGGCAATGAAAAATTAAACTTTTTGGATTTAACTTTATCTATTATAAATAATAAAATCGATTTTATTATATATCGCAAGCCAACATACACTGACATAGTAATTCATAAGACCTCCAACCACCCTGTTTCACAAAAACACTCCACCTTCCATTCCATGATACACCGCTTAGTAAATGTCCCAATGTCTAATAATAATTTCCTTTCTGAACTTTCTATAATAAAACAAATTGCTATAAATAACGGATATGAACCAAAATTAATTGATAACATCCTAAATAAAAAACTTAGCAAAATTTCAAAAAATAAATATCTATACAATTCTAATAATATTAATGATAAAGGATGGCGTAAAATTTTGTATATTAATAATTTTTCAGTTCAATGTTGCAAAAATTTCCCTTCTAATATTAAACCAGTGTTTTATACAAGAAATAATATCGGTAATTTTTTGAGAAATACTAAAGATAAAGACCATAAATTGACTAATTCCGGAGTATATAAACTCAAATGCAATGATTGTCCCTCATTTTATATTGGAAAAACAACTCGTAATTTTGAAATCAGAATCAAAGAACATTTAAGGTGTCTTAATAATAATAATTTTTCTGAGTTCGCTAACCATATCATTGAAAATAACCACAGTTTTGAAAAAAACACAGGGATAAATATTCTTCATATTAATCATAAAGGAAAACGTTTAGATAACTTAGAAGCTTTGGAAATTAAAAAAATACCTTAAAAATAATGAATCTATTATCAACAAACCAAAAATATTGTCATATAGCCCAATCATGGATTTGTTCCCCTACCCACCCACTCTACACTAATACCTACCCACCCAATCTACATTATTAACTAACAATGGCTCCATCCCTACCACAATAAAACATTGTTCTAAACTGTCAAATTAGTATAAGCTTTCCCTGACGAAGGAACGTTTGTTCCGAAACCGGTCGGATTTGCACATCATATAAGTGGTTTATACAAAGTTATATTGTGTCATTTTTCTATAATGGATAACCACAAAGTAATAGCTACATTCAAAAATATTTAAAACTTTCTTTTATGTCTCTGAATCATTCACTAAATCATGCAAAATAATAATTTAAAGACCATTAGAACGTTGATAAAGACAAAAAAAAATTTTTTTTTTAAAGTTGTCTTTCGGTGTAGTCGATTCGACGAAGGTTTGTAATCCAGGGTTAACAAGCTGTGTACACAAAGCTACTGTGTTCAGTTACGCCTACATATCTTCTCATTATTATAAATCAATCCATTCAAAAGATCATATACTCAGACACGACTACTCCCCAGCGCCATCAGGACCACAAGGGTGTAAGGGCCATCCCAAATTAAAATGGCAAACTCGCCTGCAGATAAAGTGTGGTATTAGCATAATTCTGTAATTTATAAGCTGTTCCGTTCTCACAATGGGTGCTGGGAGGACCACCGAATCTCCAAAGTCCCTGGTACTTTTACCACTGATCTGAATTAAACACCAAGTAAGAAAATGTGTGTGTGGTTGTTTGTTACACTATTCTTTTTTTAAATTATTTTTTTTTATCTCTGCGGAGAGAGTTCTGAGGGGACCAACAGACTCTAATTTGGCCACAAACAATAAAATTAATATTAATAATGTATTATAATAATATATTGTTGTAAATTTGCAACTTCATCTAAAAATCCATGTTAAAGTGAAGCACTACAAAGTAATTTAAAATCGCCTGTTTTTGGTTTGGAAATTGGATCGATTAGAAATATTTTATTTAATTATAATATGAAGCGAAACTCAATCGAAAATCTGGAGACAGAAAAATCAGAAAAAGATATTGGCCCCACTGGGATTCGAACCCAGGACCCTTTGCTTAGATGGCAAGTGCTCTACCGACTGAGCTTCGGAACCATATCAAATTCGGTCACTTTAACTGTATCATACTTCGACTAAGAACTACCAACACTTTCTTCATTTTTAAAAAATGAAGAAAAAAAATGAAGATAATGTTGGTAGTTCTTAGTCGAAGTATGACACAGTTAAAAGTGACCGAATTTGATATGGTAGAGCACTTGCCATGTACACAAAGGGTCCTGGGTTTCGAATCCCAGTGGAGCAAATATCTTTTTCTGATTTTGTCTGTTTCCAGATTTTCGATTGAGTTTCGCTAATATTGCCTTCATTTAATTAAATATTATAATTTGAGATTTTACTCGCAAAGTTAAACAAAATAAAAATAAAATAAATATTTTAGATGCTATATTTAAATACTGTGAGTACCTAAAAGATATATTTGCCTTCGAAATAATTGAGATCTGTTTTGATTAAGTTTTTATAAGCCAAGAAAAAAATAATCAGGCCTGTAAAAACAGCTTTAAAGTATAAAATCTCCTACTGACGAAACCTTTTTCGGTTGAGTTTTTGTTGTATAATGTGGAAATTTAGAAAATTTTAAATATTTAATAACTGTGCTTGAACTTCCCAAAATAAAATATAACACTATTTTTAGTCCAGTAAAGGAAGGAGTTGTAGAGTGCGTGAGCACGAACCTTAGCGATTCTTTCAGGACTTGTTTAGGGTGCTTAGGGTGTGAACATACTAAAAGTCCTGACGTCTAGGTGGTGAGCTAGGGGGGAAGGGGGGGAGGAAGGTCTCGATTTTTGGGTTTCCGTTTATATCTCAAAAACGGTGCGTCGCAAAAGGAAAACTTTTTTAGAATAAGTAAAAGCTCATAAAACTATCTACAACTTTTTATTCTATACGTAATTTTGGAAATCCCAGCCGTTTTTGAGTTATACGCTCCACAAATGTCAATATTTTCGAAAAAAATCATTTTACCTCACATTTTTCATCAGACATTCCTTCATATCGTCTAAAATATTCATCCAAGAAAGAAATTCATTGAAAATGATATTTTGCCGCTGCACCAAGGATTGTGCAATTGGCAAATGTGGATGCCGAAAAACAATGCTGACCTGTTCTGCAGCGTGTCTTCACTGCCAAGTGAGATGCCTCAATAGCGTGCCTGTTGCCGAGGACGACGATGAAGACGACGTAGAGCCCTTTCAGCAAGAACCATCCACCACTGAGAATGACGATGCCATGGATGAACAATGCTTGCCAGGACCCTCACGTCCAAAGGGGATATGAAAACGTGAATCCATATAAAGTTGAGAGTGTAACATGATGTTATTGAGAACAATGCCAAGGGAAATGGCGCCAACTCATACTCAAAGAATTTCATCAAATCCTCATCTGATCGTTTGCTTATACACATCCGCTGAAACAGCAATGTTGTGTCAACTGCAACCTTTTCATCGTGAATTTTTATCGACGAGTTGACAGAAGACATTGGGAATGCCCGACCTTTGCGGGACAACTTGATATCTGAGAATGTCAAGCCCAATATCGCATTCATTGCCTTTTCACCAACTCGAACAGCATCGTAGCACGTTATTGTAGCATCTCCAACGACTAACCTAATCACCCATCACAATAATAATGATTATAAAATGAATTCCACTAATCATCTGTTCGAGAACAACTTACTTGCTTTCTTGCGTGCAAAAATTAATAAGGAATTTCCCATGAAGTAAAAACCTGTCTTAATAATTTGGTAAGAAAAAACAGCTTTTTCTGAAAATGACGACATTTTACGAAAACACTTAAAATTGCTGTAAATATTTACTAGTTAGACATTTATTTACATATGTATATATATTATAAAAGATAATAAAATTATTTACAATTTCTTTCAAATAAATATCTTTCTTAAATGAATATTTTAGACGATATGAAGGAATGTTTGATGAAAAATGTGAGGTAAAATGATTTTTTTCGAAAATATTGACATTTGTGGAGCGTAAAAATGGCTGGGATTTCCAAAATTACGTATATAATAAAAGTTGTAGATGATTTTATGAGCTTTTACTTATTCTAAAAAAGTTTTCCTCTGCGATGCACCGTTTTTGAGATATAAACGGAAACCCGAAAATCGGGACCTTCCCCCCCCTCCCCCTCTAGCTCACCACCTAGACTTCAGTACTTTTAGTATGTTCACACTCTAAGCACCTTAATGAAAGAATCGCTTAGGTTCCTGCTCACGCACTCTACACCTCCTTTTGGACCATTCATTTACTGGACTATTTAACGCTTTATAATAACGCTTTTTGGCGATGTTTTTTTCTTGAGAAAGTCAAAATACACGGTTGGTTTTAATGGGAATTTAAACTTTACCGACATCTTCAAAATGGAGTGTTTTTCTGCCGATTGTTGTTGAGTTTTTGGATTTTTCTGCCGAGTTGTCTGTAATTAGAGGTAGTCTAAGGAGTATTTTTAAAATTGCATTCTGTGTCTTTTTTTATTTTATTCAGGTTCTCCATGAAACAGTTATATACTAAAAACATATGGAGAAGATTACATTTTTTTAAAGTGCATGGGGCAGTTTAACCATGTTGTGCCAAGAGATAGTTACTGAATTCTCTGTAGGTGACATTGAAGATGTCGATGCTCAATGCACAGTCGTTATGCAGTTGAGTCACCCTGTTTAATGGTGCATTCTGATAGGCAGAAGTTCTCGCTTTCGGAGCATATAAAAGTGCATGTGATCTCCCACGAGTATACGCGTTAGGGACATATAAATTGATCTCTTTCAATTTTTTTTTTTATGTTGAGTCCAGTGCACAATAAGTGCCTCCCCCCATGTTATGATACCGTACTTAGTAATAGTTTGGCAGACCGCAAAATAAACCATTCCAAGTGATGTAAGTCGAGAAAGCTTCTCAACAATGACCTAGTCATTGAAACTGACCCAGGTGCAATTGATTCATTGTTTCCTGTGGCGATCATTGAAACCTACAGGTTTATTTTTCAGTTCATCTCTACTTTTCCTTATCCTCTATTCGGGTTCCGGACTCTTCCCTGCGACAAGACGCCTCCGGGTGTCCCTGCCCTGCATTATTTCAGTAGCCTCCATCTATTCCACTCCCAACCTCTTCTTGCACACCTCTTGAGGTCTTTTCTACTATTTGGCTTTGGACGACCCAATGGACGTCTTAGCGCTGAAATTGCACCCAAGGTTTTCATGTAAAAGCCAGTCTTTTAGCACTTACAGTACACAACCATTTTGATTATTTTAATTTTTTTATTATTTTTCACAGGAATAGTAAAATTATACAGTTTTTTTTCTAAGATAAATTGCCGATGTCCACTGACTCGGCATATCCATTTTGGGTACGTTGTGATGGTTGAAAGGAGTGGAAAGGAAAACAGATAGGGAAAGAGAGGTTGTTCGGATCTGGTTAAAAAATACCAAAGCAATGTTTTGATTCAGATTATATTGATCTTTCACCAAGCATTTTGAGAATATCGATCGGAAAGTAGTCAACCTCTAGATTTGTAATCGAGGATCATAATTGGTTGACCACGGAGGTCATCGGTTAGGAGATTAGTGGACAAATGCGTCAGGTTCCTACCCATGCAACTCTGTGAGCTTAGTCCTTCGTTTGTCAGTATTCATTCAGAATTGTAACGTTACTTGAAATGGCTTTAGCCTTGTTTGATGACTATATCTGAATAGCCAGGTACATTTTCCACATCTCCTTCCCCTCCCCACTACCTTCAGCATCACACCATACCAAAATTGGGGATGCCATAGTCTCACTGGCTCGAGACGGTTGGGAACAGTTGGGACTCTTGTGTTATATTTAGATATAAAAGTTATATTATATGCAAGTAGGAATCTTTAGCTTTTTTTGCTAAACCGACTGCACGTATAAGTATGTCGCATTTTGTGATTGCCGCGTGTTACTTCGGAGAGTCGAAATTATTAGTAAAAATAATTTTACAACGGATTTTCACTCAAGATGCCTTCAAGATATAAGTATATGGATTTTGGTTGTACGGTCGTATATCCTCTTTGCATACTTACTTGAAGAAAACATCTTCTTAACTTTCGGCCGGACTAATTGTCGCCGGACCAATTGTCGCCGGACCAAATGTCAGCCGGATGAACTGTCGGCCGGACCAACTATCGCCGGACCAACTGTCGCCGGACCAATTGTCGGGTCACCATATTTTGGCTTCCTAGATTGACCCTAGCAACTCCGGACAACATACTCCAAATAATAATCTGTGCTGGTTTGCTCAATGGATAATGCTTGTTTTTACAGGCCCCTGTTACCTGTTATGTTTTATGGCAATCTGATAATGTGTTTTCAATGGCCTGGTATATATTACTCTGTTGAAACTGGAAGTGATTTTTATCTCCGAAACGTGCTTTTGATTTAGATTGTAGGCACTGAGCATTTTGCGAAGCTTTATAAAGAAATGTCACAGATACGGAATTTACTATTCAGTTTTTATGTATGTCGGTATGTTAAAAAAACCGATAAAGAACTAAACTCAACTCGACAAAAAATACAAACAATAAATTGTCAGCTTAAGTTTTTTTTTTCAATAGCTCCACAAGGGAGGTCCTGAAGAAAATAATTATCCTCAGGGCCTGTGTAATTTTTGGGGTTGCTGTGTGGAGGGTCATTTTAGAAAGAAAGGAGAGGAAGTTCTGGGAAGGAAAAGGATATTTGGGGTGGGTAGAAGTGACGGACGTATGAATCCATACGTAATCCGAGTACGGCTGGAGAAGTCAAAGGGACTCCCTCAACCAATATCTTCCGATCCGGCCTGCCATGTAGCTGGTGGACAGACGCATCCACTGCCAAGACCCGGACAAACCTCACCCTCACCTCATGAGCTCGGGCAAACGTAGCGAACCACTTAGGTGATTGATGAAAGTATTATTTTATTTATTTATTTACCCTGCAGTTACGCTTTTCGTCTGCATTATCTATCCATGGTTATGATTTATGAAAAACCTGACAATATTATCTGAATTCGTACAATTATCTGAATTTCTAAATAAAAATTTAAATAATGAAGTTATGATATAATGATAATTCATAGTCATAATTCTGGGACTAACTACCATATGTATTCCTATTTGCCTAGAGAACTAACGGAGAGAAGTAATTATAATGTTATTTAAAAAAAAAAAAATTTAAATTTTAAATTTTTTTTTTTTTTTTTTTAGAGATAATGATATCCTCACTGGGATCTCCCGTGCTGAAGATTTCATTTACATATTATAATTTAATTATAAGAAATTATAATATGTAATTATAATTATTTAATTATAAGAAATCCTCAGTGGGATCTCCCGTGCTGGGGATTTCATTTACATATTATAATTTAATTATACGAAATTAATATGAATTAGATATGACATATATCATGTAATATATTTTTTTTAAATAATTATAAAGTAAATAAGATAGTGGTTTTTTTATAATTCAGTTTACTAGATTTGGTTTTAGTCTGTAATTGATATCAGTATATTTTCTATTTCTGATCTCCCTGTATTTAGTATCCAGCTTTTTATTTGAAATTTAAATGTTATAATGTTGAGGTTTTTGAGTGATAGTGGTATTTTATTGTAGAGTTTAATGCCATAATATAAGAAGCTTTTTTGCCCAAATGTTGTATTAGTAGTTACTTGTTGAATAAGTTTTTGACCATGAGATCTAGTGTTTCTAATGTACGTATTAGATGTTATTTCTTGGATTTTGTACTTATGAATGTAAATGAGTATAGTTTTAGAATATAGTTGTTTAATTGACATGATGTTAAGATTGTTGAAGATTTCGTCAGTGCTAGTTCTTACAGGAACTTTCAGTATAATTTTCATTATGGCTTTTCGAGTTTTAATTAGTGGATTTATTTAGTATGTTTTTATTTGCACTGCCCCATCCGATAATACCGTTTTCTAACAGTGATTGGCAGAGAGCCATGTAAATCTTGATTAAATCTTTTTTAATGAGGACATTCCTGATAGTTTTGAAAAAATAACTTAGTATTTTAATTTTGTTATTTAAATACGTAATGTGTTCGGTCCATTTTAAGTTTTGGTCAATTTTTTGACCCAGATACGTTATATGGTCAACGTTTTCTAATGAGGGACAATTACAGTTCTCATTTAAGTGATACGGGCTATGGATTTTCAAGTTCAGGTTTTCTTCAGAGTTTTTTCTTATTTATATTTTTGAATGTAGCTATTACTTTGTGGTTATCCATTATAATAAAATGAAACAATACAACTTTGTATAAACCACTTATAAAATGTGCAAATCCGACCGGTTTCGGAACAAACGTTCCTTCGTCAGGGAAAGCTTATACTAATTTGACAGTTTAGAACAATGTTTTATTATGGTAGGGGTGGAGCCGTTGTTAGTTAATAATGTAGATTGGGTGGGTAGGTATTAGTGTAGAGTGGGTGGGTAGGGGAACAAATCCATGATTGGGATTTGAATTTGAATTTGAATTTGAACATGAACAAATCCAAAAAACAAATCCATTTTTCTTATTTTTTATTTTGAAAGTGATGAATTTGGTTTTATTAGCATTAAGTGTAAGTGAATAGTAGTCTAGCCATTTTTTAATCCTATTAAGTGTCTTCTGCTTTCTTAAATCTTTCTGTCCAATTATTCCCATTTATTAGGAGAACAGTATCATTCGCAAAATTGATGATTTCTCCTTCACATTCTATGCGGCGTATGTCATTAATGTAAATAAGGAACAGAATTGGACCCAGAATACTTCCTTGGGGCACCCCGAATTTGACATCAATACACTCACTGATTATGTTATTACCTTTCACAGTATGCTTTATATTTTCCATGTAACTTTTAAAAAATATCAGTTCATTATCAGTAATCCCTATGTTCTCTAGTTTTTCAAAAAGATGTGAGTGATTTATTGTGTCGAAGGCTTTAGAAAGGTCTAGAAATATGCCAATGCATTTTTTATGTGAGTCTAGAGAATTTTTAATATATTCAATTACTAAGGCTGTAGCGTTGGATGTTCCTAGATTTTTCTGAAACCAAATTGTTTTGGTGATAATAGTTTATTTGATTCTAGGTAGTCGACGAGTTGAGTTTTAACTGTTATTTCTAAGATTTTAGATAATGTGTTTAGAATTGGGATTGATTGGTCTGTAGTTATTGATATCTTTACGATTTCCTGATTAGAGATTGGTGTAATAGTCCCGATTTTGAGTTGAGATGGAAATCTGCTTTCCGTGATAGATTTGTTTATTAGAAAGAGTATCGCTTCGGTAATTTCATCTTGTAAGAATTTTATTGTTTTCATTGTAATTTCATCACTACCAGATGAAGATGTTGTTTTGAATTTAGATAACATTAGAGTTAGTTCTTGTTTAGTGATTTGTTTTAGAGCAAATTTAATCCTTTATGGATTTGGGTGTTTGTTTATGTTCGGGTTAATGTGTTGAGGTTTGGTTATTTTGCTGGCTAAATTCGAGCCTACGTTTGCAAAAAAATTGTTAGTGTAGTTTATTAGTTTATGTACGTTTTTGTTGAGCGAGAGTGTACCATTTTCTGTGTTGATTACTTTCAATGGGTTTGTTTTGTTTTTATCTATGTAGGTGATTTCTTTAATTATTTGCCAGATAAGTTTTGGATTATTATTGGATTGATCTATTTTAGATCTGTAGTAATTTTGTTTAGCCGATTTAGTAAGATTGGAGCAGATGTTTCTATAGTTTTTATAAAATACTTTAAGGGAAAGGTCATAAGGATTGTTTTTTACTTGCTGATGGATCTTGTCTCTTTTTCTTATACATGTAAGTAGGCCAGGTGTGATCCAAGCTTTTTTGATAATTTTATTGTGTGAATATGTGTAAGTTTTTATTGAAGTGTGGTTTTGTATTGATAATTGCAAGTGTTTAATAAATATTTTCCAAGCAACTTCTAGGTCTTCAGCTTTATATATTGACTCCCAGGTTTTAGTTTGTAGTGATTTTTTTTAGTTTTATGTAGTCTATAACATGTCTATTCCACGTTAAATTTTGAGTCGATGGTCGATTTTTCTTTGCATGAATGTTAAGAATTAAAGTGTAGTGATCAGCGATGGTAGATTGACGTATGATTATGGAGTAGTTTTTATTTGTTTTTGTCATTATGTGGTCAATGCAAGTTTGCGAGGGAATTGATTTATTCATTTTGTGATCCACTCTTGTTGGTTCCCTTATGACGGCAGACATCCCGTAGGAGAGGAGGAGTAATTGGTACTCCTGTGTTTGTGGATGTTGGCTTCCAGTATCCAGTATATTAATGTTGATATCCCCAATAATGAACAGGTTCCTGATGTTTCGTTCTTGAAGTAGTATGGAGTCTAGTGATCCAAGAAATGGTGATAAATTTGTAGATGAAGGCGATATGTAGATAGCGAAGATGCATATATCTTGATCGAGTTTTATTTTCAAACAGTTTGCGTCTTGTAGTTCGATTTCTTCTATTTTGCATTCTATCTTATTTTTACAATATAAAATTACTCCGTCGTTTTGATGTTTGTGAAGTTTAGTATTGAAGACTTTGTAGTTGTTGATATTTTTATGCACATATGTTGAGGAATTTATCCAACATTCTGTAAGGATTAATAAGTCAGGTACCAAATTTAATTCATTTATCAGCATAGTGAAATCCTCGAAGTTTTTGTTAATGCTTCGAATGTTTTGATGAATTATGTTCAGGATCGGTAACTTGTCCTGGAGTACACGGTTTAACATGCAGGTAGTTGTGGTGATTATTGGTTCAGGTATCAGTTTTTCAAGTGGTTCCGTTGTGAAAGAGGCCATTATAAAGATATAGACTAGATGGAGTGTGTGTGATGGCACGGGGGCACGTGCCCCCCAGACGGCATTTTTGTGTACTGTGGAGATTCCATCACAGTACAGAAAACTGTCTTTATTAAACATTTAATTTTTCTATTATTTTGAAACTTTTACAAACCTTCCTATACATACTTGAACTTGCAGAAATAAACTTGAAGTATGATACTTCAAGTTTGTTTCTAACAGTAATTGTTGATTTTTTTGCCCGTCCGCCCCTTGTGCCCCCCCCAGAAAAAAATCCTGGATCCGCCCTTGCATACTCAAATTTTGATTTTTCAGAGATGTCTGACTATGACTAATCAACTGATAGATCGACATTTAAAAAAATAAATGTAAAGTTTTCCGTGAGCTTTCCTTTTTAACTATACCCGCAATGCACTACCCTCGAACACACAACATTCAATTTATTAAATCATTTTATTAGGTATGCCTTAATCCTACTGCTTGCAAGTACTTGAGTTGTACATTGTACAGTAGTTTAATTATTTATTAATGAATTATTTTACGAAAATATTATTCTTATATTAAATAGCGATTTTACTTTCTCTTATAATCCAATCTACCATAATATTCTACCATTCTCTACCACAATACAATCCACTAACAAGATTATTTTCAATTCAAAAGGTCTGTCTACCAATAATACAATAATTCTATTTGATTTTCGTATTTACAATCATCTAACCAAATTCAGACCACAATTTCCCCAAAGTAAATAAATGTTATTGGACGTTTCAATTTTCACCGCTAGAGTGAAAAACTACCCAGCCGAGACCCAAACCCTAGTATTAATATTTTACCAATGCATTGTGTTCTTGTAAATATTTGTTTTCCTGGAATATCGATAGATGTCAGAATGATCGGTTTATTTAATTGAAAAAGTTTTTAAAGAAGAAATCAGAGAAGTTTCAAAAATGGCATTATACAAAGAGATTGTAACACTTTTTTTTACAGCTCTCTTGGGAAATCACGCAACTGTTTTGAAAAAATCGCATAGATCCTTTTTGTATACTTAGGGACTTTGCTACCGTTGATATTCCCGGTACCAGTGCAAAACAAATAACATAAAAAACTAATAATATAATAATTATTATTACATAATAACTGTAAACGGTGGGTGGCTAGGTTTACAAATGCGTCGGTTTCCCAGGCAAGTGTCTTGGGTTCAATTCCTCCGCTGGCTGAGTCCTCCATCACGACACAAGCAACATCTTCTGATTAAAATGATGATAGCATATGTAGGTATTATAAAGGGAGTTTTTTTGAATTGTCAAAAAATACAAAAATAATGGATAGAAGTAGACCTTTCATGGATATAATTTATAAGAATATTTTTTTGTGTGAACATCACACAAGACTCCCAATAATTGCTCGAAGCTAGTAAATCTATGGCATTCCCAAATAGGTTATGGTTGAGAAGTACCTATCTGGCTAATCAGATCTGGGGTCCTACTACTAACTTGTCATCGCTCCCGAGCGCGACTGCAGGCCGCTAATGAACAAACAATAGTTCTCAACGACTAAGGGTTCCTAATTTATTTTACGTGAACTGTTATTTCTTCGTTAGTGGCCTGCAGTCGTGCTCGGAAGCGTTTTCAAGTTACCGACATTTTCGATAAAACCTATATCGATCGACCATGCTAGGGGGGCAGGTCACCAAACACGGTACATTCTTGTTTTTTTACATTAGCTCCATACAGAAGGCCTTGAGGAAAATAATTCCCCCCAGGGCCTATATTATCTTTGGGGATGCTGTGTGTGGGGTATTTTAGAAAAGGAAGGAGAGGAAGTTCTGGGAAGGAAAAGGGTATTAGAAGTGGATAGGAATCTGGGGATCAGTGTGTCCAGGGGTGACGGACGTATGAATCCATCCCTCGCACTGCGATGCAAGGCGATGTTCCGAGAGGGTACCGCTGGAGAAGTTAAAGGGACTCTCCCGATCCGGCCTGCCATGCAGCTGGTGTGCAGACGCATCCGCCGCCAAGACCCGGACAAACCTCACCCCATAAACCCGGGCACCCTTGCTAAGTCACCAAACGTCGCAAACCTGCGGCAGGGATTTTTGTTATACAATTGAGGGAGCGGACACCGGATCGGCAGAGATGGGGGACGAAATGAAAGGCGTAAGGTCGAGATAGTGAGTCAGTCTTTATTGTAGCCACCGTCACTACGCGGTGCGGAGTGACGGTGCTGCAGCGAGTGTTGCTCGGTGTTTATTTATTTATTTATTTAATACAAACGGCATAAGTATGCCATAAACATTACATGTCACAAATTTATATTCAAAATATTAGTAATGGTAAAACAGTGTATGTATAACAGTTAATTGTGACGATACATTGGGAAGTGACACCAGAGATACATTTACATGCAAAAATCTATAATACAAATAAAATTAATAGTTTTTATTTTTATTTTAACTTTATGAGTAAAACCTCAAATTGTAATATTTAATTAAATGAAGACAATATAAGCGAAACTCAATCGAAAATCTGAAAACAGAAAAATCAGAAAAAGATATTGACATATCTGGGACTCGAGGACTTGCAATCATACATAAAGATAGCAGCCAATAGTATATGCGTTAAGAAAAATGAAGATAGTGTGGGTGGTTCTTAGTCGAAGTATGATACAGTTAAAAGTGACCGAATTGGATATCGACACGGTGGCGCAGTGGTTAGCGCGTTCGCCCGGTAAGCGAGAGGTCCTGGGTTCGAGTCCCAGATGTGTCAATATCTTTTTCTGATTTTTCTGTTTTCAGATTTTCGATTGAGTTTCGCTTATATTGTCTTCATTTAATTAAATATTAAAATTAAAAGTGATTAAAAAAATATGATAGCATAGCCGTCTTGTACCTATGTTCCGTGCAGTTAAATAGATCTATCACATCGGCATATCTATTACTAACTTCATGCAACCTAGGTAAAAGTGAGTGTTTCGTGTACTCAATCCGATTATTGTTACATTTAAAAAGGATTTTAGAACGAGTGGTTCTCGTGGGAATATGAAATTCAATGAGCTTAGTTAGATCAGGACTGTCTATTCTACCATTTACAATTTTGAACATTAATATGAAGTCGGATATAATTCTTCGATCAGCATGATGATGGTCAGGAAGCTGCGGCGGTGAAGATCACAGATCTTCAGGGAGACGGCGCGTAGTTCTACACGGGGGCCGGCGTGTAGCTGGTTGCTGGTGGAAAAATAATGGTGTCGCCACTCAATAAATGGTTCCAGGGGCGGCGGTACCCATACCCGCCCCCAAATTAAGTGCACTTTTCAACTTATAACGTCCGAATTAACGAATCATTTCAAGCAATGCTTCGATTTTGGTTGTGGTATGTTTTGGATTTTCATTCCCTCATTTTGTCATGATTTTTGTTTACCTGTCGTCTAACAATAACAAATATTACAACTGAAATGTATTTATCTTTGTTGCAGGTAATATTATTTATTTAATATTATTTTAACACGATTCAAGAAGAGACGAACACCAACCGAAAGGCCGCATTTTACAAGGTAAGAAATTAACTAATATTTTAACATTTTTAATGATAGCTGGATATAATCATAAATGCATGTTTTCAAAAAACACATTGAAATATATATAAGAAACGAGGTCCTAAGGGAAATTATTTTCCTATGTCAGTTTTGGTGGATGTTATGTGAAGGGTTTTTTAAGGAATGGAAGAGGAGTTCTGCGAAGGAACAGTGGGGGTCAGTGTCCAGGAGCAAAGAACGTATGAATCCATTACTCCCACTGGTTGGGCAGACGCATCCACTGCCAAGACAAAGACAAATCTCACCTCATGAACCTGGGCATAACTGCTAAGTGACCCATTGTAGGGAACCACTCGCAAGCAGAGATATTGGTTATCTAATTAATGGTTCTTGGGGTGGCGGTACGGGTATGGGTACCGCCAAAAACGATAACGTGACCTTATTGTTATTCAATAAGCCACCTTCATCACATTTTAATTTTTTTTTGTAACTTTTTTAATAAATATTCTAAGGCATTCCGTATTTTTTTTATTCATGTTTTTGAAACCCTAGTGATTTTTTGAAAATTTCAATCCAAAAGATCGGACCATTTTTATAAACCAAAAAGACTGGACATAATTTTATGGGTGCGAAAAAACTTTTAATTAGCGTTTAGCGTAGTGTTTGGGGCAGTAGCATTTGGGGCGCATTGGGCGACCTCTCCAGCCGGACTCTCCCTTCCCATCGCCTTGCACCGCAGTGGGTGGGTTGGATACATACGTCCAACACTCCTGAAAACTCTGAACCCCAGCATCCTACCCACCCCTTTATCTTTTCCCTCCCAGACCTTCCTTCCTCTCATATCACACTTAAATAACCCTACAAACAAAATCATGAATATACAACCATCAACAATTAACGTCATTTCAGCGGCGAGGAGTAGGCGTCCCCGGTGCAGGCCAAAACTGTTGGTGAATTACACCAGCATTCGCGGCCTGCACACCAATTTAAACTCTGTCCACCGCCATCTTTTTTCTCAATGCCCAAACCTACTTTTCCTGTCTGAAACACAGAAAGCTGAGCCTGTAGACGCCTCCTATCTGGACTGCCTGAGCTTCACCCTCGCAGGCAAGTTCAGACCTAAATAATAATATTTGGATGATTTATATAGCGCCGTTTTTGTGAAACATCACCTCAAGGGCGCTGTGTGTAAAGGAGGTGTCTGTCTCTATAGTCGAGCTGACATTGACTGTGTGCGACTGTTGAATCTGGAAAACTCCAGGCTCGACGTAATGTGGGTACGCGTCAATCTTGCCAGTACGGTAAGATTCTACGCGTGTTTATACCACTTACCGAACCTTGGCGAATCAGACACGTACGAGCTTTTCAAACACTTAAGCGACACTATTGATGACCTCTTGCCCCGCTACCCTACGGCAGAGTTTGTGGTCCTGGGGGACTTCAATGTTCATAACAAACCTTGGTTGAAGTTCTCAGGATCAACAGACTCGGCTGGACGCCAAGCGGAATCCTTTGCCCTTTGCTACGGATTGGAGCAGGAGCCCACAAGGGTTCCTGATGGCCAGACTCACCGTTCCAATCTGTTAGACCTATTTTTAACTACTGTACCACACGGTTACAAGATTGAAGTCACAGCGCCTTTAGGATCGTCCGACCACTGCCTGGTGACGACATCAATCTCTGTAAACTTCAGACCACCAAACGAAAGGCTGAAGAGAAAAGTGTGGCACTATATGTCAGCAGATTGGTTCGGTCTGCGGGCACATTTTAATGCTTTCCCGTGGTCAGCTGTCTGTTTTCAGACTTCGGATCCCTCAAGATGTGCCCAGGAAATTGGTGAAGTCATCACATCCGCGATGGATGGCTTCATCCAATCTACTGTTAAGAAAACTGGTGTAGGCTCAAAGCCGTGGTTAAGTCGACAATGCGCTGAAGCAGTGCGACGAAAAAACGCGGCTTACCGAGCCTACAACACATCTAGAACATCCAAAGACAGAACAGCTTACAACAAAATGGCAAAGGAAACCAAGAGAATCATTAATAGATCAAAATTTGAGCACGACCAGCAGATCAACAGAAAGCTGGCAATTTTGGTTGCTTGCGGGCTCAATAGGTCGCAATTTTTGCAAATCCAGTCTGCCGCCTCTTACGAGACCTGACGGCTCACTAGCAAACAACGCCACCGAAAAGGCTAACTTATTAGGTAAAATGTGTGCGGATAACTCAACCCTTGAGGACCGAGGTGCTGTCCCGCCGTCGGTTCCTCACTGCGGTTTTCGTATGAAAAAGCTGAGGATATGGCATCGGGAAGTACTCCATGTTTTACGGGGTACTTCCCGTACTTCCAGTACTTGATGTTAATAAAGCTAGTGGGCCTGACGGAATACCTGCCCTGGTACTGCAGAGGTGCGCTGCAGAAATAGCTCCAATTTTGACGAAGCTTTTTAAAATGTCCCTGAAGACTAGCTCTGTGCCCTCTGGTTTGAAAAAAGCGGTTATCCATCCTATTCCAAAGAAAGGTGACCGCTCCAACCCGGCCAACTACCGCCCCATAGCAATCACATCAGCTCTGTCTAAGGTGATGGAACGTGTGATCAACGACGAACTGCTCACATACCTCGAGAAGAACAAAATTATTAACGACCGTCAATACGGATTCCGGCCGAACCGCTCGTGCGGTGATCTTCTCGCGTATGTGACGCATGTTTGGGGGCGATGCCTGGAACGTTTCGGTGAGACCCAAACGGTTGCACTGGACATCTCCAAGGCCTTTGACCGGGTTTGGCACCGAGGACTTGTTAACAAAATGCATTCTTACGGACTTCCTGCATCTTTGTGTACTTGGATTGCCGACTTCTTGAGGGAGAGGTCGATTCAGACGGTAGTCGATGGTTTCACCTCTTCCTCACACTCAATAAATGCTGGCGTGCCGCAGGGATCAGTTCTGTCTCCGACTTTGTTTTTGTTGCACATCAACGACCTTTTATCATGTGCACCAATTCACTGTTATGCGGATGACAGTACAGTTCATGATAGCTTTTTGTTTGACAAGCCCCCAAAGGACTTACAAACTCCAACAGCTAGTAGGGCTTTGAAGCAAAGAATGAACGGTTACCTCGAGAGTGTTTTTTCTTGGGGTAAAAATAATCTCGTTAAATTTAATGTTTCAAAGACCCAATTTGTCTGATTACATCTAAAAGGGATCGAAATGAAAATCTAGTCTCTTTCAACGGAAGCAATCTTCCGAACAGGCCCTCCATTGATATGCTTGGTGTAACCCTAAGTGACCAGCTCAGGTATGGAGGCTCCATCGAAGCCAGAGTAAAGTTAGTCTCCCAGAAACTGGGTGCACAACTGCTAACCCTGTACAAATCGCAAGTGCGCCCCATGGTTGAATTTGGCAGCCACCTCTGGTCTGGAGCTCCAAAATACCTGAAAAATACCCTCGACTCTGTGCAGAAACGGGCGGTCCGTTTGATAGATTATCCCTTCTTAACAGACGGATTGCAATCTTTAGAGCACAGGCGTCGGGTGGGAATGCTATCCTTGTTCTACCGGTATTACAATGGAAGATGCTCCGAGGAACTAGCATCATTGATCCCTTCGGCACCGGTGCATAGTCAGGAAACACGCCAAACGCGTGCCCAACATTTGCCCAACGTTTCCTCCTTCCTACAACATAGGTCTCTTCAAGACCAATGTTCATTCCTTCCTCTCCTCAAAAAGACCCTCCACACAGCATCCCAGATGACATAGGCCCTGAGGGAAATTATTTTCCTCAAGGCCTCCTCTGTGGAGTTAATGTAAAAAAAAATAAAAAAATTACATTGCCGAAAATCGTTTTAAAAAAACGACGTATTCCACACGAACGGCACAGGAGAATAACGAAACATTCCAAAAATATTACATCTCATAAATATTTTTTTCCTTGATTCATCTTATTGATCATTAAACATTATAATGTTTAACGTCTATAAATGATTAAATCCAATATAATAAACTTGTACTTAAAAATTATAATTATTATAATTTAATATAAAATTTGATTTTGTTAAAATTAGCGCCATTACCATTATTCGTCTAAGACAAGTACAGAAGGCATAATGTGTACGGGGTTCGCTTCGTAATATCTGTCAAAACGACAAACGGCATTATATGTACGGGGTTCGCTTCGTAATATCTGTCAAAACGACAAACGGCATTATATGTACGGGGTTCGCTTCGTAATATCTGTCAAAACGACAAACGGCATTATATGTACGGGGTTCGCTTCGTAATATCTGTCAAAACGACAAACGGCATAATATGTACGGGGTTCTCTTCGTAACATCTGTCAAAAATTCGTAGAAAATCAAAGTGTTACCATATAAAAAAATAAATCAGTGTGGAATTTTACCAAATTAATTGAATATTATCTTTTTTTTTTAACTCTATTGAGTTAAAAAAAACTATAAATTTCAAAAAATTTTAAGTAACATTTTCGAAATCTTTCCACATGAAGTCCTAATGAAATCCATGCAAGTGGCCTATTGAACACCTAAAACTTGAAAATGGGCAACAGTGAGTGTTTAAAATGGTTTCATGCTAACTTAGATTGAAACCAATTCAGAACCGCATCAAAAAGGTTATTAAAAAAGCTTTGAAAAATAATATAAAAATAGCCGTTAACCCTAACCTAACTTAATCTATTTGACCAATTTTTTAAAAATATTTTTTTATCATGACTCTTAATGACCTATCTGAGGTGGTTCTGAGTTGGTTTCATTCTGATTTGGCCGGTCACCGTTTAAAATACTTTTAATAACGAGGTGTTGTAAAAATAAATTAAAAGCATAATAAACGTTCCATTAACGAATTATCTTTTTGATAAGAAAAATTCAACAGCTTCGCTTTTTTCAATTACAAATATTTGAATTCTTTTGTATAAAACTAATAACATTCATTTTGAGATAATGAAATTTCCCCGAATAAAAGGAAAAATGATTATTTCATATTTTTTAAAGGCGTTGTTTCAACTTTAGCCTTTTGTAAGATCATATTTTCTGATTAGGAAATCCTTCCACACGTTTACGTTAGAGCCCTAAGGCTTTTGAAAAAATGTGTTTTTGTTTGAAAATAATATTTTTAGTAAGAAAACGAAGAATCTGAACAAAATAAGTAAGTACGATTTATAATAATTTATTTTGAAGGTTAAATATTTACTTGCTAACCCGCGGGTGCGAAAATATCGAGTCTGGAATGCGATAGTTAAATTTTTCTTTGCATCAGTAGTTGTTATTTCAATATATTTGAAGGAATGAACATAATTTTGAATTTTTCGAGGGTTATCAATGGATTGTTTTATACAGGTATTAATAATTTCAATAATGTTTATCATAATACAAAACAAAACAACCATACCCCTTAAAATTTTGCTGAATTAATTTTTATTGTTTTTTTTTTAAATGGGCAATTCAACCTAAAAAAGTGTTTTGTTTTATTTTTTTATTAGCGCCTTACTATTGTATATAGGGGCCTCAGCACGCCCACATTATCAAATAATGTTTGAAAATATAAATATTTTTGTGTCTTCACATAGTATACAACAAAGTCGCTCCCGCCGTTACATAGATCTTTAAAATCCTTAGATTTTTTAAACTACGCAACTGATTTTCATGCGGATTTCACCAATAGATAGAATAATTCATGAGGAAGGTTAAAGTGTATAATTTGTAAAGGTTTTATGTAAATAGGTTGAAATATATAATATATAAGGGGAGCGGGCGGGCAAGCGGGTAGTGTGGATTTGATATGTATACAAATTAACAGATGGCGTTGGTCGTACAGGTTGGGCGTTGTCAGTAAGCAACATTTGTCCGGTTCTGCTAGTCAATAATAAAAACAAAATAAATTACCCAAATAATGTCGCCCAAACCTCTAACGGCGTTGGACGCGAGTGAGCGGCGATCAAATAAAATAACACTTTCAAACCCAGACAAATTTTAAAAATACATAAATTAACCGAAAATAAAATAATTCATAACCTGTAAAAATGGAGGAAGCGGTTGATCATAGAAGATCATAGAAGAAAATAAACTCACCAAAGAAACCAAATCAAAAATGATGAAAGATATAAATAACATCATGGAAATGATATCCACCATGGCAATAGAATTAGCAAAATTACAAGAAAAAATTGAAATTCAAGAAAAAAACCAAATACAAAAAAACTCATTTTCATACTCTTCGGCAGTAAAAAACTTAATACCACAAACGCAAGAAAAACGATTTCCTGTAATAATAAAAACCTTAAAAGAAGAAGGCACTGAAAAAATAAAAGAGAATATACAAAAAAATTAAATATCGCAGTTGGGAATTCGAGTGAGTGAAATTAAAAAACACCGTGAGTATATGATTGCATATAGGACGAAACCGGTTCGCCCTAAGTAAATAGTAAACTTTGGAGGAGCAGGAATTTGGAGGTATCTAGGCTCGGGTGAAGACCTGAAGGCAGTGCATGATGGCGAAAGGAAGGGCGACTGGGACACAATAACTGAGGTATCAATCAGTCGATCTGTGCCAAAAGATTGTGCGTATTTCTAGTTGGAACCTGATCACCTTGCTTACTTGACGGAGGCAGGAGCCAAATTTTGCCAGAAAAGGGTTATTCTGAGTTCGTCAAATATACAATTGACTAATTATATTAACCTGCTAAATCCATCTTTATATGTACTTTATAGCAGCTGAATCATAATGGAAGGACGCTAAGCAGATACAAGAAACATTTAACCATTTGAGTTATATTTAATTATCTGTTCAATTAGACATGTGTAATTTCGATTAGCACATTAAACGACAAAGGGAAGTTCATTTAGAGAAATTATTTAAAGTTAGATTTGCAAGAGAGAGACCAATACAGTTTGAAACTCAACGCCCTGTTTAGAATCAAAAGGTTACCACAAAAAATGAAAGTAATTAAAGTCCTATATCATAAATCAAAAAAATTACACAACCTTTGATGGAGTTTAATTACAACATAAATACAAAAATATTTACGTTCAAGGTCGTAAATAACGTATTAATTAGTTACGTACATATATCTCTAAAGATATGTAGTACAAGGGAGCTTTAAGTAGCTTTCTGTAGTTATCAGAGGAAATAAGGGTGCAATTTTCATGAGGGCTTGTGTGACGAAGGGGAGGAATTTTCCATCCCTACTACACATATGCAAAGCCTTAAAAATTTAAATATCGATCAGAGCCAAGAGAAAAGTAGAAAGAATAATATTAAAGAGATGGAAAGAAAACAAGATTATTACGACTGGTGCCAAGTGCCCAGGAGTAAATAAATAAACAACGATAAAAAGAGAGAATATTACACTCTTAAGACTAAGTTTCAACGTACCGAAACCTAAACCAAACCTAGATTTTCTTGCCGAAACCTTTCACTAATATGGTCCGAAACCGGTCACTAGTATGTTATATATTTTATTGATCCTCCTCTCTAGAGAATCCGGTTATTTGCTCGGATATAGGAATTTGAGCGATTTTTTTTGCAGATGATATATTACTTATCATTGTGACTTACAGAATAGCCTGCAAAGGTGGAGAAAGATCCTGGAGGATAATGGCCTAAAAATTAGCAGAAAAAAGACTGAATATTTGTATTTACCATTTGAAGACACAAATGCTGTAACTCCTTCGATGCAACTGGATGGAGTAACATTAGCCAACTGTGATTCATTTCAGAAGATAGAAGAAATATATCCGACCAAAAATTTTTATTCAAAATCATTAACAACATTGTTGACAACAACTATCTTCTAGAACACATTAATTTCCACTGTCCAATAAGAAACACAAGATCAAAACAACTATTCCACATCCCACACTTAAAAAAAAATTACACACAACATTCATTTCTCCGAAGGACGTGCACAAAATACAATGATATCTTTTACGACGCTGATATTTTCCATTTGTCCTCAGGCCAATTTATTAAATCCATAATAGAAAAAATTAAAACAAATTGTTAATTACGAACTCTCCACCCCTGCTGCATGTTATTTTTTTCATTCTCATTATGTTGGTTTTCCTTCTTTTTATTATAAAAATAATATTTGGATGATTTATATATCCCATATGCTTTAATTTGGTGTGTGTGTTTTTTTTCTTTCATTTCTGTTGTATATATATATATTTGTTTCTTTTTTTTCTACCACTTTATGTTTTCTTTAATGTTTTAATACATGTCTTTATATATATATATATATATATTATAAATTGTAGCGGAAACTTCGCTGGTTAATGCAATCATGTAATATGTTACTTTCTTATTAAAATATGTATAACTGTTTGTTTCCTAAATAAACTAAAATAAAAAATAAAAAAAATAAAGTATCTGGGCTCACTAATCCACAGAGACGGAGGATGTGCAGCGGATGTCATCCATAGAATAGGTGTGGGATGGATTAAATTTAGATCCGTAACAGGAATATTGTGTGACTCCAAAATGCCTATAAAACTGAAAGCAAAGATATACCAGACTTTTTTTTTTTTTTTTTTTTACATTAACTCCACACAGGAGGCCCTGAGGAAAATAATTTCCCTCAGGGCCTATGTCATCTGGGATGCTGTGTGGAGGGTCTTTTTGAGGAGAGGAAGGAATGAACATTGGTCTTGAAGAGACCCATGTTGTAGGAAGGAGGAAACACAGAGGCCGGCAAATCATTCCACAGCCGAGCTGTTGAACATAAGAACGAGTCGAAGAAACGACCCGATCTAATGTGACTAATGTCAACTGTGTACAAATGTTGGGCACGCGTTTGGCGTGTTTCCCGACTATGCACCGGTGCCGAAGGGATCAATGATGCTAGTTCCTCGGAGCATATTCCATTGTAGCTCCGTTACCGTTTCCGTTTCCATTACCGGTAGAACAAGGATAGCATTCCCACCCGACGCGTGTGCTCTAAAGATTGCAATCCGTCTGTTAAGATGGGAGAATCTATCAAACGGACCGCCCGTTTCTGCACAGAGTCGAGGGTATTTTTCAGGTATTTTGGAGCTCCAGACCAGAGGTGGCTGCCAAATTCAACCGTGGGGCGCACTTGCGATTTGTACAGGGTTAGCAGTTGTGTAATTTTAAAGTATCTGCGGGCCCTGTACAGTACGCCCAGTTTTTGGGAGGCTAACTTTACTCTGGCTTCGATGGAGCCCCCATACCTGAGCTGGTCACTTAGGGTTACACCAAGCAAATCAATGGAGGGCCTGTTCGGAAGATTGCTTCCGTTGAAAGAGACTAGATTTTCATTGCGATCCCTTTTAGACGTAATCAGACAAGATTGGGTCTTTGAAACATTAAATTCAACGAGATTATTTTTACCCCAAGAGAAAACACTCTCGAGGTAACCGTCCATTCTTTGCTTCAAAGCCTTACGAGCTGTTGGAGTTTGTGAGCCCTTTGGGGGCTTGTCAAACAAAAAGCTATCATGAACTGTACTGTCATCCGCGTAGCAGTGAATTGGTGCACATGACAAAAGGTCGTTGATGTGCAACAAAAACAGAGTTGTAGACAGAACCGATCCCTGCGGGACGCCAGCATTTATCGAGTGAGAGGAAGAGGTGAAACCATCGAATACCGTCTGAATCGACCTCTCCCTCAAGAAGTCGGCAATCCACGTACACAAGGATGCGGGAAGTCCGTAAGAATGCAGTTTGTTGACAAGTCCTCGGTGCCAAACCCGGTCAAAGGCCTTGGATATGTCCAGTGCAACCGTTTGGGTCTCACCGAAACGTTCCAGGCATCGCCCTCAAACATGCGTCACATACGCGAGAAGATCACCGCACGAGCGGTTCCGCCGGAATCCGTATTGACGGTCGTTAATAATTTTGTTCTTCTCGAGGTATGTGAGCAGTTTGTCGTTGATCACACGTTCCATCACCTTAGACAGAACTGATGTAATCGCTATGGGGCGGTAGTTGGCCGGGTTGGAGCGGTCACCCTTCTTTGGAATAGGATGGATAACCGCTTTTTTCCAACCAGAGGGCACAGAGCCAGTCTTCAGGGACAGTTTAAAAAGCTTCGTCAAAATTGGAGCTATTTCTGCAGCGCACCAGGGCAGGTATTCCGTCAGGCCCACTAGCTTTATTAACATCAAGCCCTCGTAAAACATGGAGTACTTCCCGATGCCGGATCCTCAGCTTTTTCATACGAAAACCGCAGTGAGGAACAGACGTCGGGACAGCACCTTGGTCATCGAGGGTTGAGTTATCCGCAAACATTTTACCTAGTAAGTTATCCTTTTCGGTGGCGGTGTTTGCTAGTGAGCCGTCAGGTCTGGTAAGAGGTGGCAGACTGGATTTGCAGAAATTGCGACCTATTGTAAGACCCGCAATAATGTATGGCTCCGAATGCTGGACTATGTACAACTCCTACACTAGGCAACTTGAAACAGCAGAAATGCGAATGCTTAGATGGTCGGCAGGAATATCACTAAAAGATAAGATCAAAAGTTCACGCATTCGTGGTAGCCTGGGTGTCACAGACATAAATAGTAAGCTGGAAGAACGACAGTTGAGATGGTATAGTAGACCACACAGTCAGGCAGGCAATGTCTATGGAGCTTCATCGACAGTCATCCAGAGGAAGACCAAAGAACTCCTGGATGACTCAATGTTCCAAAATTCTTCAGAGAAACGGCCTGGATGAAGGCGATACCCAGAACAGAAGATATTACAACCTCATAACGAGAAGAGCCGACCCCAACAGCCCACCTACGCAATGAGTTGGGACAGCGCAAGGAAGAAGAAGGTATTTGAGCGACTTCTATGACGATGTTTTAAAAATACTAGACAGATTTTTTACCGATACTTCCTAAATCCACGATTTGATGCACTTAATTTACTTATTTCTTGTTTAAATTAGTTTGATAGTGGATGGTGGTTTATCATATAACGTAACTGCTTACAAACCAGTGCTTCTTTGACTAAACGCAGAATTAATACATAGCTTTATTTAGCTTGACAATTTCCTTCGCTCCGGCTTTAGGAATATGTGAGGTGTCCCTTTGTGTATTTTTTCGGGTGATGAACCAGAAAAAAAATTAAATAGATTTTTTACATACTTGGAACGTCAAAATGTTTGAAAATTTCTGATGTTGATATTCTTACAGGGACATTTAAAATGGTATTTATGATGTAATTTGATGCTGCAGTGCCCCGTCCTACTATTCCATATTCTAAATGAGAGTGGCGTAATGTATAATACACTCTCTCTAAATCCCTAGTTGATAAGATATTTCGTAATTTTTTGAAGAAGAACTTGAGATGTATTACACTTAGACATTTTTCATGATTTCTTGCAAACATACAAAACTAATTTATTAAATTTCTTGGCGTGATATAATTGTTTTAAAATTACTTACACTTAACTTTTCATTAAACTTTAATCAATCAATTACAATTAGTGAGCATATAATTCTTGATTTCAAAATGTCTCCTTATCTCCCCCCCCCCCCCTCTTTTCTTCCTTTTTATTATTATTACTTCATTCATTAAATAATTAAGTTTTAAGACCGGTTCATATCTCAGGCGTAATTATCAAATGACATTCTATGGACTTACGTAATAGGTACATAACCATGTAATAATTTAATTTAACATACCTTATAATCTGTATTATAGTGTACTGTGTATGTCTTAATAAATAAATAAATAAATAAATTAGCTTTTTGGAGGTTCCATCAATGCGTGAATCCCAGAAGTTTGTCGTCAATTCCGATCCCAAAATATTTAATGCTTTTAATTTGGGTTATATGCGGACAAGTACACTGAAGAAAATTGTTTTGACATTCGTAAAATTTTAATGTTTTGTCATTCATTGGCTGTCCTATCTTGTTTCTTTAGATTGTTAAATATTTAATTTGTATTTTTTTATATTTTTTCGGCATTCACTATGTAACAATTTCTTGACATTTTGATTTGATGAGTTTTACTTTCCATGAACTTATATTTGTTACTTAAATTTTATTTTTTCTTCTACCAGTTTTGACACATCTGTGCTAATGTCTGACACTGATGTGTCGAAACTGGTAGCAGATGAAATGAAATTTAATTTAAAAAAATGCATGCAATGCAATTTTACCGACTGGTGTCATGTGGGAAAGTTGTTATTGTTCTACCGGTGTTTTAATGGAAGATGGTCTGAGGAATTAGTGTCATTGATCCCTTCGGCATCGGTGCATAGTTGGTACACAACGACGAAAGGCGCGTCCAACATTTATACACAGTTGACATTTGTTATATAAGAACGGGTCATTTCTACGACTCTGATTCCTTCCTCTTCAAGACCCATGATAACTCTTTCCTCTCCTCAAAAAGATCCTCCAAACAGCATCCTAACGATGACATAGACCCCATGGGAAATTATTTTCCTCAAGGCCTCCAGTTTTGAGTTAATGTAAAAAAAGACTATCTGTTTGTTGTTTTGAAGAAAATAGAATCATTTTTAGGCATACAAAAGTATTTGGTAGGAGACCTAACTCTGGACCGCCATCAATAGGATAAGGTGCTCACATGATGATGGGGCCTTAAAGAGTAGGCGATGTGTGAATGTGGTGCGGTGCAGACCACCGAACATGTGGTCAACGAATGCCCGCTCAACGAATGAGGTCCACAGAGCAACGCCTTAGGCGCTAGACTGGCTCGCAGACCTAGATGTCCCCCTCTGACCCCCCACCTTACGAAAGAAGAAGAACGAGACCTAAGTAGCAAGGTACTTCCCAACCTTCCTCTATCACCTCTCCCTTATCTCACCAGTCTCTTCAACCTCACAACATACCCAAATTAAGGATGCTGTAGTCCCACTGGCTCCGATGGGACCCCAGTGAAAATTCATATAAATAAAAAATGAAGTTAGAGTCATTTTCAAAAATTACCATTCAGCATTAAAACTTCTAACGACGTATTTTTTCGATTTTTTAAATGTTTGAAATCGGTTCGAAAACGCTAATTCTGCATTAAGCTCGGCTTACCACTGATTTTTTACGATAATGTAAACACCCTTTTAATCGGTTTTTCTCCACAAAATGCAAAAATCATCCCCTAGAATCGATAAGGCAAGGAAACGGCATTTAAACAGGCTTACCCTGAATATTCATCGGGTCTAATGAAGCCACAGGCCGCAGATCCGGTTGCTTTGGAGTTGGGAGAAGGGAAAGCTGAAGGGGTGGTAACTAATTGCCACTCTGGTCGGAAGGTCGGTGCTTTGTACCCTCGTCTGGTCGAGGAAGCGAAGGATGGGTGAAATTTGGCAGGTGAATTGAAGAAATCAGTGTACTCAGGAATCGAGACGAAATAAAATGTTTGATTTTCTAGAGGTGGAGTAATTATTGTTTGTAAAAAAAGTTTTTTTTTGTGTGTTTTTTTTTCATTTTTATAATTTTTTTTTGATACAATACATATAATAGATACATGAAATAATGAAAAGTATATAAAAAAGCTTTTAATATAATAAATGTATGAACAAAAAAAAATCCCACAAAGGGAATGCCTGTGCGTGGGTAAAATTTTTATTTCTATTCTATGGTGAATATTTTAAGTATACATAAATTAGGGATTTAAAAAAAAGTAACTGAATAAATGCATTTAAAAACTACAGCATAATAACAGTCTGTTACATTTCAAGAAACTGAATGGTGGTCTTACACCAGGGCGATACTAAGAGTATTTTCATATACATAAATTAGGGATTTAAAAAAAAGTAACTGAATAAATGCATTTAAAAACTACAGCATAATAACAGTCTGTTACATTTCAAGAAACTGAATGGTGGTCTTACACCAGGGCGATACTAAGAGTATTTTCCACTCTAGAACGTGCCGCAAATATATCATATACTATTTTAAATAAATTAATTATGAAATAACACAAATAAATTAAATAAAATTTAAAAAAATGTAACTATACAACTTTGTATAAACCACTTATAATTGGTTTATACAAAGTTGTTTTGTTTCATTTTTTTATAATGGATAACCACAAAGTAATAGCTACATTCAAAAATATAAATAAAATTTATTGCCCACGCCGGGATTTCTTTCCCGCGAACTTTGGATTGCGAGTTAAGAGACTTACCGCTAGACGGCCGTCAAATAATAGGAAGTTTGAGAGTTATCCGGCTGTTCATATCTAGTTACTTAAAACGTATAAAGCGGTTTTGAAGACGGGTATGAGTACCGTCGCCCCGGAACCATTTATTAGATAACAAACACCCCTGTCATACGCCACCACGAGTGGTTTGTTACCTGTTTGATTTGAATATATTAAATTGATTTAGCAAGGTGCCCGGATTTCCATGGGATGAAGTTTGTCTAGGTCTTGGCAACGAATGCGTTCTGGATCAGGATAGACAGGTTGAGAGAAACCCAACCAGCTGGACACTCGCGACCCATCGGCTTGCTCCGCAGTGAGAAGGATGGATTCATAAGTTAGTCACTCCTGGACATATTGAACTCCATATTCCTACCCATTCCTTATATTTTTTTCCTTCACAGAACTTCCTCTCCTTTCTTACACCTTCCAAATATATGCTCCCAAATTATCTGCACAGTAATATTATGTTTCAATAAAATGTTCACAATTATCTTACGAGAAGACGCGGGGATTTCAGGCTTCCCAAAACTAAACTTTCGTGCACACAAAATAGCGCGTTTTACAAAGGGCGAAAACTTTATAACAGCCTGCCGAATGCCGTAAAGCAGGGGTGCTCAAACGGTCGATCGCGATCGACCGGTCGATCGCGAGTGCTTTTTGAGTCGATCTCGAGAAAAATTTACCGATGTAAATAGATCTATTCACAGTTTTTATCAGACACATTTCGAAGGAAAACATTTTATCTTATTCGAAGTGCAGTTATAAAATTGTTGTTGCAGACTATGCATGTGCTGCCAGAATAAAAAAACACATTTTCATGTTCTGAGTGTAGTTTTAATTCGCACCATACAGATTTAATTTAAACCAGTTTTGTGTTAACAATGTAAAATTCGAGTCGTGGATTCATCTGCTGACACATTTCGAAAGAAAAACATTCAGTTATTGGAAGTGCAGTTATAAAATTCTAGTAGCAGATTATTTATGTACTGCCGGAATAGAAAACCATTCTTATGTTCCGAGTGTAGTTTTAATTTATTAATTTATTGGAAAAAAACTCGTCACATGTGATATAAAAATTGGCAATAAAAAAAAATTACACCTATCAATATCTACCCCCTCCCCCCCCCCCTCCCCCGGCGCTTCAGCCTGTCAGAGTCGATCGGAGTGTAATAATAATAAGTCACCAGTTTTAGGTTAGAATCTATATGTCTTAGTCATAAGTCACTAGCTATAAGTCTTAGATGTAAGTCACTAGTTATAATTGTAAACCTTAGTTGTAAGCCAGTAATATAAGTAGCTATAAGTCTTAGATGTAAGTCACTAGTTGTAATTGTAAATCTTAGTTTTAAGCCAGTAATATTAATTCTTTTATATGTTATTTGTACAGCGCCCTTGAGGCGATTTTCCACGAAAACGGCGCTTAATAATTTTTACGCACCAGATTTAAATGTCCGGGTTTAATTTTCCCCACAGGAAAAACTAAACCCTTTCACACACTTCCCAAATGATCATCTGGTCAATCCACGTTATGCAATTGCACTATATGTATTATAATTACAAAACAATACAAGAACAACATGTCAACCTACCAGAAACCAGATGGGAAAATAATTCACCGACTCCAGATATTTTCATATCAGAGGGTTCGGCTCTGTGGAATTCCTAATTGAACCTATAAATCCTACTGATCCCTCAATATAAATATTTAAAAAATCTTTTGTAATCCTACATGTATTTAAAATTACCGATTTTTGCATTTTTATATATAAATTATAATAATAATAATTAAAAATTATTATTATTATTATTATTATTGAGGTAGGTAGATCGCCAGCAGTTCAAGTTTGAGCACCCCTGCCGTAAAGGAAGCCTCGAGTCTTAGCACTTTTCGTAGGATATGTGCATTATATGTGAAGATTTTTTTTTGATTTGTAACAATCTTACCAATATTGTTTTAGTCACATAGTTATCTGTTTTCCTTAAAATGTATTTTTGTGTAGAAATCTTTTTTTTTCTTCTTTTAAAATGTGTTTGTAAAAATGTAACTGTAAATCTAAATTGTGTTGGTATATATTTTCTTACTAAATGTGTGAAAAAAACTTTCCATACATCTACATAAATATTCAAAAACAAACAAACAAATATGACAAAGGCACTGAGGGAATTCTTTTTCTTCAGGGACTCTTATAGGGATCAAATGTGAAGAAAATCGTACATAGCGTATCTTTTTTTACATCAATTCATCCCCTGACATGATGTACTGACCCCGCCCGGTAAAATGTATACAGGTGTCGCAAAAGTATACGTTATCCATTGAAAAGCTGTTAGCCCAATTCATGACAGATCAAAATATCATAATTTGACTTTAGTAAAATGTCCCAAGTTTACGAGATGTTGGCACTTTTATTAATTTCGTGAAAATCGACAACTTAATCAGTTTTCATTACGTTACTCTGGTAGCCCTGATGTTGATCCCAGTCTAAAAAATTACCAAACATGTAGAAAATAAAAACTGAGTAAATGTTTTTTATTAGTTGTATTCTTCTCATCATACTCTAAAAAATTCAGCATTCATTCGGCAGCAGCATTAATGGGGTGATGTTTGTCCGGGTCTTGGCAGCGGAAGCGTCTGCCAATGGTCTTGGCAGGCCGGATGGGGAGAGCATGTTTGAGGGATTTCCTTTGATTTCTCCAGCCATACTCTCTCGGAACATCGCCTTGCACTGCAGTAAGAAGGATGGATTCGTACGTCCGTCACTCCTGGACACACTCATCCCAGATTCCTACCCACCCATGCACACTGACAGCCTCCTGTGTGGAACTATTGTAAAAAGCACGCTATCCTTGCAAATGATTAAAAAGTTGCTTATTTAGAAAAGTTGATATTACGAGTATGTGTTTTACGAAGCGTTCGCATAAACACATTTTTATCATTATTATTTCGTCGTGCTCGGTGAGCTGTTCTATTTAAGATTTGAAATGTGAGGGTGGCCATTTCGTTATTCGAACACGTTCATTACGAGTCGCAAAAGTAACGTTAAGATTACACTACAAAACATTTTTTACAACTAGCTGACCCGACGAACTTCGTTCCGCCTCAGAATCAATAACGGTTGTGTTAACTTATTAGATGAATTAAATTAAGTTTTTTTAGAAACTTTTTTGTTAATAATAACACAATGAAGCAATTATCGATGCGCAACTGTCCGTGTTTTGTTTTTGTCAGTATCAGAGATGGCGTTGTGTACGGATTTATATTTTTGGTGATTTTCTTACTTTTCCACTTACTTATGGAAATTGCATTTCATTTTCTTTATAAGTGTGAGGGGGATTTATAAAATTTATTGTAATTTTTCCTTGGAGGAGTGCAGACATACGTTCACCGTTTGTATCATTTTCGACTGGCATTTATTGGCATTTAGTGTGTAAAAGAAAGAGGGACAGCATTATATGTTTAAGAACAAAGGCAAAACAATGAGCGCATTTACATTTGACGTATTTGAATGTTTGGAATTCACTCACTATTCAATATTAATTAACATTTTCCAATGTTTTAATAGCTATGCTGTTGTCCGGGGCGGAGACTAATCCAACAAATCAAATATCATAAAAATCGGTTCAGCAGTTCTTGAGTTATAAACGGTGTAACTAACCCGACTTCGTTTTATATATTAAAATTTTTTTTGGCAGTTAGAATTTCTTTGTTTAAAAATCTTCACAAGAATCCTTTTCCTTAGATAAACAGCCATCTCCCTAATAAACCAAAAAATAAGCGAACTTTCCACAATGATATCAGCATCCGTATTTTCAAATTAGTTTCTCGATACCATAACGGTCTTTGCAACGTATTGTTCAAAGGCTTTCCAGTTTATGTTATCCGGAAGAGATCTCTGGCAAGACGGAAATGGAAGTATGAATAGCAGAGGAATTGATATGAAAACTAAGCCGAACCAAAATTGAAAACGTTTAAGCAGATATTATACTCGTAATATAATATACTATGGGCAGTGAAAAAGCAATGCCTCTTATTTTTTTGCATGGGTTGAAAACTACACTGTTGACGATTAATTTGTTATTTTTTTAATATAATCTCCGTCTATTTCCATAGCTTTGGCCCGTTTTTCAACAAGGGCATGTATCACAGTGTTGTAAAAAGCATGGTCACATCCAGAATACCACAGCCATAACTTTCCCGGCCGATCACACAGGTTGATTTTTTTTTGTCCTTGATGAGTTTGTGTGATGCAATTTCATAGACTGCCTCTTTGATTCAGGATCAAAAAAATGAATCCATATTTTGTCTCCGGTCAAACTTTTTTCCAGAAGCTGCAAGTGTTGTGAGGCTATTGTTTTTATTGTTTCTTTACTCTGGCCCGTTAACTTTATTGGTACCCACCTTGAACAAACTTTTGTTGAATAATTAGTTGCCAAATAATCTTCATCATACTGCTTTTATTGAAGGATAGAAAGCGACATCTATAGTTATCTGGGGTCACCACGAATGATGTCATCAACTCGCTCAATGTTGCGTGCAGTCACTTTATCATCAACCAGCGGTGTTTGTCCTTCAGCTTCGTTACAGTGAAGAACCCATCGTCTAGTAGTGCTGACGTCCACTGTTGCATTATGGGACTCATTTTTCAGTCTTTCATGAATGGGTATGGGCGTTTCATCTCCTACAGTGAAGAATCAATCACAGAACGCTGTCTAAAACGAACATCGATGTCGACCATTTTGCAAGTGACTGCAGTGCTGCCATCTGTTGTCGCGAAAAGTTACTATTGCAGCAGATTATAGAAGAAGGTTTGAGGAAAAAATATGAGGCATTACTTTTTGACTGCCCCTAGTAAGGTAAAACACCACATTTCTGACCCTGCTCCAATTTCTGACATATGTAACACAAATTACGATTTTACCAACTGAAGTAACATTCCTACGTATATTGATGTTAGCGCATCGAGAAATTTGTTCCCCTCTCTCTCTAACCAATGTCTAGTCAAAGAACTATTTGATACCCATTTCTACCAAAACATTATTTAGTATTTGATTTTGATGATTTTGTGAATTCGCACATTTTTTCACCATTTTCGGCGAGTGAACCAAATTTTACAAAATGTGATGACACAGTTCACCAAAGTATTATGTATTGTTTTTGTATGTTTTTCAAAAGAGTATTGACACATATTTATACATTTAAAATGGAAAATAATATATTTCAAAAGATTTATGATAGTTTTTGACCGGTCAGAAATAGATACCTGTTTTAATAGGGTGACCATATTTCTGACATGTATGTCAGAAAATGATACGCCTCTAAAAAATCATGTTCATATTTCTGACCGATATGTCAGAAATTGATACTTATCATAATTTGGGGGTTTTTAATCCTCACATAAGAAGAAAAACGGCAGCGCGACCACTTTTATAATAAACAAAATTTTGGATTTGAGGCCAAAATACCCAACCAAATCGAATAATTAAAAAAATGTATGAGAAATATCTATTGCCGGTAGTGTAATTTAATTTATTTGTATTTTTAAATATAAAATACAGGCCATTTAAGAAAGAGTTTTCTAATGATTTTAGAGGCAAATTTAGCAATTTTTGTAACAATTTATTACATAAGTAATATTACCGAACTAATGTTTTAATAAAATGAAATATAACTTTTTTGGGTCGAAATATAATTATGTGTGACTACAACAATTTTTTCGTTCCAACAAGGTTTCAATGTGAATTTTAGACTAAATCCAAAATAAAATTTTATTTGAATAGGGCCAGTCAGCCGTTCCATATTTAGTGATTTTCCGTAACAATATTTGGTGATTTTGTTGGGTAAACTATTGAGCCTTTTTTTTAGCAATGGGAAAAGTTAGAGGACTATCTTGTTGACTTAGATATACGCAAGAAAAGTAGTTTTTTCTGACCTGTTATTGATGAAACCTTCTATTTCTTTCACTAAACGTGCAACGGCAAAAATACCAAAAGTAGCTAGTTCTGGTGAGTGATTCGAATTTCATAAACGAAAAATACAGACTAAAGAATGTTTAGCGAGAAAGGAGTGCTAAAAGAGATAAACTAAGGCAAAAGAAAGAACATGCTGTTGCCACTAACAATACAAAAAAAAAGCTAAAAACGAAAAAAAAATCCTAAAACCATAAAAAGGATTTGTTTACGTCGATTGATTTAGAAATTGCAAACAACGTTATATTTTTATATGAGGGTGCATATTTTCCCGGACAAATAAGTGCCGTAAAGAACAGAAAAAAGGCACAAATAAATTCTATGTCATTATGTGGAAAAATTTTTGGAAATGGCCAGAGAGAGTAGATCAAATGTAGTACAATATCGACAATGTTATCAAAATAATTGAAGATTCTATATCTAGAAACAATTGAGGACAGTATGAGGTACCTGAAATAATGAAATATGAAAAAAAAAACATAAAGAATTTTTGGTTTCGCAGTTTTTTTTTAAACTTTATGTTTTATAAATTAATAAAATTTCTCCAAAATACCGATTATTGTTTTAAATGTTGTCCACATAGCCTTGCATTTTATTTGCAAGTATGATCGAAATATCAACATGTATATTAGATACTGGATTCACATTGATTTTGGTATGTCAGAAATTCGAACAGCCATGTCAATCAATAGGAACATATTGATTTTTCTATGTCAGAAATAGGTGTTTTGTTAGCATGTTACATATTAAATGATTTTCAATATTTAACGTTAATAAATTTACCAAAAAGTGAGATTTCATTATTTGAAATTGAACAATGTTTCCAAAAAATCAAAATTTCGTTTCAATAAATCGAGGTTGAATTTAGAAAAAAATATTGAAATTCGTGAAAAAAAAATGATAGCTTAACGTGTCAGAAATAGGGTGTTTTACCTTACATATATATATTTATTATTTGTTCGATTTGTATTATTTATTTGTTCGATTCTTGGTCGTATGGGTTACGAAGAACGCGATGTTTAAAATAGATATTAATATTATTCTAGATAAAGCGTCTTTTTTTATTTTTACGTGAGCTCCACACAGGAGGCCCTGGGGAAGATAATTTCCCTCAGGGCCTATGTCATGTTAAGGGATGCTGTGTGGAGGGTTTTTTTAAGGAAAGGAAGGAGCGGAGAGTTCTGGAAAGGAAGAGGGTTTAAGGGGTGGGTAGGAATCTGGGGTTCAGTGTGTCCTGGTCACCCGCCTCCAAGACCTAAACAAACCTCACCCCATGAACCCGGGCACCCCTGCTAAATCACCAAACGTAGCAAACCACTTGGGGTGACCTATGGCAGAGGTGTTGGTTATCCAATAAAGGTTCCCGGGGCGGGGGTACCCATTTCCGCCTCCCAAATTGTCTTAGCTGATAGCTGCGTTAATTATGCTTGCGTGAATTTTATTACGTTCAATGAACTCAAATTTTCTTTGAAGTTAAGTGTCATTTTCAAAATAAGTAATAATTATGTATTTGAAATGCGGGTTTCTTTTGTTAAAATTTTGGACAGATTTTGTGATTTTACAATATTACCAACAGTGTTCATTCGGAAGATAAATTTCCGATCGAATCTAATAAAAACATATTGACAGTATTTGTATTTGAAAAGCAACGATCCTGAAATAAATATTTAATAAATAATTTTTAGCTTCACAAATCTTACAATAAATAATATAATAATAATAGAGGTTTGCTACGTTTGATGACTATGTAGCAGGACGTGTGCCTGGGTTCATGGGCTAAGGTTTGTCTAGGTCTTGGTCGAGGATGTGTCTGCCAGGAGAGACTGGTTGAGGGAGACCATTTGGCATTTTCAGCAGGACACTTTCGACTCATCGCCTTGCATCTCAGTGGGAGGAATGGATTCATACGTCTATCATTCTTGAACCCTCTGACCCCCAGATTCCTACCCACCCCTCATACCTTTTTCCATCCCAGAACTTCCTATCCTTCCTTCCCATTAAAATACTCTCCACACAGCATCCCCAAAGATGAGACAGGCCCTGTGGAACATTATTTGCCTCTAATTGACTCCCGTGAGGAGCTATATTGTAAAAAAATAATATGCATTTTTATTTTTAAGCTCATGAGTGAAACCTCAAATTATATTTAATTAAATGAAGACAATATTAGCGAAAATCAATAGAAATTTTAAAAACAATAAAATCAGAAAGAAATATGAGCATGGACATATGAATATATCTGGACCTGCCCTAAGTGATAAAAACGTATATTTCCCCCTCCCCATGGAGCCGGCTATAGCTCCGCCTTGGAGCCAGCTTACGAGAGCGTCGCTTGAATCTAAAAAATGTGACGTCATCATTCTTGTCCTGACCAGCGCGCTGGTCACATCGCACATTTTACGAACAAAAGTGAGAGCTTGTGCTGTACATTATATCCTAATATATGTGAACGTAGCGAATGTGGGCGTTTCTCCAGTGAGTTACCGAGGTAA
Organism: Limnephilus rhombicus; assembly: GCA_929108145.2. Classification (NCBI taxonomy): domain Eukaryota; kingdom Metazoa; phylum Arthropoda; class Insecta; order Trichoptera; family Limnephilidae; genus Limnephilus; species Limnephilus rhombicus. Next base: position 23,069,591 of record OV815297.1, on the reverse strand, counting down.
GTAAATTATGAAACATTTGTAAAAGTGTCTCAACCAAACACGGCTTCAAAATATTCCCGTGTGGGAATATTTTGTAGCCGTGTTAAAGGGCAATTCGCGGGAACGATTTAATTTAATTCAATTAAAGGGCGAACTTTCTTTTGCCGATTTCGACTACGCAAATATGATAATAACGGGCAATTCGCGCTCCCATGTAAAAAGGTCTATTCATTAAAAAACAGTTTTGCTTTTAAGAACTAAATGGTGGTTTTATAATGCGAGATGCCTATATACTGTCAGATTGATTTTTTAACGAATCACAGTCATCTTCCCCTCTTCACCCTCCATAGTTTGGTTTTACCACTCATCTGTAACTTCTGGTCTATTAAATTTGGATGTCTATGGATATGAGAAACTCTGGGTTGCGCCCCGGCAAGGCAAAGCTCCTAGGTTCGTGTCCTAGATGAGACCGTATCTTTTCTGATTTTTCTGTTTCGATTTAGTTTCTCTAATATTATCTTCATTTAATTTTAAAAAAATAATAATATCCTGTGAAATTTTAAGTGTCTGCGCTAGGTATATTAAAATGATTAACTTTAACAGTGCCTACTTTACTGCGATCGTGACAGACATTTTATGATACAACAAAATTATCATTAAGAACCATATTTAATGTTTATACGTGTATAACTGGTTTAAATTTCAACCCGAATTCGGGAAGGAGTATTACAGACAATTCGGTTATGAAGCGAGAAAATCTGTATAAAATATTCAAGGCACGGAGGGTGGATTTCAATGGAATTGTGGATCAAATCTGCCTCCTGCCACTATCCAACTCGACTCAAAGGCACAGTCCTCTGCTAGGGATGATGGGATGTTCACTGTCCATAATATTATGTACGTGAAATACTGGAAAGTAGGCTGTAGTTTCATTTTTACGTCACTCAGAATTTAGAAGTAGGTACTCATGATAAATAAAATGTTATGTAAGGGTGAAATATTTTTCGTCAAAGATAATAATGAAAAAGGATGAAGGAAGAAAGAATGAAAGTAGACTGGATGCTGTAGAAATAAGATCCGTGAGGCGTATGTGTGGTAAAACCATGTATGATCATGTGAGAGATCCGCAAAGAATGCATGGCTGATGTAAGCGTAATGAGTAAGATCAAGAAAGGAACGCTCCAATGGTTTGGGCATGTAGAGCGAATGAACGAGGAAAGGAGTGTAAGTAGAATATATGACGCAAATGTGAATGGTAAAAGAAATCGGGGACGCCCGAGGAACACATGGCACGACCAAGTGAATCAGATACTTGAGTCGGGCCATGTCAAGAGACAGACTAATAGGAGAGCATGTGATGCATGAATGTGAAAGAGGCAAGGAGTGTGTGCCAAGACCGAGTTGTTTGGCGGTCTGTTCTCTCTACCTACCCCTTCGAGGAAACGGTGAGGTGGTTAGTTAGTTACACAGAAGGCCCTGCAGAAAACAATTTCCCTCAGGCACATGTCATCTTTAGGGACGCTGTGTGTAGGGTTTTTTTAAGGAGAGGAACGAGAAAACATTGGTATTTTTACCCCGAAAGTAAGGCTCTGAGGAAAATAATTTCCCTTTGGGCCTATGTCATCTTCGAGGATGCTGGGAGGAGGGTTTTTAAGTAAAGAAAGGAGTAGAAGTTCCGAAAAGGAAAAAGATAAGAGGGGTTGGTAGGAATCTAGGTGAATTCATACCTCCCGCTGCAGTGCAAGACAATGGGTCGAGAGAGACCAGCTGGAGAGGCAGGCGTATCCATCGCCAGGACCTGAACACACCTCATCTAATGAACCCGGGTAGCCTTGCTAAGTAACCAAACACTTAGGAGAACCAATGGCAGAGGTGTTGGTTATCCAATAAATGTTTCCCATAACCGCCTCGCAAATATTGAATTATGGTATTTAAGAAACGCAATTGAATTCAATCGAATGAGTCTGAGAAACGATCCGTTCTCATTTGAAAAATATCGACAGTGTACAAATGTCGGGCGCGCGTTTGGCGTGTTTCACAAATGTGAGCTATTGCCGAAGTGTTTCCGTCCTCGTACAATCGGGACTAGATCTGAAAGGCCATGTATTCTTCTTCCATTTTGTAATCCCTTCAACCTCACAAAACTCCCCGATTGAGGATGGCATTGGTTGGGCATAATGACAGTTGCGACCAAAGATATTGAAATACAGGTAGATGTGCTATCTGCTGTTTTTACTATGTGGGTCTGCGCTTCCGGGTGTCGCCGATATTGTTTACTAATTAACAAATAAACTAAAAGAACAAATAATTAACGAATAAACCAAACGAACGTTAAACTAAATGAACGAATTCTTTCCTTATTCAAAATATATTAACAATTATTATAAGCAATAATTATCAGCCTGAAACACTCATCAACATTGAAAAATCTTCCGAGAAAAGATACTTGCCGCCAACGGGACTTGAACCCGTGTCCTTCTGATTGCCGGTCAGCTGCTCTTGACCACTGAGCTATGGGGGCTTATCAAATACCCGCCAAATAATTCAATATATACTAGTGTTTCATTCAACAATTACTGCTTATTATATTTTTTTCCACCTGAAAACAACCAGCTTTATTTTTGCGAGAGAGACATTGTAAGTGTTAAATCCCTCGCTAGATGGCGTCGAGACAAATTATGACTACATTTATTGGGGAAATACTTAAACTTGTTGAATATTAATTATTATTTTTAATTTATAAACTAACGTTTAGACAAGATTGTTATGCATAGCACAAAGGGTAACAATTATTATAAGCAATAATTATCAGCCTGAAACACTCATCAACATTGAAAATCAAGAGCAGCTGACTGGCAATCAGAAGGACACGGGTTCAAGTCCTGTTGGCGGCAAGTATCTTTTCTCGGAAGATTTTTCAATGTTGATGAGTGTTTCAGGCTGATAATTATTGCTTATAATAATTGTTACCCTTTGTGCTATGCATAAAAATCTGGTCTATACGTTAGTTTATAAATTAAATATAATAATTAATATTCGACAAGTTTAAGTATTTCCCCAATAAATGTTGTCATAATTTATCTCGACGCCACCTAGCGAGGGATTTAACACTTACAATGTCTCTCTCGCAAAAATAAAGTTGGTTGTTTTCAGGTGGAAAAAATATAATAAGCAGTAATTGTTGAATGAAACACTAGTATATATTGAATTATTTGGCGGGTATTTGATAAGCCCCTATAGCTCAGTGGTCAAGAGCAGCTGACCGGCAATCAGAAGGACACGGGTTCAAGTCCCGTTGGCGGCAAGTATCTTTTCTCGGAAGATTTTTCAATGTTGATGAGTGTTTCAGGCTGATAATTATTGCTTATAATAATTGTTACCCTTTGTGCTATGCATAAAAATCTTGTCTAAACGTTAGTTTATAAATTAAAAATAATAATCAAAATATATTGTTAACCAATATTAATGCACATTTTCAAAAAATCAACGAAATGAACAAATTCTTTTTGTATAAAAACTGCGCTAATTAGCGCGTAGTCCGGCGACAGTTGCGCGGACACCATAGCATATCTCTTATGTATTTGAATATCTTTGGTTGCGACTCTTTTACGGTTTTCACAATAAAAAAAAGTCCCAGAAAAAGCATGTAGAAATATAGGATGATAGGGTCTGTGAAACTTGACTTTCAAAGCAAGAATCAGGTCACTTTCTACATTAGACTTCGAAAAACTCCGCTTAAAGCCCGGGCAACGCCGTGGAATTCAGACAGTACAAATAATACCACAGTTAATTCAAGTTTTAAATCCACGCTGGCATTATATCATCATCACCATCTTCTTCCCATTGTCCAATTCGGGTCGGGAATCCATTGCATCGACAAGGCAACTCCATACGTCGCTGTCTTGTGCTGTTTGTTCGTCCTCTGTCCATGGTAGACCCATCCTCTCCTCAGTTTCTGAAGTTGCCTCGCCCAACTATGTCTGGGGCGGCCCACTGGTCGTCAACCCTCTGGAATCGCACTCAGTATCTTCCTCGGAATTCAGTCATCAGACATTTTTAGTACATGCCCAAGCCACCTCAGTTGCGATTTTTCTATAAAGAGCAGTGGTTCAATGTTTAGATCGTCGAGTTTCTTATATGATCCCATTTCGTAACCCCTGCCACTCCTCTCAAGTACCTCATTTCGGCAGCTTGGACTCTAGAGTGTGTTCGTTCATTTAACATCCATGTCTGATGGCTGTAAGTGAGCGTCGGGCAGTATACCGTTTTGAACGCTGGCATTATAAGCATTGCAAATTGGTGGTATCAATAAATTAATGAGCAGAACCTTCCAAAAGGCTGTGGTCACGAAATTCACAAGTAAAAGCTCGCAAGATTGACAAGTTATTCATCATAATTACAAGTTACAAGTTACAAACATTGCCCTCCACACAGCATCCCAGATGACATAGGCCCTGAGGGAAATTATTTTCCTCAGGGCCTCCTGTGTGGAGTTAATGTAAAAAAAAAAAAAACCCATTTTCACGTTTGAAGGGGAATTGAAAATTAGTTAGTCAGTAGTTGCTGATATTAATCAATCATCCCCAGGATAGAAGCCACCGCGGGTTCCTTGGAACTTGGATGCTCAACCACTGAATATATTATAAAACAAGGGATGTATGTTATAGGCTTGTGCAAGTAGGCTCCATTTTTACCTACTAACATCTAATTGTAATTTTTTTTCCTATGACTTTTCACCCAAAGGAGTGTTCTAGCCCAATGAAAGTGAATGATTTTTTATTTTTATTTTAAGTTTGAGTAAAACCTCAAAATTTAATATTTAATTAAAGGAAGACAAAATTAACGAAACTCAATCGAAAATCTGGAGACAGAAAAATCAGAAAAAACATATTGACACCTTTGGGAATCGAACCCAGAACCTTCTGCTAGCTCGGTTGGTAGAGCTGTTGCCATTAAGGCAGATGGTCCTGGGTTCGTGTCCCAGAGGTGCCAATATCTTTTTCTGATTTTTCCATCTCCAGATTTTCGATTGATTTTCGTTAATATTGTCTTCATTTATTTAAATGTTACAATTTGAGGTTTTACTCATAAAGTTAAAAATAAAAATAAATATTCATCCTTGACTTGCAGAAAAGTCAATAGATGTCGCAAATCAAAAATAAAATGGATGAAAAATTATCTAGACACTATCTAGATAGCATTTAGTTCGGATTTGAATCTTGAAATCATATACAAAGATAGCAGCCAACAATATGAGCGTTAAGAAGATGAAGATAATGTTGGTAATTCTTAGTCGAAGTATGATACAGTTAAAAGTGACTGAATTGGATATAGACACCTTAGCTCAGTAAGCAAAGGGTCCTGGGTTCGAGTCCCAGAGGTGCCAATATCTTTTTCTGATTTTTGGTCTATAAATTTTCGATTGCGTTTCGCTAATTTTGTCTTCATTTAAATTTAAAAAAAAAAAAGTAAATGACTTTGAAAATAATGTTTGTAAGTAATTTTTGGTAAATATTTTTGGGTTAATATTAACAAATTTGGTATTAATAACAAGAACCCATCTATATTACGTAATGATATTTTTTCTGATTTCTGATTTTAAATGTTTGTTTTTAAAGTTTTCATTGATTTTAAAAATGGTCTAAAACTTACAAAATCAAAACGGCCCATGGTTTGAAAATCGGAATGTGACGTCACAAGCGTCGCTCAGCTTGGCCAGCATAAATTAACACTGTCAATGAGCGTCCACGCTCATGACGTCACACGATAGCCCGGCCCGAAAATATCGTTTTAGCGGTAATAAAAAAATGGGAAACTTTAACTCGCTGTAGAAAATTTATTCGTCAACATAAAAATAAAATAAAAAGCTATAATCGTCGTAATATTTTTCTTATTTTTTTAAACAAAAATAACAACTAGGAATAATAATAATATATTAGACACAATCAGGTTTTTAAAATAATTCACCACAGTTTGGTGATTAAACATAAATTGATTGATTGTCGTAATATAGTACCATATTATGAATATGAGCCAAATTCATTTTTAGAAATATATTATGATAAAACTATACTAACAGACAGAACAATTAGTCATAACAGACCTGATATATTTACATGACAAAATTAAAAAAAATAACTCGTATCATTGATGTAGCTATTCCAAATTCCTGTAATATTCAATAAACTGTTTCTGAAAAAATAAGAAAATACACAGATTTAGGAAATGAGATTAAAAGAATTTCGCATTCTCAGACTATAAAAATATTACCATTTGTTATTTCTGCTATTGGCATAATACCTAGGTCTCTCATTCAAAATTTAGGCATATTAGATTTGTCAAAGAATTTATATATAAAAATGCAAAAATTAGTCATTTTAAATACATGTAGGATTACAAAAGATTTTTTAAATATTTATATTGAGGGATCAGTAGGATTTAAAGGTTCAATTAGGAATTCCAGAGAGCCGAACCCTCTGATATGAAAATATCTGGAGTCGGTGAATTTTTTTTTCACATTTGGTCTCTGGTAGGTTGGACATGTTGTTCTTGTATTGTTTTGTATTTATAATACTTATATAGTGCAATTGCATAGCGTGGATTGACTAGATGATCATTTGGGAAGTGTGTGAAAGGGTTTAGTTTTTCCTGTGTGGAAAATTTAACCCGGACATTTAAATCTGGTGCGTAAAATAATAATAATAAAATCAAACTTACATAATTGATGTTTTCAATTTGATTAAAATTTATGTACCTACCTAAGAAATTTGCGTTGAAATCGTTCTATATTGTTACAGTGAACTGTATCCAAAAGGGACCAAATGAAAGAATTATTATACTCCACAATTATTATACTAATCAATTAAATTTCTGCAAAGTAAGCCAAGCATGTTTAAAGCCTTATTAGTTAGATTGTTTAATGTGTGCGTTGAAGACTAAAATTTCGTAGAATATTACACCCAAATTACGAGTTTGTGACACTGGTGTTAATTGAATAGTATTAAATGTATATTCTTGAACAATAATCACAAATGTTAGCCTGTCTGAGGCCAAGTCGTCAAAAGTTATTACAAATTATTAATAACAATAAGTTTTCTTTCAAGTATGTATAAATAACATATCTTGGGAAGATCTCTTCAGTGTGCTAATGTTTCAAATGGATGGGAAGGATCATAACACTACAAGTTTGCCTGGTTATCAATATGATGAAAGTTGGACAGTTTGAAAGATTGTTTTTGGTAAAACGAATTAAGGCATGACCAAACCGGCGCGTTCAGTTTGCGTCCGCGGTGGCGTGCGCGGTGGCGATCAGTTGTTGTGTACGAACTTGTAGCGACGTGTTCAAACCGCGGCGGCCGCGGCCAGATCGCGGCGTCCTGTGCAGCGTCTGCACGCGGCGGTGGCGATCAGATCGCGCATGTTGCGTTCGGACGCTGCACGCAGATATTATCTATGTGTAAAAACTGTGTTGTTAAATATAAAGTAAGGGGGAAACGGAACAAATTTTAAATGAGGTTCACAAATACCCATTGCTGTTTGATACGTCTCATTTTGATTATAAGAATAATAGAAAAAAGGACCTGGTTTGGGACGAAATAGGATAGAGACTCGGAATAAGTGGTAGGTTCGTATGTTTATGTGATTGCTAGTTTGGTGTGAACGGTTTCTGCACGCACATAGGACGCCACCGTGCACGCCACCGCGGACGCAAAATGAACGCGCCGGTTTGGCCTTCGCTTTAGGGTTGCAGTAGAGTAGAAAAATTAGAACTGAAAAGTTCGAATGTACGAGCCGTCAAAACAACCAACGAAAGTAAATAGTTAAAAAATCGTCAAAATTTCATAACAAGTAGGCTGAATTTTCAATTTGGTGTTATTTCTCCTCTTGATCTCCTCTATTTAACTATTTAGAGGAAACTCGGCGGCGTTTTGTTCATTCAAAGTATTACCCCGTTCACTCTCTAGATTTTGAAACTATTGTTTACTAAAATATTTTAATATAGTATAAATATCAACCAACGAAATTTTTCCTACGTTTTGATTCTTTTGAAAATTTACTTCCAATTAAGGGTCGACCGAGATCTCGGTCTAGGTCTCGGTCTCGGCATTCTCGGCTACAAATTCTACCGAGAACTCTGTCTTGGTTCTCGGCGAAAAATCACCGAAATTCTGGGCCATAACCGAGGGTAACCCACGAGTTCATCGAAAATCAATTCATCGAAAATCAATTCATCAAATGATCAATTCATCGAATCGCCAATTCATCGAAAAACATTTTTTTTGTAGATATTAGAGCTGTCAAAATTAAATACCCAAAAAGGTCTGTTTAACTGAGTTAAATGTGTTTAGCAACTGTCAGTTTCGTAGTGACAATGTAAAATTTATAGGTTATCTCTTCGATTTCCGATTGTTTGATACTGCAAAAAAGGGATATCTAAGGAACGGTGACCAGACAACTCATAATGAAACCAACTCATAAACAACTCAGAAAGGTCATTAAGAGTGATGATAAAAAAATATTTAAAAATAGGTTAAGTTAGGTTAGGTTCGGTAAGGTTAGGTTAGGTTAGGTTAGTTAAGGTTGTTATGTGAGGTTAGGTTAGGTTAGGTTAGTTTAGGTTAGGTTAGGTTAGGTTAGGTTAGGTTAGGTTAGGTTAGGTTAGTTTAGGTTGACCAATGCTTTTTTAACTTCTCGGTCCGCTCGGCATTTCTCTCAAATATCAACAAAATATTTTTTTTCGATGAATTGGCGATTCGATGAATTGATCATTTGATAAATTGGTTTTCGATGAATTGATTTTCGATGAATTGGTTTTCGATGAACTCGTTTTCGATGAATTTGCTTTCGATGCATTGATTTTCGATGAATTGATTGTCGATGAATTCGTTTTCGATGAACTCGTCGTGAACCCTATCCGAGACCGTTGTAAGTAGGTACGGTATAGGATAATGGGATTCAAATCTACCGCGCGCATCCACATTCGTCACTTGGTGTCAGCGCGTGAGGGAGCTGTCGATTGTGATTGGTCGGCTGGCAGCGGGCGGGTTTTACTTACCACTGCTGCCGCCGCCGCGCCGCGCTGTTCATTCATTTCACTACCTTTGTAAACAAATAGTTGTAGTTAGTTGGACGCGGACTTCGAGCATCGTCTGCGGTTGGGCCGATAGCTATACGCATTCTCACTGGGACTGCCCGGTGGTCTATGGAATACTTTCTCTGGCTTTTTTTTTTTTTTTTTTTTAATATATTTTATTTTATTTCCGCTACTATTGTAATTACTTACATTATAACATAATCATAAAACTGTTTTTTCCTCATTACTTATTTTATTCACAGAAGGTTTCTTCGACCGGTCATAGCCGTTATTTTTATTTTTCTTTTTCTTTTACTAACACTATTATCTCTTTTTGATGTTACCTATTTCAGAAGAATTATTTCACGGGCTGCTACTTCTATTTATCTTTTGTATAATGTTAATGTAAGTACTTGCATACTGCTTACTAACCCCGTATGCATGGACATTGGAGGGTCTAGAGTCGTTCAAATAAATGTAGCTTCGTTCAAAAAAAGTAGAGTCTTGACGTGTGCGGTGAAGGAGGAAACCATATGTTTCCTTATAACGCAGTTGGGAAAGTGGTGGGTCCCTTCCAATGTAGTTAAAGGAAATTTGTTTGAATTTTGTTCGTAGTCGAAAAAAAAAGTTATTTCATATGTTATTGTGATTAATTATAATTACTAGCTAGAATAACTACACAAACTAGTAAAGTGAATATTAAGACCAATATTTATTATTTTATATATATATGTTGGAAAGCTGGTAAGTGTACAAAGATATTTTAGATTCAGTGGCCACATTCATCAGATCAAATTATAATTACATTTTTAATATACTATATTACCCAAAAATAGCGCATTTTCATTTTTTTCTCAAGTTATCTATTCTCAGCCTTGGCCGAGATTTTAATTTATTCTCGGTCTCGATCTTGGCTGATAACTTCCAATAGAAGGTAGGAATCTCGAAAACCCATTAAATTTTCCAAGATTAAACACCATCAATGGACGTTCAGTATACAAATTAGAGAACGTGTTTTAAAAAAAGCAAAACGTAAAGATAGAGAATATTTATTTTCTTTTAATACGTAGGGGGGGGGGGGGGGGGGGTAACAGCGACAGTAACTGTAATTCAACCATCTAATTCCTATTCCCCGTCTCCTCCTCCCCACTGTCTTCAAAACCACTATACCATGCTCACTGGCTACAGGCGTTGGGGGCAGTTGGGACTCTTAGAACGGTATTCACATTAAAAAGAAACGTTGTCGAATAAAAGAAAAAAGTAGGTTTAAAAAAAAAAATGCTTAAAAAATTCTTTTTTTTTACATTAGCTCCACACAGGAGGCCGTGAGGAAAATAATTCCCCTCACATATTTAAAAATAAAGACAAAATTCCTGGGTTACAAATAATCTGATAATACTTGAAAATCTCCTACTGCCACCACAGTAAGTGAAAAACCTTGTTTGTGTTGTGATGGAGTACTGAGCCAGTCGAGCAATTGAACTCACGATGCCTGCGTAGGAACTAAACGCGATGCAAACTTTATTCTTTAGGTAGGTACTTTATCCCTGGCCCTGATTTGAAAAGATTATTTTTATGATGTGGTAATTTTCGCGACACACATCACATGCATCGCATTAGTTCCAATTTTTAAAATGTCACTCTTACCTAAATTCGCATAAGAACACTAAATACCTAAAACGCATGTAATTTCTGCAAGGGTAGGCAGAGATTATAGACTGCTTCGCAACTCTGTCTTGGCAATCACTCCTTGCTTTATTGCTTTAGTTAATCGTCCCGTACACACGCTTCTTTTAATCTGGCTCTTGGGGTGGTCCTACTAACTTGATCGTGCCATGGGCGTAACTTGGGCGTACGGTACAGGGCCCGCAGATACTTTAATAGTACACAACTACTAATAGTACCACGGTTGAATTTGGCAGCCACCTCTGGTCTGGAGCTCCAAAATACCTGAAAAATGCCCCCGACTCTGTGCAGAAACGGGCGGTCCGTTTAATGGATTCTCCCATCTCCCATCTCTGTGGAGTTAATGTAAAAAAAATGTTACATTGTTTAATAAGTCAAAATAATTTTTATTAAGAATTTTCAAAGATAATATCATCTCATTTCCAACTTAAACATAAATTTCATGACTGTGTTAATATTTCAGACTTTAGAAGTTTTAACAAAGTAGCTAAATGCATAAACAGAGAATATTCGGCGATATTACAAACTTAAAGGAAAAGTTCTTTGTCTTGTAGAATAAATAAAGGGGAAAATGAAATTTATAATCTCAGTAAAATTGAAATACTAACTTTGGCAACTGTCTCCGATACTGCGAACCAGGGAGGCGATTTAAGATTTACTTTAGGATAAGGAATTGTCCGTCACATAACATTATCATTTTTTAATTAATTGCGATTCCAGTTCTCACGGATGACGGAGTTGTCCTTAACCTTGAAATTAACGACTTGGTCGTTAACTGCGATTCCAGGAGGCGGATTCCCGTTCATTATCCTTAGCTAAAGAATATATCTCTACACCTCATTTTAGCTGTGGCTAAAAATTTACTTTAGGATAAGGAAGTATCCTTCACCTAAACATTATCATTTTTTAATTAATTGCGATTCCAGTTCTCACGAATGACAGAATTGTCCTAAACTTTGAGATTAACAACTTGTTCGTTAACTGCGATTCCAGGAGGCGGATTCCCGTTCACTATCCTTAGCTAAAGAATATGTCTGTACACTGTACACATCATTTTAGCTGCGGCTAAAAATCTACTTTAGGATCAGGAATTATCCTTCACCTAAACATTATCATTTTTTAATAAATTGCGATTCCAGTTCTCACGAATGACGGAATTGTCCCTAACCTTGTCCTTAACGAATTGTTCGATAACTGCAATTCCAGGAGGCGGAATCCAGTTTATTATGCCTAGCTAAAGAATATATCTGTACACCTCATTTTAGCTGTGGCTAAAAATATACTTTAGGATAAGGAATTATCCTTCACCTAAACATTATCATTTTCTAATTAATTGCGATTCCAGTTCTCACGAATGACAAAATTGTCCTAAACTTTGAGATTAACAACTTGTTCGTTAACTGCGATTCCAGGAGGCGGATTCCCGTTCACTATCTTTAGCTAAAGAATAATATGTCTGTACACATCATTTTAGCTGCGGCTAAAAATCTACTTTAGGATCAGGAATTATCCTTCACCTAAACATTATCATTTTTTAATAAATTGCGAGTCCAGTTCTCACGAATGACGGAATTGTCCCTAAAATCAACTCGCTTACCCTTAATATAAGCAAAACAAAATATATAACATTTTCAATGAACTCAAGGGGCCAACCAATAAAATCACTAGAACTAAAATTACATGAATGCCATGGAAATAATATACAATGTTACTGCCCCGTCATCGAAAAAACACAAAACATAAAATATCTCGGAGTAATAATTGACGAAAATCTTAGATGGGACCTACACATCAAAGGTATTACGGAAAAACTCACAAGCCTTATATATTTCTTCAAAAATCTAAGAAACGTGCTAAATAAAAAGGATATGAAAAAGGTCTACTATGCGTTATGTCATTCTCGAATTGAATATGGAATCATAGGATGGGGATCTGCTGCAAATACGTACCTACACAGCCTGAATACGATTCAAAAAGGAATCATAAAGACCATATTGAAAGTACCAATTAGAACGCCTTCAACTGAAATTTTCAATAACTTTGACGTACCAAATGTACAACAAATATATTCCAAAAATATATTATTGAAGCTCTTCAAAAATAATGAATCCTCTACTAGACCGTGTATGCATAACACTAGATCGAATAAAAATGATATAAAAAATATTCCAAGTTATAAAACCACATTTGGACAAAGAAACTATACATACTTTGCAACAAAACTCCATAACATCCTCCCCCAAGACATAAAACTAATAAAAAATCCAATTGAATACAAATCAAGAATAAAAATATGGCTTAAAGAGGTCAATGAGAAAACCCTAGCGAAGACGCTAAAAACGACATAGAAGACAAATGAACTATATTTGAATAACTTTAGTCCTCCTCGGCACAGGACCCCCTAGTGAGGAGGACTAAGAAATACAATATTTTGTACTTAATTTCACATTTCATTTTGTATGTAAAATTTTTCTATATAGTCGCTATAATAAAAAAAAAAAAAAAAAAAAGCTAAAGAATATATCTGTACACCTCATTTTAGCTGTGGCATAAACTTCAGGGGCGATAAGAGTACCGCCGCCCTGGAAACCATTTTTTGGATAACCACCACCTCTGCCATTGGTCATCCCAAGTGTTTCGCTATGTTTGGTGACTTAGCAGGGGTGCCTGATGTTAAAATAGTAAATTTTCAGTTGTTGGATAGCCCTGATATATGAATGATAATAAGATTTCATAGTATATATTAAAGAGGTGCCACCCACCCGCCATATATTCGCATTGGGAATGTACGGCGAGCGATATGCCGAAATACGCCACGCCACATCTTTTATAGCTACGTGTGGCACAGGCCTTATTGTGACAATTATACTTCGGCTTTGTACGGCCTAAGGCCTCAGGATACAATAGAGAACTCCAGTCCAATTTTTTTATTTTTTTTAATGAATAAAGACCTTCAAACTTAAATAACTGCAATTTTATTTTTATTTTTATAGGTAGTTTTAATGGTTAAAATAATTGTCAAAGTTTTAATTTTTAAAGACTCCCAGAAACGCACCGTATCTCTATGGTGGTCTTCACCCACCCATAGTTTTTTTTACTTTTTAAGTTGTCAATTTGAATCAGTGATGTTATGTCGAGGGAAATTTCCCTAGATCTAGGGGAGAAAAATATTTTTCCTGGCGGAATGCTTTGTAATGACTTTTAGGTGTGAGGTGTGTTTTTTATTCAAGATTAACTGCTTTTAATATAGAAAAGCATTGGTAAAATGTCCACATTTCACCGCTACTGTTATTGTATTTAATCAAAGTGCAATTTAAAAACAATAAATCATCTCTTTCATTGCAAATACATGTGACATCGTGTTTTGTGTCAGGCGTTACTTTGTAGGTACATTGTTTTATGTATAATACATACAGAAACACTGTATGTATTATATTACATTTATAATACACTGATCATGACGAGTGTGTAACAACTTGTATAAAAAGCCCTATACTAAAAACAATTTGAAAATACATAACCAAAAGTCAAAATATGACAAGACTTTAACCTCAAATAGACAAAATTTATTGCAGATTGTCCGCAAATATAGCCCTTTTCGTAAATTGTTGAGGGCCGAAATTATGTTTCAATAAACAGAATAACTATTATTTATCTAAATCTCTATAAACAGTATGAAAATAAACCAAAAACACGAAATGTTGAATTGCATAGGTACGTGTGCACTTCAAGTCATTTCAAATATCAATACTATACAATACACACTATCACCAGGTGACAGGTTAACAGTGACGTCACCGTTAACCATTTCAGTAATGCCAACTTAACGCTGTGTTTTGAGAAGAGGTTTAAAAATGCACTTTTTAATAATTTTTTAAAAACTCTGCGTTTAATATTATGAAATAAAACTTGTATATTCAGAATCAGCGTTTCTTGGTCTATATGAACATATTTTTTTAAAGCCATAATATTTTTCACTGGAGTTCCTTATTCTATTAATAGATTACACTACATTTATAATTTTATTGCTAATGTCAGAGTTTTTGAAGTAAAACTTCTTTACGCACGCTTGACTTGGGGAGTAAGCTGGTGAATGCGTGACGAGAGCAAAAAAGTTGAAAAGTGAAAAGTGTGACCGGGCGAGGCGAACGGTCGGGCGAGGCGAACGGATGTTGAGAGGGAGTTATAAGTTTGTGAAGTTTTTCTTCAGTCGTGTGGTCTAAAGTACTTCTTTACGCACGCTTGACTTGGGGAGTATGCTAGCGAAAGCGTGACGAGAGCCTTACGAAAAGCGAGGCGAACGGTAGTTGAGAGGGAGATATGAGTTAGTAAAAATAGAAAGAAACAGAGTTACGTTTCGTATTTATTACTGTAGGGGCAAGAGAGAGGGGTGCGAGCACACATTTTCTTTCCCTCTTTCTCTCATAGACAGTTACGTTTTGTACAGACACAGTGCAGGCCCCTATTGTCTGTATCACACTGTAGGAGCAAGAGAGAGCAGTGCGCGCGCATATTTTCTTTCTCTCTTCCTATCATGTAGATGGAGCTAAATAAGTTTTACTTCAGTTGTGGGGTCTAAAGCACACTCGTTTTTTTTTAAACGACTTCAAAAAGGAGGAGGTTCTCAATTCGACTGTATTATTATTATTTTTTTATGTTTGTTACCTCAGAACTTTTGACTGGGTGAACCGATATTGATAATTCTTTTTTTATTTGAAAGCTGGTGCTTTTCGTGTGGTCCCATTTTAATTTGGTTTAGTTCCGACTATGGCATCCATGAGAAAACCATATAAGTCTTACATTTGCATTAAGTATGTGCGCGACAAATGGACGAATAACTCAATATCACGCCAACCGATTTCGATGATTCTTTTTTTATTGAAAAGGATGTTCTTCAAGGGTAATTTGATGAGAGTTTGGTTAGGTTCTGATTATCGGATCCATGACAAATTAACGAAACTCGGCCGAATCTCTTAATTTGACCCTAACGTCGCTATGGTCAAATTATGTCTGTCTTATATGAGCAGCACGTTTAGTAGGTTTACCCATATTCAGACAAATTAGTTAGTGTACGTCAGATTCACTAAAAATCAAAAAATAAACAAAAATTTTAACAAAGCAAAAAAACGACTTCAAAAAATGCACTAAAAAGTAAAAAAAATAATTTCGTATTCTTCTACAACTTCATAATCAACTTACTTTTTCTAATCATCATTATTTAGGTACGATTGTTATTTTTGGAGTCGGCGTCAGCCAAGGTACCCGGCCCAGCGCGGCGTGTTCACTTGACAGCTTCCCTCACGCCGCGGCCCCGCTCTCGCCTCTCGCTCCGTCAAGTCGCTAGTGCGACACAAGCACATCTCACCTATAACTATGTACATTTTTAGTTACAAACCTACCTTGACTGATACCGACTCCATAAATAACAATCGTACCTACATATTGATGAGTAGAAAAAGTAAGTTGATTATGAAGTTGTAGAAGAATACGAAATTATTTTTTTACTTTTTAGTGCATTTTTCGAAGTCGTTTTTTGTTTTGTTAAAATTTTTGTTTGTTATAATGTAAATATAACTTTAATATAAATACGAAATTCTGCTGAAGTATAAAGCTGCAATAATTAATAGCAGTGTATATTTTAACGAGGTCAATGTAAAACAAGTTTTTAGTTTTGTTTCTTCTTCACTGTTTTCATTAATTTTTCTTTTTTTTTCTTTCCATAGTGTGCTTTGACTGTTTAAAAAACACGTAAGTACGTAAATGTCATTGCGCCGTTAATATAAATAAATAAAAGTTACTGTTCTTCTTCGTCTGGCACCCTCTTAAATCTGATACTAGCAGACACAGCCACACGTTGCTGTGGCTAACGAAACACAACGCCACACCATTACCCAACTTTTTTAACCAACGCCATCTGTTAAATCGGTTCCATGACAGTTCATCCTGCGACAATTCATCCGGCGACAGTTCATCCTGCGACAGGTCATCCTGCCGACAGTTCATCCTGCCGACAGTTCATCCCGCCGACAATTCATCCGGCGACAATTCATCCTGACAATTCAACCTAACCTAACCTAACCTATAAGTGTAACCTATAAGTATAAGTATGTCGTATTTTGTTATTCACGCATGCTTCTTCGGAGAGTCGAAATTATTGTTAGTAAAAATATTTTTACAGCGGATTTCCACTCAAGATGCCTTCAGATATAAGTATATAAATTTTGGTTGTACGGCCGTATATCCTCTTTGCATACTTACTTAATAAAAATCTTCTAAATGATCAGGCAGGATGAATTGTCGCCGGATGAATTGTTGGCGGGATGAACTGTCGGCAGGATGAACTGTCGGCAGGATGAACTGTCGGCCGGATGAACTGTAGCCGGATGAATTGTCGGGTCACCGTTCAATCAATCCATTGCCAGCCCGCTGCAAGCTGTCCGCGGGCCCGCTCCCTTTATTTATATATTTCAACCGATTTTCACAAAATCTTGACAAATTATATCTAAGAACTTTCATCTTGAATCACTCTTTCTATTGGTGAAAACCGCTTGAAAATCCGTTGAGTAGTTTACAAGACATCGGGAGCGACCTCATTATTTTTTTTACATGAGCTCCACACAGGAGGCCCTGAGGAAAATAATTTTCCTCAGTGCCTACGTCATCTTTGGAGATGCTGCGTGGAGGGTTTTTTTAAGGAAAGGAATGAGAGGTGAGTTCTGGGAAGGAAAATGGTTTAAGGGGTGGGTAGGAATCTGGGGTTCAGTGTGTCCTGGTCATCCGCTTTCAGGACCAAAAAAAACTTCACCCCATGAACCCGGGCACCCCTGCTAAACCACACTGGAGGTTGCCCACCACTTTCCCACGGCGTTCTAAGGAAACAGATGGTTTCCTCCTTCACCGTACACGTCAGGACTCTAATTTTTTTTATTTATAAAGAAGCTATGTCCGGGCATACATTGTTAGCAGGCAGTATGCGAGTGCGTACATGGTGTTAGTTATTTATTTCTTCCTTCTGTTTTAATTCTATTCATAATATGTATTTTACCTGAAATATCCTTGTAACTACTATATTCATTTATATACCTGTACGCCTGTCTCGACACAGGTATACCCTAGTGAGACAGGCATACAAATAAAACCATTGTAAATTTATTTTATTTTAGATAAATAAATAAATAAATAAATTTCACAGTATCACGTCTCATCTCCGCCACTGGATATAGCTGAAAACAAAGTTTATTAATAGAAAAGAGGAAAAGTTACTAGAAAAAAAAAAATCAAATGTAGCGAACCACTTGAGTGACCTATGGCAGAGGTGTTGGTTATCCAATAAAGGTTCCCGGGGCGGCGGTACCCATTCCTGCCTCCAAAATTGTTAGCCAATCTTTACATTTGACACTATGTAAAGATTGGCTAACATCAGGGCAATCTGCACCAATCAGGCTATATTCTGAATCAACAATATTTATTTATTTATGGTTTTGGAGCATTTACAGAGTATTAAGAGAAAAAAGTCATTGGATTAGCATTGTAAAAAGCGTACATGTTAATAGTCCACTTAAAAATGTTCACAGAATGCACAGTTTAATAGTTGTTAACAGAAATTAGGAATATCAAAATATAAACGGAGGTATAAAAAGAGATAACAAAAATAGTGATGATACAATATAGAGATGACAAAGATAAAAAAAGATCGATATACGATGTAAAAAAACAGAAAAACAAAAAAAGTAAAGTACAAATAGAGTGAAGAACAGCCATTCACATTCAAGTTCATCATAAGTATTAAGATAAGTATTTTCAATTCTCAATTACATGTTAGGTTAGTCTATTGTTAATTTGCTTTTTAAAGTAAGCGAGACTATTTGCATAGATGTCTATATGGTTACATTCAATGGAATTATACAGTCGACACATCCGAGACAGTGGATTGAAGTAGGCAATATTGTTTTTAAATAATTCAAGATGAAATATATTCTGATTCCTTAAATTACGTCTATTGGGGACCTTAATAAGAATATTGCCCAGACAGTGAGTTGTTTAAAGCTTATCATGAATGAATATGGAACTGCAATCGTACCAGTTACGTAAACACTAAAAAAATTAAATAATTATTTTTTTCTTTCTTGTTCTTTAATCCATTTTTTAATTTTAAACATGAAGTGTTTTTTGTTGACCGCATTTTTAGTATTTACATATATTAATTTGTCGTTCATCGTAAAATAACTAGAATAAGAAATTTTTAAAACTCGGTTATAGAGGAACTTTTACATCTTTAATACTATATTCCAAGTATTTTGTAAAATTTTTAATGCATCCGTTTCTAATATTCATAAATGACCTTGGTTCAAAATTAAACTGTGATTACGCTTTTTTCGCCGATGATCGTAAAAATTTTCGTAAAATTAAGTCTGTTTCTGATCATCAACTTCTTCACTCGTAATAGAATTATAAATGATTTTTCCTGTGTTATGAAAATGAATTTTATAAAATATATTATGATAAAACTATACTAACAGACAGAACAATTAGTCATAATAGACCTGATATAGTTTTACATGACAAAATTAAAAAAATAACTTATATCATTGATGTAGCTATTCCAAATTCCTGTAATATTCAAAAAACTGTTTCTGAAAAATTAGAAAATACACAGATTTAGGAAATGAGATTAAAAGAATTTGGCATTCTCGGAATATAAAAATATTACCATTTGTTATTTCGGCTACTGGCATTATACCTAGGTCTCTGATTCAAAATTTAGGCGTATTAGATTTGTCAAAGAATTTATATATAAAAATGCAGAAATCGGTAATTTTAAATACATGTAGGATTACAAAAGATTTTTTAAATATTTATATTGAGGGATCAGTAGGATTTATAGGTTCAATTAGGAATTCCACAGAGCCGAACCCTCTGATATGAAAATATCTGGAGTCGGTGAATTATTTTCCCATCTGGTCTCTGGTAGGTTGACATGTTGTTCTTGTATTGTTTTGTAATTATAATACATATAGTGCAATTGCATAACGTGGATTGACCAGATGATCATTTGGGAAGTGTGTGAAAGGGTTTAGTTTTTCCTGTGGGGAAAATTAAACCCGGACATTTAAATCTGGTGCGTAATATACTATTCTTAAAAAAGTGTTTTCCATAAGAGATCTATTAATCACCCTTGATTATAAATTCATATTTGATGTACACATTAACGACAAATCATTTAAAACGATGGGATTTATTCATCGAATATGAATGTAAACCTTTCAAAGATCCTCTTTCAATTCTAACTCTTTACAATGCCTTAATTTGAAGTAAAGTTGAATTTGGAATCCACATAACTGTAAATATGAAAACATTATGAAATCAGTTAAATCAGTCAATACTTTAAAATTAATAAACTTAAAATCAGAAGGCAATTGACTGATCTGATATGTTTACATAAAATAATTCACGGCCATCTTGATACTTCACTGTGTCTTAGAAATATTGATATAAATGTTCCCAATTCCCATTGTTTAAGACGCCATAATATATTTCACCTGAACACATTTAAAAATAATAAAAATCGCCTATTTTAGCCTTTTGACCCAAATATGTCGATTATATAATAAGATATAGTATGTTAAAGTAGATATTTTTACCGATAATTTATAAGGATTCAAAAAAACAGTATAATTTGGCTGATTGATTTTTTATAAATCTTTACCTATTTTTCTTATTTGTATAATTAACTGAGTTTTTATGACTGGGTTGTTCTCACATGTATGAGAACAATCTGTAAAAACATAGTATAAATAATTAAAAATCCAACTTTCATTTCTAATAATTATTCTAACTCTACATGATATCTGATAACTTTCGAATCTATTATAAATCCTTTCAAACTACATAAACTTTTATCACGGTTCAAATCACCAATCAAATTAAATTTATCGTCCATTTACAATGTAATTTCGCGCCACAAAAGTATCCGAAAATTGCCGCCATTTTATCGAAGATGTCTTTCCTTGCGCGCGCTTTTCCCCTGAGACTAGCGCTATTCTGAAAGGGTGACGCCTGAACGAACTAAAATGCCGTCCGAAACAAAACATAAAATCAATAAGTATAATGCTCACCCACGAAAAAATGTATTCATATCTATCGGCGTGATACCTAAACATCGAAATTTATTGATGGAGTGCCTTTAAATTGCTAGCTCTGAATCGAACTCTTGTATTTTCATGAAAATTATCCCACGTTGGGAGGCGTGGCGCTCATACGTACATTCTGTGCGAAAATCCAAAGAAAATTGCTAAAAAGACACTTTGTAAAAAGGTTAATCAAAATGTTAATATTTTTAAATGCTTATTTGAGAAGGTTGGCATTTTTGACGTGAAAACTCGCCGGTTTACGTTACTGAAACAAAACTCGTCGTCACGTAGACAACACTTACCTATACAACGTGGTTTCAACGGACCAAATCGAAAGGATAGTTTTATATGCCGAATTGAAAGGTTCGTTTTATTCGCTTGAAAGGGGTAGATTTACAAGATTTTTGTTGCGTTTTTTTGCTCGTGGGCGCAGTTTTATTAAGGGTTGCTTGTAGGCGGGGATGGAAGCATACATTCATGGACAGAAACCAGTCGTCAGCTGTTGTCCGACACAACAACACCACTTTGCCGCGCTAAGCTTCTATCGCGCAAACCTAACCTTACATTTCTTTATTTGACAGCTCCGCCATTTTTAATTTGTTTTTGTTTTGTTCCACGTTCAAAGACCGTTGTTTTTTGTGTTGCTAGACTGCGTTTCCGATTCTTATTTAAAACTAAAACCATATTTTAATAAAATAAAAATATAATTAACAATTAATTAGTGCTTTAGCTTTTTATGCTTAGTTTTGTTAAAAATAATACTTAATTAAGCGATTAAAAGAAGTTGTATTAAACATAGTGATAAAGATAACATATGTTTAGATACATTTAAATGGAAAGGGTTATGTGTACACAATCAAAACATAACCTTAAAATAGATATCTAAGAAAACATAACAATATACTGGATAATGTTAAAGTTTTGTGTTTAAAAATTTAATAAAAATGATTGACTTATATTTAAACAAATTATAAATGGTTGTTTTAATATAATGTGGTTTTTTTGGTTAAACATCTCTAGTTTGTGAAAATTGGTATGTAAAC
The DNA here is from genome assembly GCA_929108145.2 of Limnephilus rhombicus. NCBI lineage: Eukaryota > Metazoa > Arthropoda > Insecta > Trichoptera > Limnephilidae > Limnephilus > Limnephilus rhombicus. The sequence goes on along the minus strand of OV815297.1, from coordinate 23,047,680 downwards.
ATTGCAATTTACAAAAAAAATGTTATACACACTTGGATAACAATTGAAAATGGTAAGAGAAATTTGTTTTTAATGTCAACAACATGCTGTTCAACTTGTTGGTGGTATATTGGTTAAACTTTGAATCTTCTCAAATAAAAGAGTTATTTAATAAACATGCTTGATAGATAATTATAACACGTGCTTGAAGGATAACATTGTACTCGACGGCCTCCGTGATCGAGCAGTAAGGCTCTCGACTAGCGATTCGGAGGTCGCGGCTTCAAATCCTGGCGCGCGCAATTAAATTTTATTTGATTGATTTGTGTTTTCACAATTTTATCATTTAAAATTATGAAAGGTTTATTTGCGGCACGTTTCGGATTGGAAAATACTCTCTGTATCGCCCCGGCGTAAGACCACCATTCAGAATTGTCACGTTGCTCGAAATGGCTTTAGCCGTATTTGGTGACTAGATCTGAATAGACAGGTACATCCCCACCTTCCTCCTCCCCATCTCCTTCCTTTCCCTGCTTACCGTCGGCTTCACAACTTATCCCAAATGGGGAAGCCACAGCTTCCCTAGCTCCAGGAGGTTGGGAGCATTTAGGACTCTCGTGCTGTATTCACATAAACAAAACAAAACAACAGTCTCCGCAGGGAAGAACAGAGAGGATGAAATGTCATTCAAAACTCTTTTTACAAACGTTCCTTTTGCTTCAATCATTCTTGAGATGATCCTAATTAAGTTTATTAAGTTTTTTTAATTGTGAATACTGCAGAACAGTTCCAATAGGATGCAGCCTGCGGCACTCTCTCGATTTGTGTATATTGTGAGTTTAAAGTAACGTTAGAAGTACCTTGTTATTCAGATCTGGTCACCAAACGCGACTAAAGCCGTTAAGTCGCCGCTATCCGAATTTCTATCGATGTCTTACATATCTCCCTTAAATATTAGAAGTAAGCTCTTAAAAAAACGTTATTTTTTTAGATAATTTCTATACTTTCTCTATGCCGAAACGCAAATTATATGAAATTCCCTCGATAGAAAACAATCGTTAAGTATACTCCGAAAATTATTTGGAAACATGTTTGTTTCAGTTATTTTACAAGTTATATGTATGAAAAATTCAGTGTTTCTTTGAATGCTGTTTTAGACAACCCCCACGAGGTTTTTGCTCTATTTTATACGAGTTTTATGAAATATTTTCACAATTTTCGCTTCAAATTTATCGTTTTAAATATTAGCGCGCTCTCTCCAACATTCGTAATTACATATCTCTCCATCTTCTTCTTTTTGAGCAGAGATACGGCGCCTTAAAAGCTCATTTACATTTTATGAATAAATGAATAAAACATAATAAAGTGAAAATAAAAATAAAACATAAAAAACAATGGTAGTCACCTCTGGTCTGGAGCTCCAAAATACCTGAAAAATACCCTCGACTCTGTGCAGAAACGGGCGGTCCGTTTGATAGATTCGCCCATCTTAACAGTCGGATTGCAATCTTTAGAGTACAGGCGTCGGGTGGAATGCTATCCTTGTTCTACCCGAATTTCAATGGAAGATGCTCCGAGGAACTAGCGTCATTGATCCCTTCGGCACCGGTGCGTAGTCGGGAAACACGCAAACGCGTGCCCAACATATGTACACGTTTGACATTTGTCACGTGAGAACGAGTCGAAGGTTCTTGTGTTCAATTACTCGTGGAGTGAAGTAAAAAACAAGAAAATGCGTATTTCGTGATCAAAAAGTCTGTCCAATAGGGCCTTAAATTTCAAATACAGAACTGCACTTTTTCATCATTACGAAATTCAATTGGGATGGCAATATTCTATGGCAGTTTATTTTATTTTAAGTATTTTTATTTTTTTTTTACAGTTTTTTAGAGAAAATGTGTCCTTACTGGGGTACCCCGTTTTAAGGACACATTGTACAAGTTTTATTATTTGAATTATAAGTAAATACCTAATCTATGTTAGAATATTGCCAAGGAAAATTATTAAGTTAGATCTAAAAGAAAGTACAAAACAAGCATTATTCTTTGTTGGGTTGCAAAATTGAATCTATTTTCTTCCTTCCCATGTCCATAATCCATATTTTTATGCTTCTTTTGAAGGCGGTTATTTTTTTGTGGTTTTCATTGCAACAGGGAGTAAATTAAATAATTTTACAGAGAAGTATTCAATATTTCTTTGTCCAAAAGTCATTTTAGTTGTAGGTTGGTAGAATGTATGTTGTAAAGTAGATCTTGTGAATCGGTCCGAGTTTGTCTGTGTAAAGTTATCCTGATTTTTTAATGCGTACATTAGAATATCTTTTGTATATAATTGTTTCAGTGACATTAAATTCAGTGCTTTAAGAACATAGTTTGTAGGGGTTCTGATGGGTACTCTAAGTATAATTTTCAGAATTGCCCTTTGTGCTATGAGGACTGGTTTTATAGTGGAATCGCATGAGCTTCCCCATCCGATAAGACCACATTGTAGTTGAGATTGGGCTAGGGCATAATAAATTTTAATTAGTTGTTCTTTATCTAAAATGTTTCTTATTGTTTTGAAAAAATAGGTTAGTTTTTTAAAATTTGTTGCTCACATTTTCCACTTGGGAGTTCCAATTTAAGTTTTGATCAATTATTATTCCAAGTGTAAGAGAGACAGAGCGCATTCTAAATGGACTAGAATCAAAAGGTACGAAAGCCTAGTATTAACATGCGGATATCTCCGGTCGAGCATAACTTCACAGGATCATCCATCGTGTGGATGGATTTGTTCGGCAGACTTGCATACAGAAATGCCCAAGTCATAATGCCCACCCGGACATGCTCGTTCGTAGTGGCGAAATTGATTTCCATTCAACTGCAACGGGTCAGAAAATGAGCGGAATGTCCTATTTGCCTAAAACATCTGTGAATTGAATGCCCCACTGAAGCCCCAAATGCCCCACTCAAAGCAAAGTATATCACAGTAACGTACTTAGGGCAGTAGGTAATATGATGATGATTGCATGGGGCCCCACACTGTACTGATTTGCATTAAAATACAGTTAGGAGAATATCAGGCATTTTTGTATAACAATCGATTATCTTCCAGCAAACGGCACTATGTGTTTAGATAACCATATAGATTCTACGTCGAACTATGACAACCTTGTGTTATGACTGGTACAACATAGGCACTTGATGACCTTTCTATGGCGTTGAACACAGGGAGGTGTAAGGCACGTCAGAGTGTTACGTCACGTCGTCGCCACAATGAGGCTGCTGACTTCAAAAGTTGGCATCAAATCAGTGGTTATCTATCTAAATCATTTTAGATTTTTTGTCCTGTGTGAACACGTTAATAAAAATTTAAAAAAAATCGAAAAGTCATATATATTTAGTACAAAAATATAAAATTGAAAAAGTTTGTTGAAGAAAATCTGTCACATTGCTCACAGGACTACGCGTTCTAAAAAGTGATAAGTACTTTCTAACTGGCTGCAAGCGGCGACCAATAGCACGTTCAAAATTAATATTTAAATTTTGGCTCCGTCATTGGCGGAGAGGAAAACAAAGCCATCGAAAACCAATGGCAGTATGAAATATTATCAGCCTTGATCAAAATGTAGAGAAATTAAAAAAAAAAAAATTAAAAAAAAAACACAATTCTTTTATATAATGAATTTGGAAGGAAACTGTCACCTTACTTTTAACGGATTTCTTGCATCTCTAAAGACGCTAATTTCTTTGATACGTTTACCACCACATGTATTAGATATTAATATTATAAAAAAACATCACTTTTAATAAATTCTCATAAAATAAAGATTTTAAAATAAAAATTTGATTTTTTAAGTAACCTTTAAAACAATTCAATTGTCAAAGTACGATTATTGTACAAATAACATGATCTTAAGTGGTGAATAACCACAAACAACACGATTAATATATTAATTATATGAATATAAGAGTGCATTAGTCATATTAATAGAAATTACAATCACTTATAAGTAAAATTATAACACACATTCGTGGAGCAAAATTTTTTTCGCGGCTAATGTATTTTCAGCGCGAACGACAAATGCGCAGGCGCACTAACCATCGCCACCTAGCGGTTTTGAATGAAAACACACAATTTAATAAGTACGCTTTAAAAAATTACAACGTTGTCAGAATATAAATAAATGCAATTCGTTTTAACAGCGTGGCCGTGGAAAAAAGGTTATTAGTAACAGATCGTGTTTTAGTATATACGGGTTTTGTTTATGTTGTTGCAACAACACAGGTTATCGGCCGTGGAAGGTTTTTTTAGTAAGGCTGTATCTGTTTAGTGAGTCCCCAGGATTCGGATGGTGGGAGTACCTTACCTCCTTACGTTGCTTAAAATGGCTTTAGCTGTGTTTAATGACCAGGGGTCCTAGCATGGTCGATCGATATAGGTTTTATCGAAAATGTCGGTAACTTGCCATCGCTCCCGAGCACGACTGCAGGCCGCTAACGAACCAACAATAGTTCACGATGACCAGGAGTTCCTAATACATTTGACGTAAACTGTTGTTTATTCGTTAGCGGCCTGCAATCGTGCTCGGGAGCGATGGCAAGTTAACGACATTTTGATAAAACTTATATCGTTCGACCATGCTAGGGGGCCAGATCTGAATAAACAGGCCCTTGGCAAACCTTTCTAATCCCAAACACGTTCTCTTCCCCATTCCCTCAGACTTGAAACATACCCCAAATGGAGATTCCATAGTCCCGCTGGCTCCAAATTCCAGTCTCCCTAAAAAAAACTGCGTCCAAGGGAAAGTTATAACTTGTAATTTTCCCTATGTTTCTGCGACGTAATAAGCCATTTGGCAGGTTAATAACGTACGCGCGGTTTAACGCTCACTAAATCACTACCTAAGCCGACCCTGTCTAGTTGCGGATGAACGTGTAACCGCGCGGTTAGAATGATCACAGTATTAACTGGTAACGTTTCAGATACAATTTAATTAACGTCTTACGGATGGCAACTTACGAAGCAAACAATAAATTATATCAACTTGCAGGCAAAATACGTCAATTATATTTTAATTTTCGGGCTCTCTAATTTTTTAAATTTTTTCCACTGAAAATTTAAATCAACAAAATAATGTTCTGTACTTGTCTGCGAAGTAAGCTATTTTTTTCTAACTTAAATGAAATTTAAACAGAAAATACTTAGACTTTTGGATCAAGATACTAAATATGGCATTTCTTGTGTACTTCTTCATTCTATACTATATGTATCAGGGTTGGTATCAGTACTTCGTTGTAGACTTTAAGCATCGTTTCCTGTGAAAACTTTTTATTGACGACTAATGCACTTGGTTCCCGATTAATTGAATGTCCTGAACTCATTGTCCATCAATGCACTTTAGTGCTAAAAGCTTTTTAAAATTTCATTTTTAGTATGAAAAAAGTCGTGCCATGTTTTCAATCGCATTGTAAATAAATTGGGTTATGTGGAGGCACTGAAGTGATAAACCGGGAGAAGTGTCTTGTGAGCATGTTCGTGTGCCCGAAATAAGCTCCATCGTTTCTCACTTTTTGAGAAATTGGAAGTATTAGAATTCTTTCTTGAGCAGTCTAAAGGTCTCATTCGATTATATTTATTTAATTTCATTTGAATTACGTTCAATTCCAGTCTATTCAATTCGATTCGATTCGTTTCAACTCGATTCGATACAGTTTAATATAATTAAATCCAGTCTAATCAATGTAGTGCATTTTAATTTATTACAATTCAATCCGGTTTGATTTGATTCAATTAATTGTAATTTAGTTGATTATTTTAAAATTTGTTCATGTTAATCCTTTTTTAAACATGTGTATATAAATATAAACAGTGGGGGTTAATTATACTATATATTACAAGTAACTAGCTGTTAAAAAGCTGCTCCGTAGGTTTTTACTGCTAGGCCCTGCGGGCGGCTTTTTTTCAGCTTCGCCCGGTTAATAGGAACTGGTTTCAAAAATAGCCCGTTCCTTAGACCCATTGTCATCAAAGTGTAGCCAGTCACCGGTCACCGGTCACCGGGACAAAGTAACCGAGACAGGCAATGACGTCATATGTAATATATAGCCGCTTGATACAACATGTATCACCGTCAATCCTTCCATATCCGGAGAGATATCATATATTCACAAATTCGTAGCAGTTATAACTGGGGGGAAGACGTCCCTATCCGACCAGCTGACGGAAATAGCGACACCTTGTGACGAATTCTTGAATTCTAAACCGAATTACAACGGTAGCTTTGTATGAAATTCCACGTACATAAATGTTATTTGTGGTGCGGCGCGTATGGCGTGGCGTCAGACATGCACTTGAAGTTGGGTTCTAAAATTCAACTACGCAGACATTACCAAATTAATACTGTTCAACAGATTTTGTAGTATAAATGCAGCTTCATTGATGCTAAGTACGTCTATATCCGATTTTTTTTATTTTTTTTACAGTGAATACCGCACAAGAATCTCAACTGCTCCCGTCTGGAGCCAGTGAGACTATGGCATCCCCAAATGGGGTATGTTGTGAGGCTGAAGGTAGTGGGGAGGGGAAGGAGGTGGGGAAGAGGAAGGTTGGGAAGTACCTGGCTATTCAGATCTGGTCACCAAACACGGCTAAAGCCATTTTCAAGCAACGTTTCAATTCTGAATGGTGGTCTTACACCAGGGCGATACTGATAGTATCTTCCACTCTGGAACATGCCGCAAATATACTATATATTATTTTAAATGAATTAATTGTGAAATAACACAAATTAATCAAATAAAATTTATTTGCGCATGCCGGGTTCGAACCCGCGACCTCCGTATTGTGAGTCAAGAGTCTTACCCACTGGACTACGGAGGAAATTGATTTTGTTCAACAACAAGATTGCTCTCCCCACTGGCAAATTAGTCCTACATCGAAGAATTAGTCTGAAGAAATGTGTAGCAATGTGTGCATTCCTTCTGACCTATAGATGGTTCATTCCGAGCATAGATACCCAAAATAATATGGGTAGGATAGAGCTAGTCGCAATAGTCATACTCCCTTCTTCTGAAATCTCTCCAATATAAGTGATTTCTTTAACTGGTATGGACTCCAAATTACCCACCTACTTTCAAATCAACTCTTTACTAAGGAATTAAATAAAATTATGAGAACCTGGATATCTCATAAATTCTTTAAACTGTGTTGTGTTTCTTAACTTCCAATATTAGACAACTCTAGAAGTGTTTGATATCTTCCGAAGAGTTCGATTGGTTACTAGTTTGTTTGTTGGTCATCGTGAATATTTACAATGTTACTTTGGACAGACGTCATTCCTAGGCTAGATTCTAAATAGTTCTGGAGCTTCGGCAGACTGACAGCGGAAGCCCGCTCTATCTTACTGGAGTCTTCGGCCATCGTAGTAACCGTTCGTGCCTGTGACACCTACGGCGATAGTTGGTACTCTTCTTCTGACTCAGTTCCCCCGCGCATGTGTAATCAGTTTACGCCTTCCAGCATTGAAGGTCGTGATTTCACAAAAGTAACATTTTTGGACACCGAATTATCGGTAAACATTAACGATAAGATCCACCGTTTACACCCCCCCCCCTCTCCGAGTTGCTCCCTAAGTTAAATAATATTTTTTTTGGACAACTAAACGATTGGGGTTGGGCACCCCTGATCTAGTACATATTGTATGGGCTCTTCAGGTCACATAGTCTCGTTGCCGAATTATGCCGAAGGTAGATTTACGAAGGTAATTCTTACAGACACACACACCCCATACCACACAATGCAGGACTTCATATACTGATGTCACTGAAGGGCGCTTAGTTTCATGTCGACTGCCGGCCGAACCTTCCCGGATGAGGTTTTTATTGTTTCCTCATTCCCGAAGGCAAATGCGGAAGAACTCCATATAAAAGGACATGACCGCCTCCATCCCACTCCCAACATAACACAAACAGACACGTACGTATGTATATATTGCTTCCGGCTTCTGATGCTGATTGCTGATGTTGAAGCTATGCAAAACATGTAATTTTAGTAGGGTTTTTAGATAACAATTTTTCCCTATCGACGAAACACAAAACCTCTAAGTCTACTCTAAGATAACATTTTAAAATGCGGTAAAAATTACCCACATGCGGTAAATTGCAAGGCGCAAATGACGCCGTTCTATTTATATAAAGGAAATTAACTTTAAATTCAGTAAATTTAATTGATTCAACTCTCCAAGTCATAAAATAATCTAGTAAATGAAAAAAATTAAGGTAAATCTTCATGAGCTTTTCAGATTAAAGGGTAAGGTTTTAAAGGCGAAAAAAGGCATGTTTTCATAGATTTTTTGAATAATGTTGGTTTATTTATTTTATATACACGTTAAAATATGACATCTGAACTATCTTTCAATTTAAAATATCAATAAAAGGCGCGTCGAAAAAAGTTATTATGCGGTAAACATCATAACTGGTTACCGGATAATTTGAAATAAAAAAGTCAAAATGCGTTTAAAATGTGATATGTTTTCCCAGGTAATCAGGAAGAGTTTTTTTTTAAATTTGAGGCATGTTGATAGCTTGTATCGCTCTCCATAGAGAGAAAAAAAAATGGTCGTATTTTTAAACGCCTGGGGTCTCAAAAGTTTCGTATGATCTATAGCTATTCGAAAACGTAAAAATAAATGAAATTATTGTTCACTATTGGCCCGCTAAAATCGTCGGAAGTTTTGAAAAAAAAATAGATTTCGTGATTTGGAAAAAAATAAAACAAAGGGTTCGTATTTTATATTTTGTACCAAACTTAATTTTCATTCCATAACTGCAGTACAAAGAACCCCAAAAAAAATATTTTTTAACATATGTGATGTGATGGTTAAAAATATAAAAGGGGAAAATAACACTTTTTTGTATAAAATCAGAATTCTTGTTGACTTTGAATAACTTTGTATTCATAAACTTGAACTTGTTTTGCATTTTTATCAGTTATACGCATTTTTTAATAACAAACAAACGTTATAAGATTGAATTATTGAAAAAAAAAAAAAAAAAAATGAAAAAAAAAAGTTTTAGGTTTGTTTTCTGATTTTCAATGCATTTTAGGGGGCTAATAACCATTTTTTTTTAATAAATTTGAATGCAGTTCTCATTTTCTCTGCAAGACGCAACTTTTGAGACCACGGGCGTTTCTGAATTCAAAAGTTGAAATAATTGACACACCCTAATGTTGAAGTCAAAAATACTATTTTTACTAAAAATTTTCGGTGAATTTTATTTTATTTTATTTTTATTTTTTTAAAATAAAACATACAATGAAGTTGTATTCCCATGAGTTATCAAAACTCATTAAGGAATCGCCAATTGGTACATTTGAAAAGATAAACCCAACCCAACCCAATATGCAGACACAATAAATAAAGAAAAAATTTACAAAACATTTTACAGAAGCAACATACAGACACAAACATATGAAGAATCACTTTACAAATATTTCACAGAAACATGTATTATAAGATTTTATGAATAATATTATAACCACTCTTTTGATTTATGTACTGTTGGTGTCACAAAGTTAAAATCAAGTATCCTCCATGATGGACTATAGAAATGCATAAAAAAAAAACAGGAAAAATACAATAAAAGGTACATGCTCAAAAATACACAGACCTAATACAAGATGTTTACATAAAAAATACATGATAAGATTTAAAAAAGATATAAACTGCGCCCATCATATCTGGATGTACAAAGTTTGGTACTTGGAGATAATCAGGATAGCTATCAGAACAGAGTTTGTACCTACTTATGACTCGTTTTCCAAATAACATTTGAAAAAATAGGATTTCAATATATAGTTTCGAGATTTGTTAGAGGCCTGTCTTAATTCTTCAGGCAATTTGTTATAGTTAGTGTACGCAATGTATTCTAATGATTTCAGTCCGAACTTTGTTGAGTGTATTTTTGATATATGTAGTTTGTTGTGTTGTCGTGTATCATATTGGTGAACGTCGTTGTTATAGTTCAGTTTTATATTTGTGTGGGTGTTGCACTGAATAATATTTAAGATGGTGTTTGTTATCTCAAAGCTAGGAACAATCTTAAATGGTAATACAAGTGCGTGACGGTAAATATCTTTAACATGTGTATCCCAAGGCAAGCCAAAAATGTTACGTAGGGCTCTATTTTGGATTATTTGTACCTCCGATATCAATTTTTTGGTAGCAAAACCCCAGATACCCGAAAGGTATGCCAAGTGGGAGTGAATCATAGCATAGTACAATGATCGCAGTATGGCTGTGGGAAGCAATCTACGTAGCCTGTACATTACACCGGTCACCGGAGCAATCTTTGATTTAACATGGTCAAAATGATTTTTCCATGAAAGCCGTGAGTCAATTAAAAGTCCTAGATACTTTGCGACATCTGTTTGTTCCAGTTTGTTTAGTCCAAGGGAAATGTTTAGGCGTTGTTCTCTCTTATTCCCGAATAGCACATAGTGAGTCTTTTTAATATTAAGACTAAGTTTATTAATTCTCAACCACTCGGCTAGATGAGCCAAATCTCTTTCCATGTCCTTTTCCATTTAGTTTAAATTAGTATTATGATAGAATAATATTGTGTCATCAGCATAAAGTTGAAGTGTACCTTTCACTCCCCATTTTGCAATATCATTTATATAAATTAAAAATAATAATGGCCCGAGAATCGAGCCCTGTGGTACACCACATGTTATATTTCTATGATCACTTGAATCTTTTCCAATAACAACCGAACAGCACCTACCCGTAAGATAACTAGATAAAAGTTGTAGATTGTTGCCCACGATGCCCAGATATTCAAGCTTTTTTAACAGAATCTTATGATCAACCGTATCGAACGCCTTTTTGAGGTCAATGAAAATGCCCGCTGCATATTTTCCTTGATCTAAGTGTTTTTGAAGAGTTAGTATAAAATCAAAGGCAGCACATTTCGTGTTGGAGAATTTTCTGAACCCATGTTGTTGAGGCGTGAGAATATTATTAATTGTGAGATATTTTGTTAGTCTATTTTTGATTACATGTTCAAATACTTTGGAGAAGACTGAGAGCATTGATATTGGACGATAATTAGATGGATTTTTTTGCAGTCTTCTTTGTGAATTGGAACAATTTTTGCAAGCTTTAGTTGATCCGGAAATAGTCCACTCACTAATGACTGATTAATGAGAATAACAAGATGATCCGCTAATTTTTCTTTACAGAATCTGAGTAAGTTGGTTGTCATACCATCGACTTCTGGAGATGCATTAGTTTTTAGTTTTGAGATAATTTTTAAAACTTCTAGTTTGTTTGTATTGGCTATGTAGAGGGACTGTAATGGCTTTGGTTCCATGTTTATTGTATTTACGTCGTCTGCATAAGATGGGATACTCGCAGCTAAATTTTCACCAACCGATGTAAAGAAGTCATTAAACGCTGTACATATCTGCTTCGGGTCATTTATGTCTATATTATTGATGGTAAGAGTTTCAATTTTATTTGTAGAGTTCTTTGGACTGTTAGTTACGATTGAATTTATTGTCTTCCAGGTTTGTCTTGGATTATGTATGCTTTCTTTAAAAATATCTGTGTAATATTTTGTTTTGGCGAAACGTCTGTAATTAGTAACCAAATTTCTTGACTTATTTTTTTGTGATATAAGAAGACTGTTTTGTGGATCTTTCTTCCATTGTTTGTATTTAGTATTTCGTTCTCTAATAAGGAGATCCAGTTTTTTGTCAAACCATGGTAATACACCATGGTGTAATACCCTGCTTAGGGTTTCCTATTCGTATCCTTGGCTTAAATTTGCAAGTGTCAATTGCTGTTTCAATATATTTAAAGAATTGATTAAAATTTTCGGTTATATTGGTGGTGTCATGAGAAAACGGTTGGGTTTCAAGATATGTTCTCAAAGCCCTCTTATTGATGCTGATGTTTATGTTTGGTGGTATTCTGTTGTTAGAGTGGTGTTTCAAAGAGTTTTGGTAGTCTAACATCATTATACTATGACTCCAATATTGATAACCAATTATCTGGTTATCAATATTGGAGGTCGTTGAAGATATGTTTTCTCTATTTGATATAATGTGGTCTAATAGAGAACTGCTGGTTTCAGTGACTCTCGTGGGATGTGTATTATTACATATGAAATAGTTGTATGAAAATAAAGTGTTGATATATTTTTTTGTTGTATCATTTTTTTAAGAACATTAATGTTTAAATCCCCGAAGATAAGTGTATCTAGGCTACTTTTTTGTAAAATAGATTCAAGATATATTAGAAAATCATTTATATTGTTGTAAGGTTTCCTGTATATAGCATATATATTTAAAGGTTTAAAATGTTTATATTGTACCCTAACTCCTAAAAAAGAGTTATTCGTTGACCACTTTTCAATAACTTCACAGTTAAATGTATTGTGAGTATATATCGCCACTCCTCCTCCTCTTCCAGTAGTCCGGGAAGCAAAATTGCCCTGAAAGCCATTGATGTTGAACAAAGATCCTTCTTCATCTCCCAGCCAAGTTTCGGTGACAACTAAAACGTGTACAGTATCCGTTATTCTTTTGAGCGTTTCTTCTATTTCGTCAATTTTGTTTCTATTACTTCTGGCATTAATGTACAGGACTCTCAAGCTATTTTATATGGGCATATAATCATCCACCGATTGGTACTTCCTTTGTTTGATTGATTGGTCACCATCTTTTTCAAAAAATTCCGGCGTAGTCCACTTTTTCCCTAACACGTTCATCCATCATCTTCCAAATTGGACATTCTGAGCTGGTGGCTCTGTGGTCGTTATGATTTAAATTATTACAATTGGTACATGTAGGCTGCTCTTTTTTGTTAGGGCAGGCCTCGAATTTGTGGTTGCCCCCGCAGTGAACACAGGCCGTTACTTCCTTGCAAAACAATTGGGTGTGTCCGAAACCCATAAATTTATAGCATTGCACCAATGGTGACTGATCCTCCACTTTTAAACGTTGGTATCCCACATTGATATGCCCATTTGTTATTATAAAATGGAAAAAATGATAAAAATAAACAAAAATCTTCCTCATTAATTACCAGTTGATTTATTTGTAGAATAGTGTACTAAATTAAAAAATTTCAAAATTTCACGAACTACAAAAATTTGTTTGCGAGAAAATCGATTTAACGTTTTGTTATACTCGAAATGTACTTGAATCGAGCATAAGGGCCGGTCGCTTGAAACACTGTATCTTCTTTAGTTTTGCTCCGATTTACTTGAAATTTTGACATAATACTCGTTCTTTCGGCATGTTGTACATATAGAAAAAAATTTAAAAAAATATTTTAAAGCCTCCCCCCCCCCCCTCAGCTAGTTTGTCTTCGGTATTATTATAATAATTTCAATACGACAATAAACAGTCACTATATTATTAAGTCTTACAATCATCAACCTATGGTTTACAAAGATAATTAATATAAATAAACGAAGCAATGTTACTTTTTAAACGACATCAAAAATGAGGACTGTTCTCAAAGCGACTGTATTTTTTAATTTTTTAATTTTTATGTTTATTACCTCAGAACTTTCGACTGGGTGAACCGATATTGATGATTCTTTTTTTATTTGAAAGCAGGTACTTTCCGTGTAGTCCCATTTTAATTTGGCCCAGTTCTGACAATGGCATCCATGAGAAAATCGTATTAGTCTTATATTTGCATCAAGCACGTGCGCGACAAATGGACGAATAGCTCAATATCACGCCAACCGATTTCGATGATTTTTTTTTTATTGGAAAGAATGTACTTCATGGGTAGTTTGATGAGCGTTTGGTTAGGTTCTGATTATGGGATCCATGACAAAGTAACGGAACTCTCCAATTCTTCAGAGCAAATTAACGGTACTCGCCGAATCTTAATCGAATTAGTTAGTGTACTTGAGATTCACTAAAAATAAAAAAAATAAACAAAAAATTTAACAAAACAAAAAAACGACTTCAAAAAATGCAAAAAAAGAAAAAAAAATTTCGTATTCTTCTACAACTTAATAATCAACTTACTTTTTCTACTCATCAATATGTAGGTACGATTATTATTTTTGGAGTCGGTGTCAGCCAAGGTACCCGGCCCGGCGTATTCACTTGACAGCTCCCCTCCCGCCGCGGCCCGCTATAGCCTCTCACCTCGTCAAGTCGCGCGTGCAACACAAGCACATCTCACCTGTAACTATGTACGTAGTTACAAACCTACCTTGGCTGACACCGACTCCAAAAATAACAATCGTACCTATATATTGATGAGTAGAAAAAGTAAGTTGATTATTAAATTGTAGAAAAATACGAAATTATTTTTTTACTTTTTAATGCATTTTTTGAAGTCGTTTTTTTGTTTTGTTAAAAATTTTTTGAACCACTTATATGTGTATTTGAGTAAAACCGAGCGGTTTTGGAACGACCGTTCCTTCTTCAAAAGTAACAATGCTTCATTTATTTATCACTAGCTGACCCTGTGGCTAATAAAACACAACGTCATCCAACCTTTATAACCACCGCCGTCTTTGAGTTTATCGCGAAGAGACAGACAGATGCCGCGGAGGACTTTTATTATACGTAGAGATGGTGTGAAAGATTATAATAATGTGCATGAAATGCTTGAGGTAACTAACGTATTTAAATTAATAAGGATTAATACTTTATCCGTCTAAATAACTTTACCGCAATGTACGTGACCATTTTTTTAGAAGATAGAATGGGTATAGTAAGCTACCCTTAAAAGATAGATATATGTCTTTGCGGACTTTTTTGTAGATCTATAAAAGAGTAATATCCCACCATGCATTGTTTTGTTATATCACAAATGGATTAGGCAGCGTTTTCGATCAGGCGGCTCGATTTTTTCCGACACTTCTAACAATTATCGTGATGTTTCAACCAATTTACACAAATTCTTGACAAATTACATTCCTAAACCTTCCTCATGAAACACTCTATCTATTGGTGAAAACTGCATGAAAATCCGTTCAGTAGTGAAAATCCGTTCAGTTTTCGAGTTTATCGCAAACAGACAGACAGACAGACGACGCGGGGGACTTTAATATATAATATGTAGAGATGTAGAGAAGAGAAGATATAGAGATGGATGACCACAAAGTTATAGCTACATTCAAAAGTATAATTAATATCTACTGGAGAATATATTTCACAGTACTTACCATATGAAGATATTCTCTGGAGAGAATATAAAGGGCATAACAATAAATAAAAACACTTCTGTTGATTTTATTCTCAGTGTTTAGGTCAACACGGAGGAAAATATAAAATATGTAGGACATTTTTATCTTTATTTACTTTCCTCCGTTATCGAATGCCTTACCGGAAAAAATTTCCCCGCGTTCTTTGTACAACGTCAAACATTTTACGATGTACAAACCTTGTACAAACATTGAACAGGCGGCCTTGTTCTCCCGGTACTAGTGTGACACTTGTGGAATACGTTGTTTCTGCACCACCCACGCTTTTATCTCTCATTCGACCTTTTTTATTCGGAACCAGAGTTATTTACGGGTCGCATTTGAATTCATGAATAGGAAATTGTTTCCCAGGAGAAGCAGTGATATTTTTTAAGGTAATTTAATTCACGTAATGTAATAGATGGCCTTTGCGAACAAATGGTTAAGATTCTAGACTACGAATCCGGAGGGTTCGAATCTCGGCGTACGCAGGTAATTTAAGATAATACATATATTTTGAAGTTAAACTTCTATAGCCCCGCTGTGTTTAGGAATTCGGATGAAACGGAAATGATGCATACAGCACCTGCGAAGCATTATACTAAAGGCTTCTATTGGTTGAGATATAAAATGGAAACGGTGCCAGGTCTATGCTCATTGGCTGCTTTGAGTACGACCTTACTTTTCAAGGCTTCTTGGTTCTTCTCTGGGTCTGCGCTCATTGGCTGCTTTGATTATGACCTCACTTTTCAAGGCTCTTTGGTTCTTCTCTGGGTCTGCGCTCATTGGTTGCTTTGATTATGACCTCACTTTTCAAGGCTCTTTGGTTCTTCTCTGGGTCTGCGCTCATTGGTTGCTTTGATTATGACCTCACTTTTCAAGGCTCTTTGGTTCATCTTTGGGTCTCCGTTCATTGGTTGTTTTGATTATGACCTCACTTTTCAAGGCTCTTTGGTTCTTCTCTGGGTCTGCGCTCATTGGCTGCTTTGATTATGACCTCACTTTTCAAGGCTCTTTGGTTCTTCTCTGGGTCTGCGCTCATTGGTTGCTTTGATTATGACCTCACTTTTCAAGGCTCTTTGGTTCATCTTTGGGTCTCCGTTCATTGGTTGTTTTGATTATGACCTCACTTTTCAAGGCTCTTTGGTTCTTCTCTGGGTCTGCGCTCATTGGATGCTTTGATTATGACCTCACTTTTCAAGGCTCCTTGGTTCTTTTCTGGGTCTGCGCTCATTGGCTGCTTTGATTATGACCTCACTTTTCAAGGTTCATTGGTTGAGATTGTTTTGGTAAAGTTTCGCTTCTACCGCGTGTTAATTGCACTCGAATTTTATCTCACATTAATAACGTAAAATTGTTTATTTACGGCACGTTCCGGACTCAAAGATTCTATCAGTATTGTCCTGTAGAAAGACGATCATTCAGAATCCAAACGTTGCAATGTGCCATGGATTTAGCCGTGTTTAGGGGCCAGATATAAATAGCCAAGTATTTTCTAGCAGTCCAATTCTCTCCCTTAATCCTTTTCCTATTTCCTTAAATGTCACGTATCTTAGAGGATGCTGCGTGGAGGGTTTTTTTAAGGAAAGGAAAGGGTAGAATTCCAGGGAGGAAAAGGGTATAAAGAATGGGTAGGAACATGGGAGTCATTGCAGTACTCACCGCAGTGGGAGGGATACATCCTACGCAAAGATCCAGACAAATCTCGCCCCCATGAAACCAGGCACCCCTGAAAAGTCAACAAACGTAGCCAACCACTTGGGGTGACCTACGGCAGAGGTGTTTGTTCATTAAATAGTTTACGGGGCGGCGGTACACATACCCGCCTCCCAGAATAAAAATATATTCCCCATTAGTGCCGAATTTAAGGAGAGGAGTTTCTAATTCTGTTTTTTCATATTTGACTTGCTGACCCGGCCACGCGTTACTGTGACTAACGAAACGCAACGTCATCTACTGGTTGGTTACCCAACCTTTATAACCAACGCCATCTGTTAATTTGCTTACAAATCAAATCCACACCGCTCCCTTTATATATTATATATTTCAACCAATTTACACAAAACCTTGACAAATTATGTTAATTATAGACTTAAACCGTCTTCACGAAACGTTCTATTTATTGGTGAAAACCGCATGAAAATCCATTCGTTCAAATTTTTAACATTAATTTACGTTAATAAGTAATTACTAAAAAAAGTTTCGGTTTCGGCCGAAACTGAGACAGATACCAAAGATTCGGTTAAGGTTTCGGTAGAAATTCCTGTTTCGGTCGGACACTAGTAAATTATATACTTAAACTTCCTCATGAGTCATTCTATCTATTGGTGAGAACCGCATGAAAATCAGTTCATTAGTTTTTGAGTTTATCGCGAATAGACAGACGCGTCGGAGGGCTTTAATTTATAATACGTAGAGATATTAATAATATTTATACTAAATTTGAACTTGCGTTAAACATATCTAAGCGGGGCGAGTGAATTATATTTTTTTGTTAATTTATCAAACAAGCTTTCGGATATTTTGTTTTTTGAAGAGTTTTATTAAATGTACATTTGTTACTTAAAATAAATTTTTTTAACAAAAATTTAACAAAATTTTTTTAAAAATAAATTTAACAAAAAAGTACATTTATAGTGGTAATAATATGAACAAACCTGGTAACTACCCAATATTTAAAAAACTCCTTTTTACAGGCGATTTATCCTTAAAAATATCCCGTTTATTACCAGATCATATTTCTCCAGCTTTCTATACTAATTCTAAAATAAAAAAAATTGATAAATAATAAGGATGTTTCTAATAAATTTGAAAAAAATGGGATATACACTTTAGAATGTAACGATTGTGACGCACAGTATGTAGGTATGACAACTAGAAATTTCAAAACTAGAATCAGGGAACATGAACTTTGTTTAAGAAATAATAATTATTCCGAATTTGCGAATCATTTAAAAGAGTCAGGCCATAGCTTCAATAAAAAAAAAATTTTAAACATTGCAATATAAATTCATACTTTAATCTCTGCGCTTTAGAAACGCTCGAAATAAACAAAAAAATTAAATCTAAAATTAATTTAGTGAATAAAACAATAGCGCCTTTCAAATCTCCTTTACTAACCATGTTTCCGTATAATATTGACTCCTCCCACCGCTTTCCCCCTACCCCCAAAATCATCCCTCCCACTACTCCCACCTAATTAATCTTTGGTACTTGCATTTATTTTTTAAGTTAGTTTTAATTCTGCTCGTGAATGATACGGTTGTATCGAAACCGGTCGCGGAAAAATTTATTTTAAGTAACAAATGTACATTTAATAAAACTCTTCAAAAAACAAAATGTCTAGAAATTGTTACATAGTTAATGCCCAAGAAATACAAAAAATTGTGAAAGCTTTCGGATTATTAGAAATCGATAGAAGTTTATTGTCAGTATGTTTGTATGCCCAATGTAAGCTCACTTGTCCCCTTCTTCTGGAAATAACAAATAATATTTACAAATATCGAAATTCTTTAACAGATTATCAATTTTGTCCTGTCTGGGGCCAAGGAGTCGAAGATTCTTTATGTAAATTGGCGAAGTTGGTACAAATCACAATTCTATAAATTAAAATTTGTTCATTGGTACAACTAAACTCTATTAAAAACATTTAATTACTTTCTTTATAAAACTTAAGTACTTACAACATCGGCCTTATTTCAACATTCTTGAAACTTCCATCTCCAGCGATCGGGAGATGGGAAATGGGGAAGGGTGAGAGATTGCGGGGGAAACCCAGTGAATATGCTCCAGTTACCGAACAACTATGTCAGACAGGTGACTAATGCTGCACCTTATATTGGATCGCACAGGAACAAACTTGTTCTGGGCAAAGTTTCATAAATACAAGGTGAACAAAATTCGTGAAAAATTTCGATAAAAAAAATTTATAGGAATTAAAGACATCTGCCCTGATAATGGACACTGTAACGCTGTCCTAAACATTAGCTAAATAAGGAGGTAGCGCAACACAGCATAAAACCCCATTTTTTTCCGTTGTTAAGAATAGTGAGGTCTATGAGATAAATACTGTAGTTAATCACATTGATTTAATTTTTCTTAGCTTATTAAGGGAGTATGAATGTTAGAGACCTCTGGATGAATTTTATAGAAGTTATTGTTACCGACTAATTAGAATGGACCACGTGACCCCAGTAGATATCTAATACCTGTGTTATTGTCATTGTCGTCTTTTTAATAGTCTAAAGGACGGTACTTTTACAGTTTTTAGCAGTATAAAGGGGGTATTATTTAAAATATTTTTCTCTCTCGCATTAACCAATACTTAGAGTACAGACCCTGTACTGCCCAGGCGAGGTCCGGGCCAAAATTAGTTACAAAAAGTGTTGATTTCGTTGTTACTCAAAAGTGTTTTAAAAACGACTCTTCATTAAAAAAGTGTTTTACAATAAAAAAGTCCACCACCCTAGATGAAATTGAAGTGACTTTGACAGCCGTAAAAATCTAAAATCATACCTAAAGTTATGGGATTTATAACGAGATGTTTCGGATGCCATTTTTGCTCAAACTGAACTAGTTGAATTTCTATATTTTTGAAGGCGTGAATTGTACACATAGTCTGCTCCATAGACATCCAATTTTAATAGACCAGAAGGTACAGATGAGGGGTAAAACCAAACTATGGAGGGTGCAGAGGGGAAAGATGTCTGTGATTTGTTAAAAAATCAATCTGACAGTATATAGGCATCTCGCATTATAATATCACCATTTAGTTCTTAAAAGAAAAACTGCTTTTTAATGAATAGACCTTTTTACGTGGGAGCGCGAATTGCCCGCCACGTTATTATCATATTTGCGTAGTCGAAATCGGCAAAGGAAAGTTCGCCCCTTTTCACACGGGAATATTTTGTTGCCGTGTTTAGTTAAGACACTTTTACAAATGTTTCATAATTTACTTACCCCTGTAACCAGCGACGAGCTCACTGGAGAAACGCCCACATTCGCTACGTTCACATATATTAGGGTTTAATGTATAGCACAAGCTCTCACTTTTGTTCGTAAAATGTGCGATGTGACCAGCACCCTGGTCAGGTCAAGAATGATGACGTCACATTTTTTAGATTCAAGCGACGCTCTCGTAAGCCCGGCTGGCTCCAAGGCGGAGCTATAGCCGGCTCCATGGGGAGGGGGAAATAATACGTTTTTATCACTTAGGGCAGGTCCAGATATATTCATATGTCCATGGTCTGCTCCAATTGATAGATTCAAGATGTATTGTAGGAGCCACTCTCGTAGTTGGTATACCTATAAGTTATAATAAATAAGTCATTTGTAAACTGTGAGATTTTTTTATTTATATATTTTTTTCATTAACTCCACACAGAAGACCGCGAGGAAAACAATTTTTCTCAGGACCTACGCCATCTTTGGGGATGCTGTATGGAGGATAGACTTCTGGAAAGGAAGGATAAACTGGAACTTGAAGAGACCAATGTTGTAGGAGGGAGAAAACGCAGCGATGTTCACATTATTAAAATAAAACTTTAAAAAATACAGGGAAGAAATTACGCAAAAAACTAAACCTTACCTTACTTTGTTTTAATAAATTTATTTACATCACACTTATTAACGTTTTATTTTAAATCTAATAAAAATAAGTTTTTAATGCGTGTAATTTTATTCATGTGTAATACTATCTATTTGTAATTTCTTCCATGTTTAATTATGGCATTCTATTACGGTTTACGTAAAATTCACGCCCTTGTAATTTTTTCCTGAGTACCTACTGACATTCCACCTCACTAAAATATATGAAGCAAACACCCTGCACCTTAACAGACACTCAAGAAATGCAATTTTCTTCCGAGACCCTTGTAAACATTCCTTATCTTCAAAATTCCTTAGCAGCGCGTTGTAATATCTTTCATTGTGGGAAAAATGTCTTAAGTCAAAAATGTGAAATATTCAGGAGAGCAAAATAAAGCTTCCATTAGTCTTCGTAAAACAAGTAAAAGTATACAGAAAAAATCAGGTACATTTTCTATATCTTTAGTTTCAACAATTAATATTTTTTTTTTACCTAGGAAAATGATCTTAAAGAAACAAAACAAAAAACGACATAAATATCAATCATTTATATCCTCAAGCCAGAGAGAGAAATCAGCACTCACAAAAACACTGAAAATGATTTATAATAATAATGATATTTAGATGACCTGTGTAGCGCCGTTTTTGTGAAGAATTACCTCAAGGGCGCTGAACAAACTTATAATATACTAGATGGCTCCCAGCATGCGTTGCAAAAGCCATATTCAAAGAAATAAATTGTTTCTCCCTGCATGTCCTTTCCCGTGCGTCCCCGTTCCCTTCCCCTCCTGCGTAGCTCTTCCACCTTACCCGCCTACCCTCTCCCCTCTCCCGCTCACCCGCCCCGCCAACCACCCTCCCCGTTCCATATATTCAGTCCCAGTACATTAAGTTTTCAAACAACTCGCGTGCCACCTATTACAAATACTTAAGCAATATGGATATATTTGACAATTTATTTCTACCTATCCCATAAACTAATGTGAACAACTATTTTAACCTTACCTACTTCACTACTACCACTTACTACTTCAACTCCTATATTTTATGGACTATATTTTGTTTCTTATATTTTATATTTCTTACCTGTATTTTGTTAACGCTTATATTTTATGTAACCTAATTTTTTTTTCTTTTAACACTTATATTTTATGTAACCTATATTTTGTTTTTAACATATATTATGTTACTTGTATTTTTTAAACACTGTAATTAAAAAAAAAATGTACTGCATTCTTTGTAAAAGCCCTATGGGCGTTTAAATAAATAAATAAAATAAAATAAATAAATTACAATTTTTTTATTTCAAATTTTCATTTTTGTATATTATAAGAACAACCAATCAAATTTGGTACCTTTCATAGGTAACTATTTAAAATATCTATAATTTAAAACACGATAAACAATTCTTTTGTTACAAAAAAAACAAATCTGCGTGCTAAATTCACATTCAAATTCACTGTCAAACGTGCGAAGTTAAAATACTCGTAGTCTACAAGTTTTCTGAAGTTATCCAATTTTCTGCGCAATTTTCTTAATTTTTCTTTCCGTAAGAACCTTCTACAAAGTATAAGAAAACGTGAAAAAGATGAATGAAATAGGTTAAGTCGTTCTGACCAAGGGAAAAAGGGATTGATTTTTATAAATATAGATTTCTACAATCTTACTTCTAACTACAAACTAGACAAACCATTATAACAACGGATGGCTAAAAATTGCATCCACCGGTTTATCGATCACCGATACGAAACTGTATGTACAATGAATATTGAACACGATGCTGCGTAAAAATGTGGGTACTGGCAGAAAATATAGAGGACCATACTTACCTGGGAGGAAATACCATATGGGTAGATGGGAAAATGTTTTAGGTTCCCGTGAAAAAAGTTCTAAGACTCTGAGGCTTTTAAGCTCTGTATGAAATATGTAAGAACTAACTTTAGTTAAAATTTGTAAAATGCCTTCACTGCTTGGTGTCTATTCACCCCAGTGATTAATATTACTTGAATGTGTTAGGAAACTTCCAAATAAGTTTTCAAATTCGTGGAGATTATGTGGTATATCTAAAAGCTTCCGAGCTTGTCACGTAGAGGGCAGTGCTAAGAGCTGTCCCAAAAGTCCGCTAGATGGCAGTTAGTTTGGGCACCAGGGGGGCTAAGGGCCTGGGTGCAGTCTGCAGGAGCTCAGTCAATTCAGATCTCATTTAGCCAGCTTCCAGTTAGGCCGACTATCGTAGTCATCACTTGTAATACGCGAAGTATTAAATAAATCCCAGATTAATATAAAAGAACTCTATTCTTTCCTAAGAAGTAATCTCCTCCCAAGACAAGTTGGAGAACTGTTTGTGTGAACACAACAGATTACACATTGCTTTCTTTACGTTTATCTTTATGTTTGCAATGAGTATTTCACTGGATCAGACGTCCTTTCTATAGGAGGCTCTCGGTTATTCTGTGGCTGAACTCGCAACACTTTTTTTGCATCATTCCCTGAGGGCCTATGTCATCTTGGGGATGCTGTGTGGGGAGATCTTTTTAGGAAAAGAATGAGAGGAAGTTCTGGGAAGGAAAAGGATATAAGGGGTGGGTAAGAATCTGTGGGTCAGTGCGTCCAAGAGTGACGGACGCATGAATCCATCCCTCCCTCTGCGGTGTAAGGCGATGTTCCAAGAGAGTACGGCTGGAGAAGTCAATGGGACTTCCTCGACCACTCTCTCCCGATCCGGCCTAAGATTATCCGTATCGGCAGCCAAGACTCGGACAAACCTCACTCAATGAACCCGGGCATCCCTGCTAAGGGAAACCAAACGTAGCGAACTGCTTGGGTTGACCCATAGCAGAGGTGTTGGTTATCCAAATAAATGGTTCCCGGGGTGGCGGTAACCATACCCGCCTCCCTCTGATGGAGTCGGCTATTATCGTAACCGTTCGTACATTAGACACGAACAACGATAGACGATAATAAAATACTACTTAACTGATAACCGTTGAGATACCACAAAACTAAGTATAACTATATATACTAATCTGTTGAAGGATGTTGAAACTACATGACTAACTTATGCAAATAGTTTAGTAGGTTAGTCAAGTACATCCCTCACCCAAACGCCCTGTCATTGACAGTTGTTATTGTAGTAATAACCTTGCTGTTTTTGAATTGTGTATATGCAAACATTAATGTAAACTAAAATAAAGTTTTTGCTGTTTGCCAAGATCGTGTTGTTTGGCGGTCCGTCCTCTCTGCCTACCCCCGTGGGAAACGGCGTGATGGTTATTTAGTTAGTTAGTTAGAGCTCTAAGATATTTTATAGATGGATTTTCTTCTGTATAAATATGGGTGTTGTGATGACCCAAAGATGTGTGTCATTAATATTTGGGAATTTTCAAATAAAAAGTTTCATTCATTCATTTTCAATTTCGGAGGCAGGAATGGGTACCACCCCCGGGACCCTTTATTGGATAACCAACACCTCTGCCATAGGTCACCCCAAGTGGTTCGCTACGTTTGGTGATTTAGCAGGGGCGCCCGGATTCATGGGGTGAGGTTTATCTAGGTCTTGGAGGTGGATGACCAGGACACACTGAACCCCAGATTCCTTCCCACCCCTTATACCCTTTTCATTCCCAGAACACTCCTCTCCTTCCTTTCCTAAAAAACCCTCCACACAGCATCCCCAAAGATGACATAGGCCCTGAGGGAATTTATTTTCCGTAGGGCCTCCTGGGTGGAGCTCATGTAAAAAAAAAAATTATTGCTTTTCCAGGTTCACAATAATGCAACTAACCATAAACATCCTTTAAACGACGATGAATCTCGGTAGGAGTCACTTTTCCAGCAGTTAAAAATTCGATAAAAGCACACTATTTACCTTACGTTGACATAATACTTAAACAAGGCTCCATACTTCCGCTTCTCAAAATACACTGGATGAATTCAACGACCTCAAACTCACGCGTACGTATAGAGGAGGAATTTCACTTCCATATTCCACCGGGCTCAGATCTGAAGATCATTTTGTTTGCGCTGTATAAGGATTTGTGACAATTATTACAAGCAATAATTGTCAGCCTGAAACACTCATTTACATTGAAAAATCTTCCGAGAAAAGATACTTGCCCACAACGGGACTTGAACCCGTGTCCTTCCGATTGCCGGTCGAATGCTCTGACCACTGAGCTATGGGGGCTTATCAAATACCCGCCAAATAATTCAATATATACTAGTGTTTCATTCAACAATTACTGCTTGTTATATTTTTTCCACCTGAAAACAACCAACTTTATTTTTGCGAGGAAGACATTGTTAGTGTTAAATCCCTCGCTAGGTGGCGTCGAGACAAATTATGTCTGCATTTATTGGGGAAATACTTAAACTTGTTAAATATTAATTATTATTTTTTAATTTATAAACTAACGTTTAGACAAGATTTTTATGCATAGCACAAAGGGTAACAATTATTACAAGCAATAATTGTCAGCCTGAAACACTCATTTACATTGAAAAATCTTCCGAGAAAAGATACTTGCCCACAACGGGACTTGAACCCGTGAATGAGTGTTTCAGGCTGACAATTATTGCTTGTAATAATTGTTACCCTTTGTGCTATGCATAAAAATCTTGTCTAAACGTTAGTTTATAAATTAAAAAATAATAAGGATTTGTGCATTACTTTTCAGTCTTCCCTCGTATTTACTATCGTTGTTAATACAACGATAACCGAACAGGGGTTTGTAAGTGGGAGATTTTTAACTTTCAGAAGTTTCTATAGGTCTGATACTTATTTTTTATGGGCTTATAAAAAGACAAATAAAAAAATACTCGATTATTTCAAAGGCAAAAGTGTATTCTACTCCATAGACATCCAAATGACTAGACAAGCAGTTACAGGTGAGGGGTCAAACCAAACCATGGAGGGCGAAGAGGGGAAAGATGACTGTGATTCGTTATACAATCAATCTGACAGTAAATAGGCATCTCGCATTCCAATATCACCAATTAGTTCTTAAAAGCAAAATCTGCTTTGAATGAATAGACCTTTTTACATGGGAGCGCGAATTGCTTGCCACGATAATAACATATTTGCTAAGGCCAAATGCTCGCCGCAAAAAGACTCGCCCCAATACACATAGCAATATTTTGTTGCCGTGTTTAGTTAAAACACTATTACAAATGTTTCATAATTTACTTACCCCTGTAACCAGCGACGAGAACACTGGAGAACCGCCCACATTCGCTATGTCTATATAATATGTACCTATAATGTATAGCGCAAGCTGCCGTTTTTGGCGTGATATTTCGTAAAACGTATAGACGTTACTTTCGCGCTGGTCACTACAAGAATGATGACGTCACATATTTTAGATTCTCTCCCCTCCCCATGGAGCGAGCTAGCGCCAAGGCGGAGCTTATAGCCGGTTCCATGGGGAGGGGGAAATATTACGTTTTTATCACTTAGGGCAGGTCCAGATATATTCATATGTCCGTGATTCTACTCGCTGTATTAAAACATCTAAAATATTTCTAAGCGATCTAATTTTTAAACCAAAATCATACGATTTTGCATAAAATTTACCAAACGCTGCTTCAAGAGATCGACGTCACGCCTGTGTACGTCATTTGGTCTATTTTTCGAGTTACGACCCTTTTCCCGCCCACGAACAGTATATCCCAACCCAACAGGGCAAAATTGAGAATTTTTATCTTTTCCCATTCTTATTTGGGAAGGTAATACTCTTCTACTATTTGTAGAGGTAGTAAGAGAAGAATAAGACTTGGTATGATATAAGTACACTAAGCACTTAGCCTTTCCATTTTGAATTTTTTATTTATGTGTATATTTGCCAAGAGAGATCTATCTCCCCAAAGCTAGTAAAACTATGCAATCTCCGATTGGGATTTACCCATTGTTGGAAAGGAGACAAAGAAGGTTGGAGAGTGCCTTCCTAACTTTATATATCGATACGTTTCTGACCATCAAATATGACTTAACCCTTCGAATAATAAGAAAATAATTTTCTGTCAACTTTTACCTGTCAAGGTTTGCGTGCAAAATTCCTGGTTCATCCCATGCATTTTAAATGTTCCTATTTATTGTTTTTTTTAAACGCTTTTGCAAAAACAAAAATTGTTCTAAAATCTAGATAAAATAATCTTTCCGATGTGTGTATTAGAAATCAACATTTTTGTTTCTAAATATTAAAATTTTAATATTGGAAATGTAAATTGGCTAAAAAATGCATTCCTGCGAATATTTGAATTAAAGTTATTAAAATAGAATAAATCCAAAATTTTAAATACCTACATATTCCCTTTCTAAACAAAATTTGTAATAAAACTGTCACCTCACTTTTTATCACTTTCATACAATTTTATTTTAAAATTTAATGTGTGATACGTCACAAATTGGCGCCAAATTAAACCGTCACTTTTGATCGGGTTTGTAAAATATCTGAACAACCTAGCTCATATAATTCTAAGACAATGAGAAGCATTATTTCATTCCGTTTCTACCATAAAAGAAATCACAAATATTTGCATGACAGAAAGAGAGATATCTAACTTTTAATAATGCACGTTCGCTCTGGGACAATCTGGGTCTCCTGTTATTATAACGGCATATGATGTTTTTGGGGCAAGTTCAAGTTAAGATGAAGCCATACTAAATAATGCAAAATCATATATAATAATATTTTTTATTTTGAAAATTTGATCGCTTAGAAGTATTATAGATGCTTCAATTAAATACTGCGTATAGAACATATTTTGGCTCCTAAAAATATCAGTCATTTTTTAATAAGTTTTTTAATAAGCCTAGAAAAAAATAAGTATTAGGTCTCTAAAAAACACTTTCAAGTGCAAACTCTCCTACTTATAAACCCTTTTTCAGATATGGTTTTATTGTATAATATGGCAAATTCAGTTTCTTTTATTATAATCGCAAAAAATGATATTTACGCCCTAACTTTTCGGCATGGGCACAAGAACATTGCCCCGGCCGGAGCGGGAAACAGACGTGTGACTCCGCGTTGCTTAGTTTCGTGAAATCAATTTTAAATTTCCGTTTTATTACAATAAACAATGCTTAAGGGAATTAATATTTTTTACAGGCCTTTACAAAATCAACCTCTAAAAAAAATTCTCAAATATCTTTTACAACCTTTCCAAAAGCTTTTTTTCAAGTATTTTTAAACTCCTCCCATAAAGGGCGTGAATTCCGATTTCGATTTTTTCCTGTACTTTTCGAAAACAACCAACGCAACGTTTCGATTCTTTCGACACGGAGATTTTAAGAGTAACTACAGTTTTTTTTAAAATCAGATATACATAGATGGTTTTGAAAGGTTACGTTTGCAAAATTTAATCAATCAAGGAATAAAACTAGAGATTTGTCTGAAACCATGGACTATTTCTTTATATAAATAGACAGATAAATGACTATTTTATTTTTAATTTTTAACTTTATGAGTAAAACCTCAAATTGTAATATTTTAAATAAATGAAGACAATATAAGCGAAACTCAATCGAAAATCTGGAAACAGAAAAATCAGAAAAACATATTGACACCTCTTGGACTTGAATCTTGCAATCATACATAAAGATAGTTGCCAATAATATATGCGTTAAAGAAAATAAAGATAATGTAGGTGGTTCTTAGTCGAAGTATGGTACAGTTAAACATGACCGAATTTCATATCGACACCGTGGCGTAGTGGTTAGCGCGTTTGCCTGGAAAGCAAGAGGTCCTGGGTTCGTGTCCCAGAGGTGTCAATATGTTTTTCTGATTTTTCTGTTTCCAGATTTCCGATTGAGTTTCGCTTATATTGTCTTCATTTATTTAAAAGATAAATGACTAGCTGAAATCCCCAGCATTGCCTGGTGTTTTTGCAGAATTTTTCGGAAGTTTCATGTTGACAGTGACCTTCTTGTTTTAAAAGTCATGTTTGCAGAATGTGGTTAATCTCGGAAAGAAATTGTAGATTAGTATCAAAATCGAACCCGCCCGGTGTTTGCTCCTTTATATAAACAGATGGATAGATATTATATTACCTTATAAGTGACACATGGCTTGGACATTTAGAGTGAATGGACGTAGAAAAAAGAGTTGTGAAAATATACAACGCAAAAGTGAATAGTAGATAGACTTGTAGTAGATATACTGGTCAGTGGTTGAGTGGGCATAGCGATTGGGTCCCACCAGAGCGTCGCGTGTTCGATTCCTCGGCTGGCTAAATCCTCCATCACAACACAAGCAACATTTTCGGCTTTCTGTGGTGGTAGTAGGAGATTTTCAAACATTGTTGGGTTATTCGTAACCCGGGAATGTTTGTCTTTCTTTTAAAAAAAAAAAATATATATATATATATATATATATATATATATATATATATGTTATGATTAAGGTTTATTAAGATTAAGGATATATATATATATATATATATATATATATATATATATACATCAAATACTTGGAGTCCGATTACATCAAACTCAGAATAACAAAATAGTACCTATACATAATAATTAATAATATATATATGGTTTCATAGTGGTTTCACACAATCAACCAGCGCTTGCCTCCTCTTGGACTATTACTAACCCATTGTCTTGTCTATAGTCATACTAACACTTATTGTATCTTATTTCCCCGCTAAGCTCTTGCATACTGCTTACTAACAACGTATGCAGAGATACTGGAGGTTTAGATTCGTTCAAAATTAAATTTAAAATTAATTGTCTTCATTTATTTAAAAGATAAATGACTAGCTGAAATCCCCAGTATTGCCTGGTCTTTTTGCAGAATTTTTCGAAGTTTCATGTTGACAGTGACCTTATTGTTTTAAAAGCCAAGTTTGCAGAATGTGGTTAATCTCGGAAAGAAATTGTAGATTAGTATCAAAATCAAACCCGCCCGGTGTTTGTAGAAATTAAATGTAGATTCGATCATTCAAAAAAATTAGAGTCCTTGCGAGAGCCTTGTGCCTTGAAGGAGTAACCATCTGTTACTTACTTATATACCAGGGCGGGTAAGTGATGGATAACCCCCAATGCTTTCACACAAACGAAGTTTTGAATTCTGTTAGTCTAAACTTAAACTTTATGTCGCACAGTACGCATATGGCTAAAGTAAGGAGTGTGTGTACGTACAGAGGGAGGTGTATAGAGATGTGTCCTTTCTATCTCTGCGAAGAAACGATTAGTAGAATAAGGTTTTAAGGCTTTGAAATGAAAATAAATAACACGAAATGTCAATATTTCTGAATTACTGTGTGCTGCCATTACTATTCTGCTTGCGGGATTTTTAAACCACAACGTTTTGTTTTACTAGATTTAAATTGGCCTCGATTTGAATTTATGTAAAACCAACCTCATTTTATTTTATCTGTCCAGTTTAAATTGTACACGCGGGTCTCCATGACATTGGTACATTCAGAGGTCAGGTAAAAATTTCTATCTGATCAACAAAATAAATTTAAAAAAAATCGACCGACAAAAACAACAGGTAAATATAACAGAATCTGTAACTTTTATTTCTTCTTTTTTTGTTGTTTATTTTTAGGGTGTTATGCCGCGTTGCGCTATCTCCTCCTTCGGCACACATCTGTCCTGATGATGGGCACTGTAACGCTGTCCGAAACGTTGGCTAAAGGAGGAGATAGCGCAACACGGCATAACACCCCAAAAATAAACAACAAAAATACTTTTGGCCGTGAAAATCTAAAATCGTATCCCTCGAATCTGTAACTATCTATTACAGTAATTTTACGCAATTCTCATTAATATTACTGGTTAGTAGATTATTGGAAAAAATGGGGTGGTTAATATCTCTAACTGTAACTTTTTTGCGTGAAAATATCTTTAATTCATCACTGGGTAAAATTTAAGCAGTTCCATTTAGTTTATTTTTTAAAGGACCTCATGATCTACACGACGACGCACGAATAACTACTGGTGAAATCCTTTACATTGTTGAGTTATGACTGATTATTTGGCTGCACAGATTGAATTTCGAGGCTTTTATCTGAGTCCCCTCCCGCTCGGATGGTCTATTCTTTGAATATATACGTCACTTAACGCCACAACCATTGAACCTCGAGATATATATATATATATAAATATTTGGCAACAACAAAAGCTTTTCATCGCTAACTCTGATTTTTAAAAGCGAAATCTATTTCGTAAATTAAGTGCTTTAATTTCTTAGAATTTATGAAAAACTAGCTGATACCTGGCATGCGTTGCTATGCCATTCAATAAAAAAATTGTTTCTCCCTGCGTGTCCTTTCCCATTCGTCCCGTTCCCCTTTCTCTCCCGCGTCCCCTTCCCCTCTCGCGTTCCCACTCCGCCTCCGCCTCCTCCATCTTCCCTCTCCTCACTCCACTCCCCCCTTCCCCCGACTCGTGAACCACCCTCCCAAGTTCCCCTCCCCCCTCCCCCCACCATCCGCGAACCCCCTACCCGAGTTCCCTTCCCCCCTCCCGCATTCCATACATTCAGTTTTCAAACAGCTCGCGTGCCACCCATTGCAAATTTCTAATGCCAGAGCTCACCAGTAGTTTTATAGAAACCTTGTCCTGACAATAACGAACACAACAAAAAAAAATATCCAATTTGGTGCAGTCGTTCGGAAGTTATGCGGGAACATACATTTCCGCGATTCATTTTTATTAATATAGAGATAGACAGACGCGTATTTGTTCGTGACTGCCACCAAAAATTAATAGAATGCATTGTCACCCAAAACGAGTGTTTTTGCCGAGTTTAAGATCGATCGGATGTCGGGATGTGGGTTAATTTCTACTTCCAAGTTTCTTGTCATTCGTACATTCATCCATTCAATCAAGAAAACAAAAATAAATTTCAAATAGATGTATTTAAAAAGGTTGTTTTTTTTTCTCTGACTCTAAGAAAAATTATGCGATTTTTATTTTAGAGATATCTTATTTGAAATTTTATTACCACATCTCTCTTTTTATAATCAATGAATATGTCATTGAAGAAGAAGATAACACTAAAAATTTAAACGAAAATGTGAAAGAGAACAAGACCCACAAAAATGGAAAAATATAATGGTCGCAACTAGGACTTTTATTTTAGAGGAGAAGTTATATTGAGTCCAAAATAATACAAATGCGTCTTCTTGAACACTTGTGTTTTATCGTGTGAATAACCTTATTATTGAATAATTAATCACTTGGTAAAAAATATAATATTACAATAAATTTGGGAGGCCGGAACGGGTACCGCCGTCCCGGGAACCTTTATTGGATAACCAACACCTCTGCCATAGGTCACCCCAAGTGGTTCGCTACGTTTGGTGATTTAGCAGGGGTGCCCGAGTTCATGGGGTGAGGTTTGTCTAGGTCTTGGAGGTGGATGACCAAGACACACTGAACCCCAGATTCCTACCTACCCCTTAAACCCTTTCCTTCCCAGAACTCTCCTCTCCTTCCTTTTCCTAAAAAAAACCCTCCACACAGCATCCCCAAAGATGACATAGGCCCTGAGGAAAATTATTTTCCTCAGCGCCTCCTGTGTGGAGCTCATATAAAAAAAAAAAAAAAAAAATATATATATAATAATAATAAATAATAAAAATACAAGCCTTAGCCTTTATTCAGACAGTAAATTACATTACATTATTTGTAACTCTTATCATGCATCCCTGTCTGTGGGTCACTAGTTGACAAAGGCCTCCTCCAAGTGTCACCATTTCTCTCTTTCATTAGCCACTCTTGTCCATGTACCATCTGCTATGCCTTTGATGTCGTCAACCACCGTCCAAATGGTCTACCTCGTTGTCTCTTCTTGTCACTTGTAAAATATGTTAGAAAGAAGAAGTATGTTAAGGAAAAGACTGTCCGATAGAATAAAAATCGAAACTTTTAAGAAATAAACAAGAACAAAAGATGTCACAAAAACAATAAAAAAGCTAAAGTGGAAGTGGTCAGGCCATACAATCAAAGGAAGTGAAAAATGATCAAAATTAGTCATGAATTGGTTCACAATAAATATAAATACAAATAAAAAATATGAAAAATTACCCAATATAAATTTTTCAACAACGTAATTAAATTCTGGTCCAATTATACTCGTGCGTACCGTATAATTAGTTGAAAATGGGTAGTTTTTAAAGTAATAAAATAACAAGATATTATAAAATGAAATTCGTTTGTACCCAAGCATTTGTATAGTTGAAGAATTGAAGCAGCAAGAACTGCGTTCATTAAAATGAAATCCCTTTTCTGCAATGACAATATCAGCTTAAAACTAAGGCAGAGAATGCTAAAATGTTATGTGTGGTCGGTCTTGCTCTATGGATGTGAAACATGGACCTTGAAAGAAAATACCATGAACAGGTTAGAGGCTTTTGAAATGTGGCTTCACCAGAGAATGCTCAAGGTCCCATGGACCGACATGATCACCAACACATAAATTCTCAGGCGGGCTAGAGCAGATAGAGAACTGCTTACATTAATAAAAATCAGGAAAATTTCATATCTGGGTCATATACTTCGAGGGGAAAAGTATCACTTGCTCCATTTGATATTGAAAGGCAAGATAGAGGGTCGCCGAGGGCCTGGTAGGAGACAAATGTCTTGGCTGCGTAACATACGAGAGTGGAACGGCATTAGAAGTGTGGAGGAGCTATTCCGAGCAGCGCAAGACAGAGAGACATTCTCAAGAGTGATCGCCAACGTCGGGGGGACCTGATACGGCACGCAAAGAAGAAGAAGATTTGTATAGTGACTAAAATGTGATCCAATATTTAAATTTTCAGCTTCATAATACGATTTATCGGAAATTAATGTTAACCCTTGGGAAAGTTAAATAGTTTGCTCCGTTTGTTCTACAACTAGGCAATTAGAAACATATTTGGCTTCAGCCTATTTATTTATAATTACTTTGCCGAGATTAAGGATGGTGCCTATTTCGCAAGTAAATAAATCAAGTCACTATTTCAAGGGAATTAAAGCCAAGAAAGTTTGGAAGTAATTATAATAATTATGCGGCTTTACATATAAACGATATTTAGATACAGGTATCGCAATAGGAGTTGAGTCGAACTCAGTAGGTACTCACATATATATGTTTTTCATGCGCACAGTGTGTTTAAAATTCTAATCGACTTCAGAAAAGAAAAATCCTATGATGAATAAAATTCGGATTAAAAATTGAAGAAAAAATTAAAGAACACACCATAAAACTTTTCAGATACTTCAAGTATCTTGACAACTACTTTGGAGGTTATCCCCCACTTACCCGCCCTGGTATAAGTAACAGATGTTACTCCTTCAAGGCTCTCACAAGATTCTATTTTTTTTTGTTAAACGAAGCTACATTTATTTATTTTGAACGATTCTAGACCTCCAGAGCACCTGCATACGTTGTTAGTAAGCAGTATGCAAGTGCTTAACAGGAAAAACAAAATGCAAATAATAGTAAACACAAATATAAAGGCAAAGGAAAAACATATTTCTGAGGCTCCTTGTGACGGCATTGCATCGTGTAAAAAAAACCTGCAAGCACCTGTTAAAAAAGAGAACATAAAAAATATAATAAAACTCAAACCAATAAAAAATGTGAATGGCATTCGGTCTGACCATAAACCACACATAGCTTCCGTGTCCCTTAGCCAACCACCCAGTGAAGCCTCAAAGAATGTTGACTGAATATTTGGGGTAAAATACACGAAAACTAAAAGAAAATTCAGCGTTGAGTAGTCAGAGGCAGGACAAAGGACAGTCAAGGTTGCTTGATCAAGCCTCAAGCCAGAAAAAGGCAACTACTGCCATACATCTGCGCTGAGGTATGTACAAAGACACATGTTGCCGACATTTTGTAAACTCGTCAGTCTTTCGTGACCAACCGAGCGATTTTGTTTCGAAAAAAGCCGTCGACACTTCAAACATGGTGTCAGACATTTTGCAAGAATAAGTAAGTAATCCGAAGAATGACTGTTTGTGTTTGGTTGTGGTATTATAAGGTCCCAAAGGGCCAAAAAAACTTTACTGTACTTCTCCATTAGTAAATGATCTCGTATTACAGAGAACACGATAAGAGAACACATCTAAGCATTTTATTGGAGCAGGAGAAGATATCACGTATATGTAGAGTTGCCTCTCAAATTCAAGCCTAGGTCCCTCATCTCATTTTCGCATATTATTTTATTTTTGTTTATGTGGCACGGGAACAGAAATGCATCTTTGGACCTTGTAGATGAGACGACAATGCATTTTTGGTTGAAAGATAAAATGTTGAGTTCCCACCATTTAAGAAGATAATTTTGCTAAATAAATTTTAGCACATCGACTCAATCGTTCACAGGTCATATAAAATGCTTGGTTTTGTTCTTCGTATAAGTAAAGTATTCAATAACCCGCGTACATTAATAATGTTATATTTTGTATTAGTCAGAAGTACACTGGAATATGCTTCGCCAATTTGGAACCCGCAATACAAAGTATACATAGATAGCATAGAACACATTCAAAACAAATTTATTAAATATCTTACCTTCAAATTCAACAATAACTTTGAATGCACATTTGAAACTTTGCAACAAAGGCGAGCAATGGCTGATTTGACATTTATACACAAAATTTTAAATAATATCATTGACTGTACTGAACGGTTAATTTTAACATAAAGCCTAGTTAACCCTAATAACCCTATAATAATAACCCTAATAGTAATGACCCTAGTTAATTTTACCATACCATTAAGACGTACACGCCATACAGAACTATTCCACACGCTTAATTACAAGATAAATGCAGCTTCTAATTCGCCAATCAATCGTGCTCTTCATATGTTCAATAATATTGGTCTAAATTCTAACATCGACATTTTCTCCGATTCACTGCCCAAATTTAAAAAGAGCATCATGTCAATAATATAAATTGTTCAATGCGCATACATACATACATACATACACACATACTCACATACATACACACACCACCTTCCCACTACATACATCACCCGGTAATTACTTAATACGCATACCATAAATAAGACACTACATGAAACACATGATAGGTACCCATCATGAAATATACTAATTAATTGTAATTTTTTTTAACCAAAGTTTCTAATGTACTGTTTGTTTCTGTTAATAAATAAAATAACATAAAGGATAGCATCAATGTGACTTTTCAAAACTATGAACAGTTTGATATCGTCAGAGAAGAAGATGGATTTTGAGTATTCAGTGATCTTTTCAATTGCATTAATGAATAAAAGAAAGAAAAGGGGTTCTAGGTTTGATCCCTGAGGAATACCGGAGTTCTATTCGTGACAAAGATGGTTTCCCTGACTGATATACTAATAACGATTTTGTAAGACGCAAGCCACGAAGGCGAGGAAATTCTGAGAGAAGTCGATGTCATTTAATTTTTTAAATTTTTATTTTTTTGTATAAGCTTTCCCTGACGAAGGAACGTTTGTTCCGAAACCGGTAGGATTTGCACATTTTATAAGTGGTTTATACAAAGTTGCATTGTTTCATTTTATTTTAAATTTTTATTTTATTTTTTATTATAGCGACTATATAAATTTTTTTTTCATACAAAATGCAATGTGAAATAAAGTATAAAATATTGTATTTCTTAGTCCTCCTCACTAGGGGGTCCTGTGCCGAGGCGGACTAAAGTTATTTAAATATAGTTCATTTGTCTTCTATGTCGCTTTTAGCGTCTTCGCTAGGATTTTCTCATTGACCTCTTTAAGCCATATTTTTATTCTTGATTTGTATTCAATTGGATTTTTTATCTGTTTTATGTCTTGGGGAAGGATATTATGGAGTTTTGTTGCAAAGTATGTATAGTTTCTTTGTCCAAATGTGGTTTTATAACATGGAATATTTTTTATATCATTTTTATTCGATCTGGTGTTATGCATACACGGTCTAGTATAGGATTCATTATTTTTGAAGAGCTTCAATAATATATTTTTGGTATATATTTGTTGTACATTTGGTACGTCAAAGTTATTGAAAATTTCAATTGAAGGCGTTCTAATTGGTACTTTCAAAATGGTCTTTATGATTCTTTTTTTTGATGTGTAGGTACGTATTTGCAGCAGATCCCCATCCTATGATTCCATATTTAATTCGAGAATGACATAACGCATAGTAGACCTTTTTCATATCATTTTTATTTAACACGTTTCTTAGATTTTGAAGAAATATATAAGGCTTGTGAGTTTTTCCGTAATACCTTTGATGTGTAGGTCCCATCTAAGATTTTCGTCAATTATTACTCCGAGATATTTTATGTTTTGTGCTTTTCGATGACGGGGCAGTAACATTGTATATTATTTTCACGGCATTCATGTAATTTTAGTTCTACTGATTTTATTGATTGGCCCCTTGAGTTCATTGAAAATGTTATATATTTTGTTTTGCTTATATTAAGGGTAAGCGAGTTGATTTTAAGCCAATTTTGAAGTGCACTAAGCCGTTTTTCACCCTCATTAAATGTATCAGTCCAATTTTCTTCTTGAAATAATAAAACAGTATCATAAGCAAAACTGATTATGTTTCCTTTAATGGTAAGGTTAGTTAAATCGTTGATGTAGATAATGAACAGAATCGGTCCCAGTGCACTTTCTTGAGGAACGCCGTAGTTTAAAGATAGAAGTTTGCTCTTTTGTTTGCCAATTTGTACTTGTTGTTCTCGCCCTGTTATATATGACTCCAATAATTTCATTGTTGATTCGGCCATTCCTATTTTTTTAGTTTAGTTAGTAATATTTTATGAGCTATTGTGTCAAAAGCTTTTTGAAGATCTATGAATAAAGCTAAACATTTTTTCCCATCATCTATGTTTTTTATGGCCATGCTTGTTAGATTTTATATGGCATCATTGGTGCTCAGATTTTCTCTAAAAACATATTGGGATGGTGATAGTAATTTGTTTTGTTCAAGAAATTGAACAATTTGCTTCTTCATTACAGTTTCCAAGATTTTTGAAAAAAAGCTTAAGAGACTTATGGGTCGGTAGTTATATATATCCTTTTTGTTACCAATTTTATGTACGGGTATAACTTTAGCTTTTTTAAGGCATGAAGCGAATACCTTTGTAGATATAGACAGATTGACCAAGTATGTCAATGGGCAGGTCAGTTCATTTTGTAGTTGTTTTATTGTTTTATTTGAGATTATGTCATTTCCCGATGATTTATTTATATTAAGGGATACAATTGCATTACTGATTTCAATATTGGTTACATCAGTTAACTTAAATTATCTATCTGGTTCATATTTTCCTTTTCTTCTGGTAAAATGCTAGTTATTGGTTGTCTGATTTTCTTTGCTAATTGTGACCCTATATTAGTAAAACAAACGTTTACGTATTCGAGAATTTTGTCCGGATGCTTTGCGAAAGAGATTTGGGTATTTTCAATTGTTAATTCCTCCATGTTCTTGTAATGGGATGATTTGTAATTTCATTAATGATTATTTTTGTAATTTCATTAATGATCTTCCATAATTTGCGCGGGTCATTGTTACATTCGCCTATTTTCTTCTTATAATAATTTTCTTTGACAGTTCGTATAACATTTTTGCAAATATTTCTGTATCTTTTGTAGTATCGTTGTATAAAAATATCACAAGGATTTAATTTAGATTTTCTATGTAAGTCATCTCTTTTTCTAATGCAATTTATAACGCTTTGAGTTATCCATGGCTTAAGATGTTGGTTTTTATACGAAATATTTTAAAATAAAATATCTGGTAGAAACCTGTATAAATCACACCGATGTATAGCAATAGAGAACTACAGTCCAATTTAATTTATTTATTTTTTTAATGAATAATGACCTTCTAACTTAAATAACTGCATTTTTATTTTTATTTTTAGAGTTAGTTTTAAAAGTTAAAATAATTGTCAAAGTTTTAATTTTTCAAGACCCTCCAAAAACCACCGAATCGTGAATCGTGTGACGTCATTACTCTTGAAAAAATAGTATGGGATCGGGCAATCAGCTGATCTACTGCCGCCATTTTGAATTCCATTGTTTGAAGTATTCCCTAGAAATGGTATTACTATTTTTTTTGTGCAGTAGTTTTTGAATATTTTCAATAATAGAGATAAACTAATAAGAGATGCCTTTATTTTTTAAACATTATTTAGGCCTAAATAATGTTTCAATAAACACAACTAAATAAACGAATAAATTAATACGATGGCTTGTGTCATATCATACATTCCCATACAATGACTTTACGGTGAAGTCACGACACGTCGAACAGTGATGTCACCTTGACGGCGTGTTTTTACGACCCGATTAAAAATGGACTTTTTAATATTTTTTTAAAAACTCTGCGTTTAATATTATTAACTAAAACTTATATATTCAGAATCAGCGTTTATTGGTCTATATAGACATTTTTTTTTTGCCAGAATATTTTTCACTGGAGTTCCTTATTGTTTAAACGACGTACCCGACTCAAGTTTTTAATATATTGTTAGATATGAAATATAAACTCCAATTGAAACAACATTGTGCAAAAAATCAACACGCCAGAATTTGCAGGCCCTACAAATAATTTTGCAAGAAAGGAGAGGGTGGGGTTGGTTTTAAACCCCCTCGGGAGGTTACGTCCGCTCATTCGTATTTATTATTCCCTCCGGATGTTTTTGTATTCAGTTCCAAGTCGCCCGTGCATAATATACTCCTATCTGATGTCCCCACTCTACTGTGGATACTTTAAAAATTCCAAAAGGGTAATGTGCTATTGATGAAAAATGCTCCGTATTATTTTTAAATGCTCATTTTTATAAGTTTTTAAAAAGAAAGACAAACATTCCCTAGTTACAAACCACCTGACAATATTTTGAATCTACCTGACAATATTTTGAATTTATCGCGTTGAATTTAATGTTTCAAAGACCCAATCTTGTCTGATTACGTCTAAAAAGGATCGAAATGAAAATCTAGTTTCTTTCAACGGTAGCAATCATCCGAACAGGCCCTCCATTGATATGCTTGGTGTAACCCTAAGTGACCAGCTCAGGTATGGGGGCTACATCGAAGCCAGAGTAAAGTTAGCCTCCCAAAAACTGGGCGTACTCTACAGGGCCCGCAGATAATTTAATAGTACATAACTGCTAACCCTGTATAAATCACAAGTGCGCCCCACGGTTGAATTTGGCAGACATCTCTGGTCTGGAGCTCCAAAATACCTGAAAAATACCCTGGACTCTGTGCAGAAACGGGCGGCCCGTTTAATAAATTCTCCCATCTTAACAGACGGATTGCAATCTTTAGAGCACAGGCGTCGGGTGGGAATGCTATCCTTATTCTACCGGTGTTACAATGGAAGATGCTCCGAGGAACTAGCATCATTGATCCCTTCGGCACCGGTGCATAGTCGGGAAACACGCCAAACGCGTGCCCAACATTTGTACACGGTTGACATTTGTCACATGAGAACGGATCGTTTCTTCGACTCGTTCTTGTGTTTAACAGCTCGGCTGTGGAATGATTTGCCGGCCTCTGTGTTTCCTCCCTCTTACAACATGGGTCTCTTCAAGACCAATTTTCATTCCTTCCCCACTTCAAAAAAACACAGCATCTCAGATGACATAGGCCTAATTTAAATAATTTTCCTCAGTGCCTCTTGTGTGGAGTTAATGTAAAAAAAATAAAATAAAAAAACCTCCTTTAGCATTGAAAAAAGACTTAGATAGTGCAGGAATTTACCCCATGACGAATATATTCAATTTGTCCATTTATCGAAGACTATGTAGTCCAGTAGAAACGTATTTGTAATTAATTTGAAAAATAAACTAATAAAACATTTTCATCAGCGGGTCTTGGCACACGTTTTTTGCTTCATATTTTGTCTCAAAGACTTCAGTTATGCTAGCTTTTGATATGACTCGACTCAAGAATTTTGATTCACTTGATCAACCCACGTCTACCTCGGGCATCCCCGACTTCTTCCTTCATTCACATTCGCTCATAATTACAATTTGTAGCTGAAAATCAGTACATGTTAATACACTAACAAAAGATATTATTCGGTTGGATGAGGTTCTTATTTTTCTTCTGCTTTCCTCTCTTATCGGAGATCGACTATCATCAGGGAAATCCTCAAGATTATTTAAACGAACAATAACAACGTACACAATGCCACGTAGGCCTTGATAGTATAATAATGCGAGTTGAGAAGTCTTTGTCTACAACGCCTTCAGCTGGAATAAGGTGTTGGTACATTTTCACAACTTCATACGATGATGAATTTCTATGGTGGCTTTTGTGTCGAGGATGTGATTTACGCATGTTTTTCTGGAAATCTATTGTTCAATAATTTAAAATGACTGATAATTTTAAAAAAATTCAAATTTAATTGACGGCAACCCGGGTGTTTATTGAAATAATATTAACATATACCAACAAGTAACCCGCCTCAATAGACAAGGTCTGCTCTGAGACGGGTAAATATAAATGCATACATATACACAGACATACACACATACAAAATTATGGTAAATTGTTGAGATGGACATAGTGGGATGGACATAATGTCATAAAACCAAAATATAAAAATAATTATTGAAAATTGTTATAAGGTTATCACGGCGTGTCATAAAACCAAAAATCTTGACAGAATTAATGAAAATGATTATAAGTTTTTCATGGAATGTATATATATAATTTCATAAAATCAAGAATTTCGTTAAAACTGTCTTCAATTAAATTTGTCTTCAATAGCAACATTTTCGCCGGTTAGTATTTATTAAGTTACTAGCAGATCCGGCCACAAGTTGCTGTGGCTAACGAAATATAATGCCATCTACTGACAACGCCATTACTCAAACTTTATAACCAACGCCATCTGTTAATTTGCATGCAAATCAAATGCCAGCCCACTCCCTTTATATATTATACTAGCTGGTACCCGGCATGCGTTGCTATGCCATTTAATAAAGAAATTGTTTCTCCCTGCGTACCCTTTCCCATTCGTCCCGTTCCACTTCCCCCCATTCCTCTCCCGCGTCCTCTTCCCCTCTCGCGTTTCCATTCCGCCTCCTCCACCTTCCCTCTCCTCACTCCATTCCCCCTTCTCTCTCCCCACTCCATTCCCCCCTTTTCTCGGTACATTTAGTTTTTAAACAGCTCGCGTACCACCTATTGCAATTTTTTTATACAAATTTCAAAATGCCAGAGCTCACCAGACAATAACAAACACAACAAAAAACGAACTATCCTATTTGGTGCAGTCGTTCGGAAGTTATGCGCGTACATGCATTTCGGCGATTCATTTTTATACAAATTTCATAATGCTAGAGTTCACCAGTAGTTTTACATAAACCTTGTCTTGACAATAACAAACACAACAAAAAAAGAATTATCCAATTTGGTGTTGTAGTTAAGAAGTTATGCGGGAACATACATTTCTGCGATTCATTTTTAATAATGTAGATAGATAGATGTTTCAACCAATTTACACAAAACCTTGACAAATTACATACCTAAATCTTCCTCATGAATCACTCTATCTATTGGCGAAACTTTTTGTAATATCTTTGGTGAAACCGCATGAAAATCCGTTGCGTAGTTTAAAAGATCTAAGCGGATAGACAGCGGGAGCGACTTTGCTGTTCACTATTTGAAGATGTGCAATCATTTCTTTTGCCATTCATTCCATGTTAGGGATAAATCGTGAACGCCGACTTCCCAATATGCCAATAACTCCCTGTTTTGAAGAAATCGCATTGGTAGGTATACCTGAAGTATGTCTTTGCCATATGTTGTTAGCACATCTCGCTGGGGTGTCTACATTCTGCCGCAGGACTAGCTCATTCATCCGGCAGAGTGTAGACACCCCCAGCGAGGTGTGCTAACACTGGCACCCCACGTTGGGCGCCAGTGTGGAATACCTAAAATAAAGTCAACCTACACGTACCTTGTCAGGGCAATAAAACAACAGCCGGAGTATACATTGCTTGTATTGGAGGGAATAGTTTAAATACAACAGTGGTTCATTTACGGTTAATAATTGAGCACAGGTAGGATTCATGGCCTAACAATAGTTAGGCCATGAATCCTAATCCTAATCCTAAAGCCTAACCAAATCTCTCTCAACCGAGCTGCCTCTGGGGTCGATTGTACGTACACGGAAATGTAAGGATACACTGCAAAAGAGGTATTACTTTGTTAGTTACTCACAGGAGCCGGGCCCGTCGTGGAGAGGTCCCAGGAACGTGCTAGCCAGGCTGCAGGGCGGGCTATGCTTAGCAGGTAAGCCACGATGGGCTTGGGGGAGCACAGGGTGTGCCTTCCTAGGCGGGAGACTCGTGCATCCTTCTCGGATCGCCGCGAAAATCTGCGCGTTTTGTATCGAGTCCGAACGGAATTCTAGAATGGCGCGTATGCACGCGTTTGAGTGACGCGGACTTCGCCTAGGGAGGTGGGGTTTTGACTGCCGGAATTTGCGGACGGCCGCAGGCCGTTGGGGAAAGGAGGCGGGGGTACAGCTGCACGGGGGTGAGGGGAGCCGTTAGCGTCCGCCAGTGGTGTAGTGTGGGAAAACCGCTACATAACAGTGTATTTTTATGGATGCCTGGTTGGGCGTTTACACAATTCATAGCTACACTTACCTACATATATTTACATATATCATAGACTCTGCTTGTAGCTTGATTGTCACATATTCCTTCCTATCCATCCCTACCATGTTCCTTGTTCCCACCCCATCACATCCCTATGTACCTGTTAACGTTACCATAACAATCAGTATCGTCAATCGAAACTCGCCGCGTAAGCATATAATTTTGCGCTCCCCGCATCCTCGAACTGAATCCGCATACCGCAAGTATATAAGTGCATGAATAAACCGGTCAAGATAGCAGAGTGTCACAAGCTACCGCAGTAAGTCCCTTCCTTCCTTTCCTTTAAAGGCATTCTTTCTACTTGTACAGTGGTCTTTCACACATCTTTATTTCAAAACACACACAAAGTCCTTCGACATCCGCATCGACACAAAACACACATCAATACCTTTTTGGCAAACTTACGATGCGTCCACGTTTTGTTATTACTAAAAAATGTTTTTTTCACGCCCATGAGTGATTCCAGATCTGCAATTTATGCCGTTTCAGTATACAATCTAAATTATAAAAACTCTTTGTTATGAAAATTGAGTAATATCGTAAAATCGAGGTTCCTTTAAATAACAACCTAGTTTGAGCGACCTTGAGTGATCTTCGAAGAGCAAACACGAACGAAGAAACTTCGGAGATGCAAAGTGGGGTTAGGTGAGTCAACTTCGATTCAGGTACGGAAAATGCAATTTTCCGTGAATACGTAACTAGATTATGCATAAAAGAATGAAAAACGCGCGGAACAAAGCCGTGAGGTGACGCCTTGAAAGGAAAATCCAACTCGAGGAATTTCCAATTAATTTCGTGAAGTTTTAAAAAGATTTTGTTTG
The DNA here is from genome assembly GCA_929108145.2 of Limnephilus rhombicus. Lineage (NCBI taxonomy): Eukaryota > Metazoa > Arthropoda > Insecta > Trichoptera > Limnephilidae > Limnephilus > Limnephilus rhombicus. Next base: position 23,003,464 of record OV815297.1, on the reverse strand, counting down.
GTCAATGAACACAGTCGTGAAAAAGAGGTGTTTTTATTATGAAGTCCAGTTGGCCGCCCCAGGCAAAGTTAATGAAAGCAAATCCAGAGGTTCTGCAGGAAAAGGCTGGGCCTGCATTGGATGGATGTCACTGAAGTGGTGAGGAAAGGGACGCCTGGAGGCACCCGCTGATGTCAACCCAATCCAAATAGGATAAGGAGAAGAAGATCCTGATGAATTTGATATGCCCAGATTTTTTTTGCATTGAATGAATCCCTTGCTGACAAGGCGACATTTGTCGGCGAACAGGTTTCCGACAACAATTGAGTACTATCGTCAGCCTTACTAATTAATGAACGTGGTGTAAATATTATACAATTGATAAACAACCAAGTATGTGAAAACATTACTAATAAACCAGAATAATATTTTTTTACATTAGCTCCACATAGGAGGCCCCGAGGAAAATAATTCTCCTCAAGGTCTATGTCATTTTTGGGGATGCTGTGTGGAGGGTCTTTTTAGAAAAGCAAGAAGTTCTGAAAAGGAAAAGGGTTTTATCGATGGGTGGGAATCTGGGGGTCAATGTGTCCAGGAATGACGGACGTATGAATCCATCCCGATTCAAATACGGCTGGAGAAGTCAAAGAGACTCCCTCAAACATTCTCTCGATACGGCCTGCTATGCAGCTGGTGGACAGATGCACCCGCCGCCAAGACCTGGACAAACCTGACCCCATGAACCCGGGCACCTCTGCTAAATCGTCAAACATAGGGTGTCCTATGGCAGAGGTTGGTAATCCAATAAATGATTCCCTGGGCGGCGATGCCTCCCAAACTTTCTGTATATAATAAAGACAAGTGCAATATAATTTATGAAAAGTAGTACTTATGTAGTATAGTTACAAAAAATACCGTGTTTAAAATATTAGAAATGCTGGCCAATTTATAAATAAGTTAATAAACAAAAACGTTGTTCTGCCATATAAATAATTTTTAGTGAATATTTTGGTTGTTAAATAAAAAATAACGAATGTATTGTAAGTGTTTGGTGATGGGATCTATTGGTCTATTGGTGATTGGATATCGACACGGTGGCGCAGTGGTTAGCGCGTTCGCCCGGTAAGCGAGAGGTCCTGGGTTCGAGTCCCAGATGTGTCAATATCTTTTTCTGATTTTTCTGTTTTCAGATTTTAGATTGAGTTTCGCTTATATTGTCTTCATTTAATTGAATTTATATTTTATTAAAATGATATTTAACTTTATTATTTCATTCAGTTTACATAAAAATATTCATGACAAGCTTGAAACTGCTCATTGTCTAAGCAATATTCAGATTAGTTCCTAATAGACGCTAATTATAGAGTTATTCATTTCGTCTTAAATTGTGTAAAAACAATATTGCCAACTTCAATCTGTTCTCTCGAATGGATCGTTGGAACAATACTATTGATTAAATAAACTTTTTTTCAAAAGAAATACAAACATTCCCGGGTACGAATAACTCAATTTGGGAGGCGGGTATGGGTACCGCCGCCCCGGGAACCATTTATTGGACAACAAACACCCCTGCCACAGGTCACCCCAAGTGTTTCTACGTTTGGTGACTTAGCAGGGGTGCCCGGGTTCATGGGATGAGGTTTGTCTAGGTCTTGGGGGCGGATACGCTTGCCCAACCACTGCGTGGCGGGATGGATCGGAGGGTTCTGATTAAGGGAGGCCATTTGACCTCTCCAGCCGGATTCTCTCGACCTATCGCCTTGCACCGCAGTATATTCATATGTCCGTCACTCCTGGCCACACTGACCCCCAGATTCCTACCCAACCCTCATACCTTTTTCCTTCCCGTATCTTCTTCTTCTTCTTTTCCCTTAAAAAACCCTCCACACAGCATCCTCAAAGATGACATAGGCCCCTAGGGAAATTGTTTCCTCGGGGCCTCCTGTGTGGAGCTAATGTAAAAAAAAAAATCTGAAAATATTTGAAAATCTTCTACTTCAAGCACAGTAAGCGGAAAATGGTGCTTGTGTCGTAATGAAGGACTTCGAGGAATCGAAATACGCCCAGGTGGGACCTGTTCGCGCATTTTTATATGGGATTGTTGCAAGAAAGTACTCAACTTTGGAGAGGTGACAGTGTGCTTTGCTGCTCAGTACAAAATAACATCTCAGACAGGGCGCATGTATCGTAACATCTTGCTGTAAGAATATTGCGATTTTTAAATTAAACATTGAGAAGTGTACACCAAAACTGGAGATCAGTGAGGCCCCATCTGCAACGGTGAGTCCTATTTTCCTTATTCCAATCTAGGCTTATCTAATTTTCCAAAAGCACAGATCTGAACTATCGACTGACTATCCATCAAAATAAATGTAGCTTCGTTTAACAACCAAAAAAATTAGAATCTTGCGAGAGCCTTGAAGGAGTAACCATCAGTTACTTATACCAGGGTGGGTAAGAGGTGGATAACCTCCACTGACCATCCATCAGGTTTTGCGAGTGTATGCTATTTAATTGTCCCGTATAACTTAGCGATTTCACGTAGTTTCGGGACTGGTCCTTTGAGGGTTGCATAGGCTTTGCTCTGCATCAAAAGAACAACGCCAATTTACAGTGGAGTCGCACTTTCGCGAAACCAGGACCCAAACGCGAGACTAACTCAGCAACTTAACGGTCTGCATAAAATACAACTAAATGTCAGTCACGCATATTTAAAATAGTCAATAATCTATCAACTTACGTGTGATGGAGAATAGTGCTGTTATTAGAAATAATTTTCCTTTTTTTTTTTTGCAATTTTTGGATTTTTTAATTAAAAATTATAAGTGTTAGAAAATTAATAAAAATAGCATTTCCTCACCATAAAAAGACGACGATCTCGTGTTTGGTTATGGAATTCTAGATCAATTTTGTACGTAAGTAATAATCAAATACTGCAAATAAATATCAAAAATATGAGCAACAAAAATACAAGATTTTAAGATTTAAAAAAAAATTATAAAAGATATGGGCTCTTATAGCAGTTTTAGGTACTTTTTAAAATTTAAGCTGTAATTAATTTATTTTTTCTCCTCTTCCTATATCTTAGCTATACAGAGTGTTAAGGCGCGTACTTGACTTACTTGAACCAGTGATTCCTGACATTAATTGGAGTATAAAATGTAAATGAAATTTTTGGTCTCCGGTGACATACTTTGTTTTTCAACAAAATCCCTGTCTCTCCCTATCCGACCCGCCACGCAGGCAGTGGGCAGGCGCAACTGCCGCCAAGACCCGGACAAATCTCACCCCATAAACCCGGTCGCGTATTTCCAAAACCTATACCGGTTCAGTCGCCTTACATTTTCCATATCAAAATTTAAATATTTAAAAATAAAATTAATTATTTCTAATTTACACATTGGAAAGATTATTTTATCTAGATTTTAGAACAATTTTTGTTTTTGCAAAGTGATAAAATTTTTCATCAATGTAGAGGTGTATTTACAATATATGGGAATGATATTAAAATAAAAATATTTAGAAATATAATTATTAATTTCTAATAAACACATCAGAAAAATTATTTTATCAAAATTTTAGAATAATTTTTTTTTGAAGTGTGACAAAAAATTACTAATGTAGAGGTATATTTAAAATGTGAATCGTCGCTACCGTGACTGAATCGGTAGGGCTTTTGGAAATACGCAACCAGGTCATCAAATGTAGCAAACCACTTGGGGTGACGTACAGCAGAAGTATTGTACCCATGCCCGCCTCCCAAATTTAAGTTTTACCTGCTACCTAATCTATATCTCTACTAGCTGACCCGGCGAAATTCATACCGCCTCAGAATCAATAACTGTTGTTATAACTTATTAGCTGAATTATATAAAAAAAAATTATTATGTTAAAAATTATGTCCGTGTTTTGTTTTTGTCAGTATTAGGGATGGAGTAGTGTGTACGGATTTATATTTTTTGTGATTTTCTTACTTTTTCACTTACTTACTGGAATAACGTTTCATTTTCCTTATACGTGTGAGGGGGATTTATTATAATTATTGTATTTTTTCTTTCGAAGGGTGCAGACATACGTTCACCGTTTGTCTCATTTTTGATTGTTGACATTTAGTGTGTATGAATTAGGAGCAGCATTATAATATGTTTAAGAACAAAAACAAAACAATCAGCGCATTAACATTTAACGTTTTTCAATCTACTAAATATTATACTTATCACAATATTCCAGCAGCTCTTTCAAAAGATGAGAATTCGTTCCATACAAAATGTGTTCTCTTCATAACTTTTTTTCGTAAATTTTTCGGATATTTTAATAGTTATTCTGCTATTCGGGTGAAGAAAAATCCAACAAATAAAAATCATAAAAATCGGTCTAGCCGTTCTTGAGTTATAAATGGTGTAACTAACCAGACCTTGTTTTATATATTTAAGATGTTCCAAAAACATTTAAACGAACAAAATTTAAATAAAACCTGCAATAGAGGTCGATTCAGGATTACAACTGAATAAAATTGTATATTTCTTACAATAATATCGCTGAAATAAGCTGAGAATTACGTCTTATAATAGGAGATCCAAAGTTCCTCGCTAGAATAAATCGTATTATGATGCTGGAGGCAATTTTACTCCTTGAATTATTTCATTTCCTTTGATGCGATATTTTGAGATCTCTGTAAAGGGAATGCCATTATTCCTTGGAAGCAAGTAATTGGGTATAATCAAAGTAATAATTATTCTTCTCTGGATGGAATATGAAATACTTGGATATTGGATTGACAACAAATAGGATATAGTTCAATAAGTAATGGTTTGATTTAAGATGGTCAGAAATGCTTGTATTTATTTATTAACGGTATAAATATACCATAAATACATATTACATGTCACAAAATATTAGTTGTAGGTAGGTAAATAGAAAATAATTTAAAAAAAGAGTTAAGTTAATTGTGGCATTTGATTAAGAAATGACACAAATGGCTACAATTACATTCAATTCATTCATAAATGATATAGTTAATATTTTTAGTAATGTCAAAGTCCTATTATTTGCTGATGATCTGAAGATTTACAGAACAATTAGAAACGATGACGATCGCGCCATTCTGCAGTAAAACCTGAACAAACTATGCGCGTGGTGTTCTGTCAATGATTTACAACTAAATATTGGTAAATGCCAGATTATTAGTTTTTACAGAGGTAAAAATCCTTTTAAATTTTCTTATGATATGAATGGTGTTAATCTTCTTCGTGTATCGCAGATTCGAGATCTTGGTGTTATATTTCACGAGAGTCTACAGTTCAATGAACACATCGATGAAATAACAAGCGATGCAATGAGAATACTAGGTTTTATCTTGAGAATGGGGGCAAATTTTAAAAGTATGTTAACATTAAAACATCTGTATTGCTCACTAGTACGAAGCAGATTAGAATACAATTCCTCTGTATGGTCACCATACTACAATGTTCATTCTCAATCATTGGAATTTTAAAATGAAAATACCAATCGAATTTATAAATTATAATTACTTACGCGTTGAAACCAGACTTCTTAAATTATCAGATAGAAGAGTGTTAATTGATTTATTATTTTTATACAAAATTATAAAATCTTTAATTGACAGCCCTAATTTGTTGGAACTAATTTGCATTAGCATACCCGCTAGACAAACTCGTAGTAAAGATACTTTTAAATGCAACAATAAACTCAACACTAATTACTCTATATACTCACCAATACCAAGAATCCATAACCTTGCGAATAAATACTGCGAATCTATAGATATATTTAGTATTGACAGTTTTTAATGTTTCAAAAATCAACTAATCTCGATTCTATCTGCTAATAATTAACTTTTATTATTTTTTTGTTTTTCTCATAAAATATTTTCTCATCTAAACCTCACCAGTAAAATGTATACTTACTTTATAATATTTTTGCAGTTCTATTTACACTTTGTTCTATGTCAGGTCTTATTATTATTGTTAATAATATGTATAAATATTTAAAGCTGAATTGTTTTAGTTTTTTGTAAGTACAACTTGTACTATTTCATTTCATTTCTTTTTTATGTTGTAATATTCTTTAACTAACGAGTCGATTGCATTCATATTTATTCTGTTTTATTGTTTATGTAAAACATGTAATTAATATTGTTAATTATATATTTGCTTCTTTTCTTATAAAAGCCCACTAGGGCGTTAATAAAATATAAAATAAAATAAAATAAAAATACTATAGTAAAAATAAAATTAATATTGATCGAAGATATAATATGAGAGAATAGCCTTCTTGTACCTAGCTTCCGTGCAGTTAAATAGATCCGCCACATCTGCGTATCAATTACTAACGTCATGTAATCTAGGTAAAAGCGAGCGTTTCGTGTACTCAGTCCTGTTGTTGTTACATTGAAACAAGATTTTGGAGCAAGTTTCTCTAGTGGGTATATGAAATTCGATGAGCTTAGTTAAATCAGGACTGTCTATTCTACCATTTACAATTTTGAACATAAATATTAAGTCGGATATAATTCTTCGATCTGAGAGTTTTAAAAAATTTAATTCTTTCATCAAGTATTTATAATTTATGTTTTCAATGGGAATACCGAGTTTAAAATTTATGTCTTAGGAAATTGTGTTGAATTTTTTCGATTGTATCTGAATGTAATTTAAAATGGAGGGACCAGATCGAGGAGTTATATTCGGCTTGACTACGTACTAAGGATGTATACAAAATTTTTACAGTTGAAATATTCCTAAAATCTCTGGTATTTCGAAGAAATTGAGATTTAGTTGAGATCTACATACGCGACAGCTCTTTCGATTTTTTTTTGGATTTTTGAGGTAAAACTTCTTTACGCACGCTCGACTTGGGGGGTAAACTGGTAAATGCGTTATGAAAAGTGGTGATGTGTTACGAAAAATGTGATGTTACAAAAAGTGTAGTGCGAACGGTAATCGATGCGAACGGTGATCGATGGCGAGGTGAACGGTCAGGCCTTTACGCACGCTTGACTTGGGGAGTGATAAGGATAAGGATAAGGTTGGTCACCCCAAGGTCGTAGGTCACCCCAAGGTCATAGGTCACTCCAAGGTCTTAGGTCACCCCAAGGAGGTCGGTCACCCCACGGTCATAGGTTACCCCAGGGTCATAGGTCACCCCATGGTCATATGTCATACGTCACCCCAAGGACAATGTCAATGTCAATGTCATATGTTCTAGTTAGTGAAATTTTACTTTAGTCGTGTGGTCTAAAGCACACTCGTTTTTTTTCTTCTGAATACCTACCGCACGAGAGTTAGAACTGCTCTCGAATGTCAGGAGCCAGTGGGACCATGGCTTCCCGAATTAGGGTACATTGTGAGTTGTGAGGCTAAAGGGAAGTGAATAAGGTAGAGAAGAGGAGGGTTTGGAAGTGTCTGGCTCTTCAGATCTGGTACGTCCAATAAACGCCCGGGTTGCTTGCAATTAAGCTAAGAGTATAAAACAATAATTTTTATTTTAAATATATATGTTAGCTTCACACAGAAAGCTCTGAGAAAAATAATTACAATCACGGTCTGTGTTATCTTAGGACAGGCTATGTGGAGGGTCTTTTTAAGGAATGGAAGGAGAGGAAGTTCTGGGGTGTGATCAAGAGAGACGAACATTCCTCCAACTGTGGTGTAAGCGATCGAGAGAGTCCAGCTGGAGAGATTGAAAGGCCTCTCTCAACCAGTTTCTCTCAATCATGTGGGCAGACGCAGCCTCCGCCAAGAACCGGACAAACCTCACCCCGTGAACCCGGGTACATCCGCTAACACACCAAACGTAGTGAACCACACGAGGTGGCCTATGGCAGAAGTCTTGGTTATCTAATAAATGGTTCCAGGGGCAGCGTTACCAACTGTCACCGATGATATTTTTACGTCATTTTTATCGATCTCACGTTTCGATCATAGAATTAACAAAATTATTTATTTTTTTTTATTTTAACTTTATGAGTAAAACCTCAAATTGTAATTTTTAAATAAATGAAGACAATATAAGCGAAACTCAATTGAAAATCTGGAAACAGAAAAATCAGAAAAACATATTGACACGGTGTCAATATGTTTTTCTGATTTTTCTATAGTCTTAATTTATTTAAATATTATTTCTATTTGTTGGGCATTACCTACATAACAATTTCTATTTGTTGGGCATTACCTACATAACAATTTCTATTTGTTGGGCATTACCTACATAACAATTTCTATTTGTTTTGCATTACCTACATAACAATTTCTAGACATTTTGTTTTGAAGAGTTTTATTTCCCATATACATTCTTACTGAAATTTTAATTTTTCTTTTACCAGTTTCGACACATCCGTACTCTTCCCAACCACCTAATTGAATTTAATCATTTTTGTACTTGAACAGAATTTTTAAGATAGTTTTAAGTTTGCTAGTGAATGACAAGGATGTGTCGAAACCGGCAGCAGAAAAATTAAAAATTAAGTAACAAATAAAAATGAAAATTAAACTCTTAAAACAAAATTAACAAAATTACGTTAAAAAAAGTCACTATAACTAAGATAATAAAGAAATGAAATTTATATCAGAGATTTTTCTATGTGTACTTTCCTCGCTGTATAAGCGAAGATAAAAAGTTTTTCATGGAAAAAAGTAAAGAATACAGCATTGTTTCGTACAATCTCGGGTTAAGTGAAGTGTTAGCACATGCCATAGATAAAGACAACGGTGTAGATGAGGGTGTATAATGAGACAATGGCGGCTTGTGTATTATCTGTGGTAGATATTTCAGACGGATGGGTTTTTGTCGTGGGTTAATAATATGAACTGGCATGACATGGATAGTGCGATGGATACAGAAATGAATACTCGGCGTGGACGATCTTAAAAAACTGCCAACATTACTATCTTTTGCGATTTTCAGCCGCTGAATAAATATTACGTTAGGAAATAATGTGCGCTTTTATAATAACCATGACGTTTCACGGTTACGGTACCGTGACGGCAAAAAATGCAATAAACATAGTTCTTTATCGCTATAATGCTGCAGCTCTATCTTACACATTAAATAATGTGACTGTTTCCTCCAAAGTAGGTACTACTTTTTTGTGAAGAGAATTGGGTTTATTTTCTTTATACGTGTGAGAGAAATGTACGGTAATTATTGTATGTTTCCTTTAGGGGGGTGAAGACATACGTTCACCGCTTGTCTTATTTTCGACAGTTGTTATTTTGTGTGTAAGAAAGAGCTGCAGCATTATATGTTTAAGAACAAAAGCTAAACCTTAAGCGCGTTGATATTTGACAATTTTCATTTTTGGAAATCACTAACACTTCAATATTATACTTGTAACTATATTCCCCACTTTCAAAATTATCGTCACGGTAAGTAAGTATTGTAGGGGTCTACGGAGACGTTACGGTGCGGTGTGTGAGAGAGATGCAAGAAAGTGATGACTTTTGCCTTTGTAGGAAACAGACCTACGTACATTGTGTATCTCATCTTTTGAAAGAGCTGTAGCATTATTGTATTAAGGAACGTGAGTTTATTGTCTTTTTTTTGCTGTCACGGTACCGTAACCGTGAAATGTCACGGTAAATATGTAAATGTTTGGATCATTTCATCATTGCTAACCCTGTGCAAATCACAAGTGCGCCCCACGGTTGAATTTGGCAGCCACCTCTAGTCAGGAGCTCCAAAATACCTGAAAAATACCCTTGATTCTGTGCCAAAACGGGCGATCCGTTTGATAGATTCTCCCATCTTAACAGACTGATTGCTATCTTAAGGCGCAAACCACACGAGCGGTTCTCCCGCCGCGGGCGCTCGCGGGAGATATTCGCCCGCCACACGCAGCGGATCTCCCGCCGCGGGTAACTGCCATGTTCAAACTACACGGGCGGTTTCCCGCGATTGAGTAAGGATCGGGCGGTTTCCCGCGGCGGTAGAACCGCTGTGTAGCATGGCGGGAAACCGCCACCCGTGTAGTTTGATATGAATCGCCAGTTTTCTCGAGCGGTTTCGATAAAAAAAAAAAAATAAAAAAAAAAAAAAAAAAAAAAAAAAAAAAAAAAAAAAAAAAAAACCAACTACCAAAGAAGGGGAGGGACTCGACAGATTGTATCAGTCATTATATAAAATTGAAAAGAACATTGAAGATTTAAAATTAAATATTGAGTCTAAATTGTATGCTGAAATTACGAAATATGGTAAATCTATTGAAGAACCAAGTAAATGTAAAAAACATGAACCTGTCATCATTATTAAGCCGAAAGATAAGGATCAAAAAAATATGGTAACAAAGGATGAAATAAAACAAAACTTAGATCCTGTTAATTTTGGTGTTACTGGAATTAGAAATTTTAAGCAAGGGGCAGTAATAGTGGAGTGCAAGAACGTAGCTGCAATACAAAAGATGGAGGAGCAAATAATTTCAAAGATAGGTGACAAATATGATGTAAAAATCCCGCAGGAAAAAAATCCATCTGTCAAAATTATAGGCTTAACCGAAAAATACTCTTTTGAAGAAATGGAAAGGAAAATTAAACGTCAAAATGAGTTTATTTTTGAACAGCACTCAAAAATAAAAGTAACATTTGTAAAAGAAACAAAAAATAAAAGAAATCAAACAAGCTACACCATATATGCTGACGTTGACGGAAAGACATACCACAGGATGTTAAAGGAAGAAAAAATAAATATTGGATGGGACAGATGCAGGGTCTTTGATAATTTAAATATCATGAGATGTTTTAAATGTAATGGGTTTAATCACAGATTGCAAAAACCTAAAATCTTCTCCAAAATGCGCAAAACATCATAATGTTAAAGATTGCACCGATGAGGATATTCAGTGCATCAATTGTATAATGACTAGCAATAGATTAGGACTGAAACTAAATAGTGGTCACTCAGCCACGAGCAAGGAATGCCCAATTTATAAAAGAAAACTAGAAGCAAAAATGAGCAGAATCTCTTTTTTATAAAAAAAAGTTACGAGAAAGATGAAATTATATACTTGAATATACAAAGCATCATGGCACATTACGAAGAGGTAAAAATACTTTTCAAGGAGAATAAACCTTTTATGCTTATGTTGAGTGAAACACATGTTACTGAAGATATTCAAGATAGTGAAATTAGATTTGAACAATATAATACCATCCGTTGCGAGTATACATAGTCGACATACAGGAGGAGTAATGATTCTCTTAAGCAATAAAATTCCATATGAAGTAATATCGAACAATCAATTTGAAAAACATTGTTGGATCTTAGCCATCACCATTAAATCAGCAACCAAGAAAGGTGTATATACTGTAATTTATAGATCGCCAAACATAAGCAAGTGCGACTTTTTAACATATTTTCAAAGATGGTCCATGGAAAATTTACAAGATGAAAATATAAACATTGTAGCCGGAGATTTTAATATAAATGTTAAAGCAAATGCAGACATATACACAAAAAAACTGAAATCTATTATTCAAGCTGCAGGGATGAAACAAATTAGTCAAAGATTTTACACGAATTACTAATATCTCAAAAACGACGATTGATCTGGTAATCTCAAATAAATTCAACTTAAATATTAATGTACTAGATAATCCTAAAATTACCGACCATAACATCATTCAAATTCTAATAAATGACAGAGAAAAATGCAACTCCAGTAAAGAAACACAAATAACAACATTTAAAAATTACAAAAAATACAATAAGGAAATTTTCATTCAATCCTTAGAGACTATAAATTGGAAGGGAATAAATCAAATGGAATATAACCAAAAAGCTGACCAGATGATATTAAACTTTAAAAAATCTATTGATAAAGTTGTTCCAGAACAGAAGATACATAAAAGAAACAATAATAAATGGTACACAAGTGAACTACGTACAATGCAGCACGATAGAGATGCATTTTACAAAAGAGCATGCCTTTTTTATTTTTATTTTTTATTTTAGTTTATTTAGGAAACAAACAGTTATACATATTTTAATAAGAAAGTAACATATTACATGATTGCATTAACCAGCGAAGTTTCCGCTACAATTTATAATATATAAACATGGATTAAAACATTAAAGAAAACATAAAGTGGTAGAAAAAAAAGAAAAATATATATATATACAACAGAAATGAAAGAAAAAAACACACACACAAATTAAAGCATATGGGATATATAAATCATCAAATATTATTACTATAATAAAAAGAAGGAAAACCAACATAATGAGAATGAAAAAAATAACATGTAGCAGGGGTGGAGAGTTCGTATTTAACAATTTGTTTTAATTTTTTCTATTATGGATTTAATAAATTGGCCTGAGGACAAATGGAAAATATCAGCGTCGTAAAAGATATCATTGTATTTTGTGCACGTCCTTCGGAGAAATGAATGTTGTGTGTAATTTGTTTTTGAGTGTGGGATGTGGAATAGTTGGTTTGACCTTGTGTTTCTTATTGGACAGTGGAAATTAATGTGTTCTAGAAGATAGTTGTTGTCAACAACGTTGTTAATGATTTTGAATAAAAATTTTTGGTCGGATATATTTCTTCTATCTTCTAAAGTTGATAAATTATGGAATGTTAATGAGTCTTTTAGGTTTTCTGAAGTTCAAAAGAATGCTTTACTAATAGTATTACGGATTGGGATAACTACAAAAAAAGCGAGAAACAAATACTCTAAAAACATAAAAAGAACGCACAATGAGTACATAAAAAATAAAATAAACTCAGAAGAAGGGGATCCCAAAAAAGTTTGGAAAAGCATAAAAGAATTAGTACATGGCGAAAACAAAGACGACATTAAAATAGTAAACTTTCCAAAAGAGATAAACGAAGAAAACATGGCTTTTTTTTTTTACATAGAATACCGCACAAGAATCTCAACTGCTCCCATCTGGAGCCAGTGAGACTATGGCATCCCCAATTGGGGTATGTTGTGAGGCTAAAGGTAGTGGGGAGGGGAAGGAGGTGGGGAAGAGGAAGGTTGGGAAGTACCTGGCTATTCAGATCTGGTCACCAAACACGGCTAAAGCCATTTTCAAGCAACGTTTCAATTCTGAATGGTGGTCTTACACCAGGGCGATACTAATAGTATCTTCCACTCTGGAACATGCCGCAAATATACTATATATTATTTTAAAATTAATTAATTGTGAAATAACACAAATTAATCAAATAAAATTTATTTGCGCATGCCGGGTTCAAACCCGCGACCTTCTGATTGTGAGTCAAGAGTCTTACTCACTGGACTACTTTAATAAATATTTTATTGAAAGTATCATTCAAATTAACAAATTAATACCCAACATTGCTGTTAACCTCACAAATGATAATATCGACCCAAACAAAGAATCATTGGTCTTCAAAAAATAAATTCAGAATATTTATTTAACATTTTAAACAATATAAAATCAAAGAATAGTACAGATGGATTAACTATTAGTAAAATAAGAGATGCTTTTCCAGTAATTGGATCTACTCTATTAAATATTATCAACGAGACGATTGAAGAAGGAAAATTTCCACAGTCATGGAAACTATCTACTATTATGCCAGTTCCAAAGATTAAAAATACCAGAAAATGTGAAGAATTTCGACCAATCAACACTTTACCAAAATATGAACAGATTTTTGAAGTAATAATAAAAGAACAAATCTTGCAATACCTAGATAAACACAATATTTTATACCAAGAACAATCAGGATTCAGATCTAATAACTCATGTGAAACAGCATTAAACGTAATTGTCGAAGAATGGAAGGAAGGAATGAATAGTAATAAATATATCATAGCAATATTTTTGGATTTTCAAAGGGCATTCGAAACTATAGATCGAGAAATACTAATAAAAAAGCTTAAAGAAATTGGTTTTTCATCTGTAGCCATTAAATTAATAGAAGAGTATTTGAAAGACAGAAAACAGATAACAAAAATTAATAATCAGTTTTCAAAACCAATGGAAAATAAATTAGGAGTACCAAAAGGGTCGGTCCTTGGACCTCTATTGTTCATACTCTATATAATTGACATGGTGAAAATATTTTCCGATATTTGCCGATGATACACTAATATACTTAATTGGAGATAACTACGAAGAACTAATACATATTTTAAATAATGAGCTAAATAATGTATCAAGATGGCTAAAAATTAATAAGCTTAAATTAAATACAAAAAAAAACAAAATGTATGGTGATCGGATACAAGAAGACATCCAGTGAAATCAAAATTAAAATTGATTGTGAAGTTATTGAAAATGTTACTGAAATTAAATATTTAGGTGTTATATTAGACTCCAAACTAACATTCAACAAGCATGCTGAATATACACAAAAGAATATTGGCAAAAAATATCTTTTTTCGGACGAATTCGGCCAAAACTATCTAGTAAAACTGCAATCACTATCTATAATTCGATTATTGCTCCACATTTTAACTATTGATCAACTATCATTTTCCTATGTAACGAATAAGAACAAAATAAGTTTCAAATTCTCCAAAACAGGGCAATGAGAATAATATTACGGCGGAATAAATTTTCAAAAGTAAACAAAATATTAAAGGAACTGAATTGGCTAACCGTAAAACAGATGCTGACCTTGAATACGATGATATTTATACATAAAATAATTAACAACATTTTACCAAAATACTTTTCAAATAAAATTGTATTCAACAAGGACATTCACAGACATAACACAAGAACATGCAAAGAAATCAGGCTTCAAAAAAAGGATAAGGCGAATACGCAGAACAGTTTGCTGTACAAGGGGATGAAGTTGTATAACAAGCTACCAGAGACTTTGAAGTCCACACCAATTGGAAAGTTCAAGACGTATTGTAGGAGCTACATAAAATTTAGTTTGCAATATGAAATATTATAATTAATTAGAAATTTGTAAACTTAAATGTAAAAATTACTAAAATAAAATTAATAAATAAAAAAAAATAGCTTGCAAATGTTATGTAGGTTTAAGTCACCGAAAAGATAACCAAAATAACTCTTTGTGGGCGTGTCTGTGTACTGAAAGTAAGCTATTTTTTCATTATATCTGCTGCAATTGATCAAACAACGAATTTCTTCCTCGAACAGCTTAACAAATTGTTAAGCCTGGCCGGGGTCTACTGATATCAGCTACACAGTTTTCTCTCTAATTGATAGAGAGCACGTCTTCTGAACATCTTTCATCGCAGACGATAACATATTGTTTGCTTTATAAGATTATACAATAATATCCACTTATTTTGGGTAAACAATACGTTCCCGTAATGTTATTTACTTGTTTCTCCTTATGGTACACAAATACAGGGAGATTGGTAATCGATGCGACATAGTGAAATGCGTAATAAAGGAGTAAAGTTCAGTCATAAACTTCGTAAGAACGTAATATAAATTCTCAACCGCTAGTGCTACATCAACTGAAATGGTGAACATGATATCTCTAATCCTGTGTATTCGAGGCCACGAGTGGTGTCCCGCAAGGGTCCCACCTCGGCCCAATATTTTTTTTTATTTTACGCACCAGATTTAAATGTCCGGGTTTAATTTTCCCCACAGGAAAAACTAAACCCTTTCACACACTTCCCAAATGATCATCTGGTCAATCCACGTTATGCAATTGCACTATATGTATTATAATTACAAAACAATACAAGAACAACATGTCAACCTACCAGAGACCAGATGGGAAAATAATTCACCGACTCCAGATATTTTCATATCAGAGGGTTCGGCTCTGTGGAATTCCTAATTGAACCTATAAATCCTACTGATCCCTCAATATAAATATTTAAAAAATCTTTTGTAATCCTACATGTATTTAAAATTACCGATTTCTGCATTTTTATATATAAATTCTTTGACAAATCTAATACGCCTAAATTTTGAATCAGAGACCTAGGTATAATGCCAGTAGCCGAAATAACAAATGGTAATATTTTTATATTCCGAGAATGCCAAATTCTTTTAATCTCATTTCCTAAATCTGTGTATTTTCTAATTTTTTCAGAAACAGTTTTTTGAATATTACAGGAATTTGGAATAGCGACATCAATGATATAAGTTATTTTTTTAATTTTGTCATGTAAAACTATATCAGGTCTATTATGACTAATTGTTCTGTCTGTTAGTATAGTTTTATCATAATATATTTTATAAAATTCATTTTCTAAAAATAAATTTGGTTCATATTCATAATATGGTACTATATTACGGCAGTCAATCAAGTTATGTTTAATTACCAAACTTTGGTGGATTATTTTTAAAACCTGATTGTGCCTAAATGTATACTCGGACGGCGCTAATATAGAACATCCCGATATAATATGTTCTATAGTTTCCGGAAAAGCCAAACATTTTCTACATAAATCATCAATTTGATTTATATCTTTGATTATATGCTTCCTATAATTTTTAGTATTAATGACTCTATCTTGAATGGCAAGCATAAATCCTTCTATTTCTGCGCTCAACTCTCCAATACTCAACCATTTGTTTGACGAAAGTTTGTCAACATACGTTTGGTTGAGATAATTGAAGTGTTTTGCATGAATAATTTTATTTGACCAGGAATCTAATAATTCCTGGTTAGTATTTATAAGAATGTTGGCATTCTCGTCATATAAATTTAAAGGTGTAATGTTTCTATCTGCCTTACAAATTATTTTGTGCATTTCTGAGCTATTAGCTTTTCTATGGAAAAAATTTCTAAGCATTTCTACCTGATTGTGTTTCAAAGATGTTATTTTGACTATACCTCTACCTCCTAAATTTCTAGGTAAATTAATTCGTTCTATAGCTGAATTTGGATGATGGCAATTAAACTTTGTTAACGTAGTTCTAATTAATCGTTCTAAACTATCTAAATCTGTATTGGACCATTTAATTATGCCAAATGAGTACGTTAATAAAGGTATTGCCCAAGTATTTATTGCTTTTACTAAATTTTTAGCAGATAGATTGCATTTTAAAATTTTTCTGATCCTAGTTTGAAATTTAATCCTAATATCATTTTTAATACTAGTGTGATCTAATCTATTCGATTGCGGGTATCCTAAATATTTATAAACCTCATCCCCTTTCATACTTTTAATTTTGAAATTTCTAAATATACCCTCGTCTCCATCTACAATTTTGCCTTTCTCTATATGGATCGTTTTACATTTATCTAAACCAAAAGTCATTTTAATATCATCTGAAAAAATTTTAACTACCTTAATCATTTTTTCTAAATTTGATGCAGAATTTGAAAATAATTTTATATCATCCATATATAATAGATGTGAAACTATACTACTCTCTCTTGTATTACCCTTAATTTTTATTCCAAACTTGCTTTTAATTAACATTTTAGACATAGGATTCAATGCTAAGCAAAACCAAAGAGGACTCAATGAGTCTCCTTGAAAAATCCCTCTTTTTATTGAAATGCCCGGTACTACTATTTTCTTACCTTTTAAATTTACTAGTAAATCTGTATTCCAAAAGGACATAATATTTTTTAAAAAGCTAATTATAATTGGGTTAACTTTATATATTTTTAATATTTTGATTAGCCACGAGTGCGGGACACTATCAAAAGCTTTTTGATAATCTATATAACAAGTATGTAAATTACGCTTTTGCTTTTGAATTTGTTTTAAAATTACAGAATCAATAACTAATTGTTCTTTACATCCCATATGTTTTCTGCGACAACCTTTTTGTTGTTCAGATAAAATATTTTTTTCATCCAAATGAGTATATATTAAATCTGTCAAGCAAGAGGTTAAAATTTTGTATATTGTCGGTAGACATGTAATGGGTCTATATTGAGAGGGATTATTAATATTTTCGCTTTTAGGTAACATATAAGTAATGCCCTTAGTTAGAAAATTAGGAAAATTTTGAGGTTGTTTGACAAGTTTTGAAAGATTTTTTGCAAAAAGAGGATGTAAAGTAGTTAGACGTTTGTACCAAAAATTATGTATCCAATCGCAACCCGTGGCTTTCCAATTATGAGTATTTTTTATAATTTTGGCTAACAATTCAACCGATATATCAGAAAAACTCATTTGTTCAATGTCTGAACAATTGAGTTCTTCATTTTCTATCCATGAACCTGCCTCATTATGTTTTATATCTTTACTCCAAATGTTTGTCCAAAAATCGCGCATATCTGATTCAGATGGCAACGGAATATTATTATTCGAAATAATATTTTGTTTATCATCAAGTTTGGAATAAAATATTTTCTCATTTTTTTGAAATAATCTATTATTATTTCTTTTATTATATGTATAATTATATCTTTTTAATCTACTAGCTTTTACACCTAATTTTTGTTTTAATAAATCTAATAAATCATTGATTATATTTTCATTATTATTACTACCAATGTTATAACCAAATTTTCTCCCAATTTCATCTACATGTCTCAAAATATTTCTACTTCTATTCCCATTTTTATATTCAATTACTCTAGCTATACTACTTCTTAAAAATACTACATCATTTTCTAATCTAATCTGCCATTCTGGTTTACTATAACTATATGATCTATCATCAGAGGTTGTTAATTTAACTCCTAACCTAGTACATATAGTGATAGCACTAGCGTACACTAACGTATGAAGATCTAAAAAACTAATATCGTCAAATATTATTTTTGGTAAAATTAAATTATTTAATTCAGAAATTAATTTAGATAATTTTTTTGACGTATGCAATTTTGGTAATTTTGGTCTAACTGTGGGCTCTATATCTATATATCTATTTATATTATTATGAAGCAAGTTAGCTAATTCTATTACATTATCATCTAGTAAGTTTAAATTTGCAATGTTGATTTCCCTAAGATTATGAATAGCGTCTAAGTTATTTGAATCTACTGTAATATCATTAGATTCTTCTACTAGAATATTATCTAAACTGTCTTCATTCAATGTATCTAATATAACATTACTACTCGTATTAGTTTGTTCTAAATTATTCTCTAATTGCAATCTATCTCCTATTTCCTTTTTTATCTGATTTAATGTTACTACAGGGATTAAATTATTTTTGAAAATTGCCCTTTTTTGGTCAGCTAATCTTTGTTCGTTTACTTGGGCAACCGGATAATTTTGTGAGAAAAGTAAATGTAATTTTTTCCTATACAATAACATATCTGTTTCTAGTTTCGTCACATAAAAATATGAACGAACGATGAACATATTGACATCGTTCGTCCATTTCATTCTCTGCCTAGGAATACCTGCTTTTGTTTTTTGGGGTCTTAGATTATCAATGTTCATCTGTAAAGATGACATAATCAACCCATTTTCATTTCCGTTGGTTGAAAATGACATTTTGTCACCGTTCAAAACAACTTGGAAATGATTATTATTATTATTCCTACATTCCAGTAACCAAGCAACTGTCGTCGTTACCTAATACTGTCATTTGTCAACAAATAATTTTCAATTTGGCCAAATTAAATATTTTAATGTAAACTACCCTTCAATACTACAAATCTATAATAAATATTATATTTTAGAATAATGTTATCAAAATAAAATATATAATTAAATTTACCTGCAAAATATATTTCAAAGTAATCTCAAAATACTGTTGTTTACCTTGGTTACTGAAGCCCTCACAAAAGGAAAAATTTTATATCGTATTTATTTATCTAAATATCCTACGGTTGACTGGCAGTTTATTTATTAGGTTATCTAATATACTTATTTTCAAATATTTATATGTTTTGGGATCAAAGCTAATTCTTTTCTTTCTGATACAATAAAAAAATCAGAGAGCCAAAATACAAGCAAACGTCGAGGCTAGCGTTGCTAAGCAACTTTTTTATTTTATTTTTTATTTATTTATTTTTATTATTACATTTATTACATACAAGATATAACAATATAAAAGGAAGCTTTGACTGTCCAACTAGGAAGGTTTCCCGTTTTAGGACAGTCAAATTGGCAGGTTGCATGTACATAATTTCACATTAATGGATTCAATAATAATTAACAATAATGGTACATATTGGGGGAGTTACTTAGATATTAGGTACAATATCAGATATAAGTTGTGTTATTCTAGGTATACATCAGTAATAAACAATAAAATCCAGGTAGGTACATGTAAAATATAAAATAAAATAAAAGTATAACATATAAATGTAAGAAAGAGAAATAAAAATAAAAATAAAAGTATTTTTTTAGGAAAATACAAATTAGCAGTAATAAACAATAAAATCCAGATAGATACATGTAAAATATAAAATAAAAATATAATATATAAATGTAAGAAAGAAAAATTAAAAAAATATATTTTTTAGGAAAATACAAAATACAAAATCGAAGAAATCAACTCAGACTACGTTTTTTAATAATTTTTCAGAATCTGTCCTACCTAAGTCTAATAACCATTTTGTAATTTTAGTACCGAAGGATGATAATTCACACAGTTTAAATTGAGAGGGGATTTTGTTGTATATTTTTGGTCCCAGGTATGAGAAAACTTTTTGATAAGCCGCAGTATTGCTTGTAGGAATGGAAAGGTCGTTTCTGCTCTTACTTCTGGTTTGATGATTATGATCGACTGTTATCGTTTTGCTTATATTTTTGTGGACGCAGATTGTTATTTTTTTTATGTAACATTGTCGAACATCAAGCACATTAAACTCCTTGAAGAGAGCGTCGCTCGAGTATCTGAAGGGTTTCTTCATAATGACGCGTAGAATGGATTTCTGTGCCTTCAGTAGCGGGTATAATATTGTTGATCCTGTTCCACCCCATCCAATGCAACCGTAGGTTATGACGGAGTTACAGAGCCCGTAGTATATTTTTTTAATGTCTTGAGTTTTTATAATTTCCCGCAATGCTATAAATATATAAATAAGCTTGCGCACTTTATTAGCTGTGTTTTCAATTTGTTGTTTCCATTTAAGGTGGTTATCCACTATTATACCTAAATATTTAATAGATTTAACACATTCAAGGGTTTCGCATTTACAAGTATGGTTATTATTTCCAAGGCTACACTTAATATTATGTATTGTGAGGTGATGAGGTGTTTTGGGTTGCCCTGCAAGGGTAGCACTAAATGTGAGATATTTAGTTTTTTGTATGTTTATTGTAAGCAAATTACTGTCCAGCCACTGTTTTACTCTGTTTATACCTGTGTTCGCAAGGTGGTGTGTTTCTATCCAATCATCTCCTTCAAACAAAATAACTGTATCGTCAGCGAACGTGATAATTTTGCCACCAATGTGTTGGTTACAAAGTTCGTTTATGTATATAATAAAGAGAAGGGGCCCAAGTGTACTTCCTTGTGGTACCCCAAAAGTGTATTTTAGTGAAGTGCTAATAGCCTCGTTAATTCTGGTTTGTTGAAATCTATTAGATATATAACTTTCTATCCATTGAAAAGCTTTTCCCTTTATTCCTATATTTCTAAGTCTCTGTAAAAGAATTTTATGAGATATTGTGTCAAATGCCTTGGCCAGGTCCAGGAAAAGGGCAATAGTTTTCTTGCCACGGTTCATATTCCCTGCAATAGTTTCCGTGAGACATGCGATGGCATCATCCGTTCCCTTACCCGACCGAAAACCGTATTGGTTTGGACTTAGAATGTTATGTTCCTCCACATATTCGTTTAACCTAGTTTTTAAAAGCTTTTCAATGACTTTGGATATCGCGCTTAAAAGAGATATTGGCCTGTAGTTTTCTACAAGAGATTTAGGTCCACTTTTGTGAATTGGGACAATTATTGATTTTTTAAAGTGATCAGGAAATATTCCTGATGCAAAACTTAAGTTGTAAATATATGATAGCGGAGCAGAAATCTGATTTTTTATTTTTTTTAGTATTTGTGTATTTAGACTATCTGGACCCTTTGCATGTGTAGTATTAAGGCTGTTGATTATTTTTAAGACCTCTTCTACAGTAGTTGGTTTAATATCAAATGAAAAAGATTGTTCCTTTGTTTCAATTGTCGATGCTAAAGAGTCTTCCGTTTTCTGGGTTTCTAATAATTTTTTTTTTGCTAGATTTGACCCAACAGATGCAAAATATTGATTAGTATGACATGCAATTGATTGATTGTCAGTTATAATCAAATTTCCGGTGTTTAATTCAGTTACCGATGTACTGGTATTTCTTTTACTTTTAGTTATGTCTCTGACAACATTCCATATGTTTTTGCTGGAATTATCTTTATCAAGTAAGAATTTATAATAACGCTCTTTACATTTGCGAATAACGGTTTTGCAAATATTACGGTATCGGTAATAGTTTTGCTGTTTAGTATCGTTCAATGGGTCTCGTTTAGCTATTTTATGAAGGTGATTTCTTTTGTGTATAAATTTAACAATGCCGTTGGTAATCCATGGGGTGAGATGTATTTTACTATATGGAATGCGTTTAATTATTGTGTGTTTTGTTATGAATGTATTGATTTCATTAATAAAATAGTTTAGAGCATTGTTAACTTCAGTCTCTTTATAAACATATTCCCAATTTTTATTTTTAAGATCATTTAATAAAGCCTCATAATTGATAATCTGTTTGTGATTAATTTTATGTTTTTTGGGTATTGAGTTTGGGATACTGATTGCAGTGGTGTAATGATCAGTGATTGTATTATGTATTACAAATGCATTTGAATTTGTTATATTTCTGGTATATATATATTATATATTATATATAATATATTATATATATATTATATATATTATATATACAATATTCTTCTTAATATTCATTAATGACATTGTAAACATATTTAAAGATGTACAAGTCCTACTTTTTGCAGATGATCTAAAATTGTTTAAAAGAATACGAAATATATATATGATTGCCTAATTTTACAAGCTAATTTAGATGAATTTTTTAAATGGTGCCAACAAAATATGTTATTTTTGAATACTGAGAAATGTCAAGTAATACGATTTTCCAGAACTCATTCTCATACTTTACATGAATATAATTTAAATAATGTTAAATTAACACCAGTATTACAAATTCGCGACTTGGGAGTTATATTCGATTCAAACTTAACATTCACACCACATATAGATAATATAACTAATAAGGCTTTAAAGATTCTTGGCTTCCTTTGTAAAACCCTAACTGATTTTAAGTCCTTGGATTGCATGAAAACACTCTACATTTCATTAGTTAGATGTCAAGTAGAATATAATTCACCTATTTGGTCCAATTTCTATAAAGTACACTAACAAAATAGAACGAGTTCAACACAAATTTCTTAGGTACTTAAATTTCAAACTCAAAATTCCAATAGAAAACATTAATTATTTAAGTTTAATGAATCGACTAAATTTAATTACGCTGTCTGACAGAAGAATCATTTCAGACCTAATTTTATTGTACATAGTCATGAACAACCTAATTGACAGCCCTGCCATCGTTGCTACTATTAAACTTCATGTACCGACAAGGAATACTTGACAAAATATAACATTCTTTTGCAACACATACACAACTTACTATCAATCACACTCACTTACCAATAGGATGCATTATTAAGGCAACCAGTTTGGTGGTATTGTAGATGTATTCGCTGATTCCCTTTGCATTCTAAAATGCAATTTAAACCAACACTTTGTGGAATCCTACAAATTATTGTAACATGGGTATAATATATTTAACGATTTGATTTGTTATTGTAATGTTTATATTATATTTTGTTCTATGTTATTGTTAAATATTACATTGTTTAAAATATTTCACGGTTTTCCACAAGATTATACAAGTGGTTTTTTTTCTTTAAAAACTACTTGTATATTCTTAAAAGTTTTTTCACTTTTGGTATGAATTCAATGTATGTGTAATCCTCGATATCTTAAATATTATTTTCTAATCTATGTAAAAGCCCCTACGGGCGTATAACAACAATAAATAAATAAACATAAATAAAATCTCTAATAAATTGAAATGGTTTCGACAAGATTCGAAAAACAAAAAAAAATCATCATATTTATTTGGTTATTTATGTTATCATACCACTTCTACGCGCTTTTACAAGCATGTTATTTGTTATTATTTTTTAATTGATAAACTTATGTTTAATAGCACAAAAAAGGGTAACAATTATTATAAGTAATAATTATTAGCCTGAAACACTCATCTTTATTGAAAAAATCTCCCGAGTAAAAATACATGCCGCCGACGGGACTCGAACTGCGTGCAGATGGAAAAATGTAATGAGCAGTAATTATTGTTGATTGAAACACTTGTATATATTGAATTATTTGGCGGGCAGGAGATAAGACGACGTAGCTCAGTGATAAGAGCAGTTGAAAATCAGAAGGACGCGGTCTCGAGTTCCGTCGGCGGCATGTATCTTTTCTAGGGAGGTTTTTTCAATGTAGATGGTGTTTCAGGCAAATAATTATTACTTAAAATAATCATGTTATTTACATAATAATTTGGTAAAACAGTTATCACGATCTAAAATATGCTTAAGTTATATAGAACCCATACAGAATAATAGTTTTATGCTAACATTGAAAATTATTGTTCAGGTATGATATTATAGCCATCTTATAATATTGCCAACTCTATTTGCAATCTAGGTACAAGCGAGTATTTAAATGACTTCTTATGATATATTTTACGTCATAATTTCTTATTATATTCATGGAATTTCAGAAGTAACTTTGTTTCGACTATCTCAATCGTACCAGATCATTTTTTTTTTCGTAAATCCTATGTTTACATATATTGAAAGGTCGAAATTACCGGATATAAATGACCGGATGCCGGGAGTGAAGAGTGGCAACGTTGTAAATCTGCCTCACGTGAATCTCTCAATGAAAACAGCACTAGAACAATAACAAACAGCGTGAGTTTTGATGTAAACAATTGCACAAGTAAACATTTTTACCAGAAAAGTTGCCTAAAAAGTTTGAATGTGTTGATTCTTGCAACGAAGTTTAATGTTTTTTTTTACAAATAAAAGTATTACATCAAATAAGAATTCTAAGGACTACAAACTTGGCGCGCCCATTTCGTATCAGTTAAGCCCCTCTTGCGACGGGGAATAGACGTCCTAGACTCCCGAATCTCTTGGTTCCGTGAAATCAATTTTAAATTTCCCTGTTATTACAATAAACAATGCGTAAAAACGAGTTAATGTTTTTTACAGGCCTTTACAAAATCAACCTGTAAAAAATTTATCAAATGCCTTTTCCAACCTCTCCAAAAGCTTTTTCTCAAATATTTTTAAACTCCTCCCAAAAAGAAGTGTGGATTCCGATTTAGAATTTTTTCTGGATTATTGGATCACCATAACGAAAACCTTTAAAAAAATACAAAATGGTTGGTCATTTGATGAAAATGTTGCATTTAATTTTCTGAGAGACTCCCCCCATCCAAATTCCTTTTGGAATCTCGTGGCAGATGCCCTGTTCTATTATTTTTATGTTATACTAGCTGAACCGACAAACGTTGTTCTGCAATATAAATTATTTGTAGCGATATATTTTGGTAAATAATAACTAATAAATAATAACGAATGTATTAAAAGTGTGTGGGGATGGGATCTATGACAGAAAAAGGAATGGGGCGCTGTAGACGATGACCGCTGTTAAAAACAAAACAAAAAACACAACAAGTAGGAAAATGAAATAAAGAAAATCAATACGAATTTCGAAGAGCAATTGAGTGTATGATATTTTTTGTCAGTCCGTCTTCAGCCAACACAAATAAGCCCGATGGTTTGCCCAAGCGAGAACATGATGCTGAATGCTGAATGTAATATCAAAATGACGCGACGCTTCTCGTGAATATCTTGATCATGTGTGAATTAAAGTTCAATGAGGTAGAAGTAGCGCCGTTTGTCATTCAACAACATAAATAATTTTGTTCTGTTTGAAATACGAAAGACAGTTAAATTTGTTCATACAAAAATACTAAAATTGCGATTAAAATATGAGAGGATGGGAGTAGGAAGGATAAAATTTGGAATTATAGGTATTTTTTGATGCCAAATAAAAAAATATATAAAAAAGAAATTGTCAAATAATATATTTTTTCTGGACAGGGACACCCTAATCACATAGCGGTATGAAATAGACTTTAAAACCTATTCTCATAACTACTAAATATACATTAAAAAAAACATAAAAATCGGTCAAGCTGTTTCGGAGGAGTGCGACCACAAATATCGTGACACGAGATTTTTATATGTAAGATTATTATTATCTTCTTCACTCTTTTGTACTTGTTTTAAAACAGCTCCATTGTCGTATGAGATGATGATGAATGTTCCGAAATATCTTTTTCTTTTGGAATATAATATTTATCAAGATCCCGAAAAATATTTTGAGAGAAAAGAAGATACCGTAGCCTTATTTTGATAAATGGTACAAAGTTGGCAATTTCTTTATGAACAAATAATAATACGAGGATCCCATGTTGAAAGCACACTAAAATATTTATTTTTGAGAATGAAATTATTAGATATTCCGTTTGTACTGAATAGTAGGTGGTAATAAGATCATCATCATCATCATCAGTCTTGACTCTACAACGTCTGGTGGGTCTTGGCCTCCTCAAGAGTCTTCATCCACTCATCTCGGTTTTGTGCCAGCTCTCTCCAGTTTAGAAGCTCCAAGGTAGATGTATCTTTGAGGACGTTGTCGCTCCATCTTAATCTTGGTCTTCCCAGGCTCCTTCGCTCTATTGGTCTTGAGTTCAGCAGGGACTTTGGTGCTTGATGCTTTGGCATTCTGTCTACATAACCCAGCCACTGAAGTCTTCCCAGTTTTATAAGTTTTGTGACGTTTAGAACCTCAAACAGAATAATAAGATCATTTTGTTTAGAATTCAAGCTAGGCCGAGAGTTAAAAAAAAACATATTTTTGTCTTAGGATTGCCTTTCAAAAACATACATTATCTACATTAAAAAACACATAAATTTGTTTAAGACCACTTTTATTTTAATCACTCTACCGGTTTCAGAAGCACCCGACCTTCGTCAGGAGAATATTATAACTGTTATAACTGTCAGTTATAATATTCTCTTCACGAAGGAAGGGTGCTTCTGAAACCGGTAGAGTGTTTAAAATAAAAATGGTCTTAACTCGTCTGCTTTTTTAGGAATAAATACATCCCAAAACACGTTATCGCGTTATATTTTCATAAGACCAAAAACGTCCCGATCGACCTTATATTTTAAAAGCTATATATCTCTCTTCCTCCCATGCAAACATATTTTTTTTTCTTTTAACCAGAAAGATAATAAAATAATGCTTCTTAATGTCTTTGAAATATGATAGCTATCTTGCATAGATATTTTACAATCTCGATCCAAAGTGACGGTTTCTGATTTTTCGCACAAAACTGAGGCTTCCTGATTGTGAGGTGCGAATATATTGAATCAAGCAGACGGGTTAAACAAATTTATGTGTTTTTTATTGTAAATTATGCGAGCCTCAAAGTTAATGCTTTTTACAAATGCATACATTATCAATTGCAGAGACTATCAGAACTTTCTCATTTAAATGAACACAGTTTGTTTATACAGCCAAGCAGTAGTCGTCGGTGGCTATAAATCGAATTGGGTAACCGTACCGTCAGGAGTATCCCAAGGGTCATTATTGGGACCATTGATCTTCAACATATACATTAATGACATTGGAAAATGTTTTCTCCACTCCAGAACGTTATTATACGCAGACGACATGAAAATATTCTCTCCTGTTACAAGTATCAATGACTGTACTCGCGTACAAGAAGATTTAAATCGCCTAAATAGCTACTGTGCACAACACAACCTTCAAATAAATGTTAAAAAATGCGGCGACATCAGCTTTACCCGAAACAAAAATCCCATTTCTTTTGATTATTCCCTTGTCACAATACTTAAAAAAATGATGGAGGCCAAAGATCTGGGAGTAGTGCTAGACCCGAAATTACTTTTTGACCGACATATTGAATCCATAGTTGCAAAAGCTTCCAAGGTACTTGGCTTCATACTCAGAACCGGCAAACACTTTAAAAAGGTAAACACTATGAAAATGCTGTACTTTGCGTATGTACGCAGTTCTCTGGAGTACGCCTCTCAAGTCTGGAATTCCAGGTACACAACTTACATATGTAGCAGCCGCGTCACCTCTGCTAAAAATACCGACGCAGGATGCCGACCCCAAAACAAACCATCAATCAACACGGGCAGGCGAAGGGAGCTGATTCAACAAACAGACGACAATGGAATTTGAAACATCAATATTATCGATCAATGACACCCGATACGAAAGCCGCGGACTAAGCAAAGGCATACCAAGAAACATCCGTCCAAACGACGAGTAAACAAAATACTCAACCCGTGTAAGATTGACAAATAATAAAAATGAACTATGGAGTCACCGTCAGCAACTCTGGGGGTCAAGACACACGCGCTTCACCCCACTGAGAAGTTCGAGAACAAAGGAATCACCCGGTATATAAACCCTGGACGGCCGATGGAGAGCACACTCACTCACACACTCACTTCACGCACTTACCCACGTTGATCGACTCTGTTTTCTCGCCGCGTTAAAACTTTGTACTGTATTTACCGACTTGCATTTATTTGTTATTATTGAATAAATCAATTGAAATCTTCTGCTGCGTTTGCTGTATATTCTCTCGGACGTAGACGACGAATACCTACAGTGGTGACCCCGACGTGATTTGAACACGCAACCTTCTGATTACAGTGGTGACCCCGACGTGATTTGAACACGCAACCGTCTGATTACAGTGGTGACCCCGAAGAACACACGCAACATCGCCTTCAGCCGAACTTCATCATCAGCCGAAGAGCCAGCGAGAGGCCCAGTATACAGCACCAGCAGCAAATTGAAACAGCACCAAAATGGCACAACCGGGATCGAGCGGAAGCGCGGCGGCCGAAATCAGCAGAGTAGCAGTGAGGATCCCACCGTTCTGCCCAGACGACCCGGAAATGTGGTTCTGCATGGCAGAAAGGAGTTTTGAAGCTTCGGGCATCGTCACCGATCAAACCAAGTTTGGGTACATCTTGGGAGCCTTGGAGCCAAGGTATGCTGCCGAGGTACGAGAAATCATTCTCAAACCGCCTGAGACCGGTGCCTACCTCCTGCTGAAGACCGAACTGACCCGCCGGTTGAGTTCAACACAAGAACAGAAGACGCGCCGGCTCCTAGAACACGAAGAGATGGGAGATAGAAAGCCGTCTCAATTCCTGCGCCACCTACGCACCCTAGCGGGTGTAGCAGTACCAGACGACGTACTCCGAACGCTGTGGATGGGCCGTCTTCCTCACACCATGCAGATGGTACTGACGACACAGAAGGACGCCGTACTGGATAAAGTGGCTGACTTGGCGGACGCAATCGCAGACTCCACGAGCAGAGCCCATATCGCAGAAATAACGCCCGGCTTTGACGCACAACTGGAAGACCGACTGCAGAGGCTGACGATGACTTTAAAGGCAGAAATACAAGACCTACGGGCGACATTAAGAAACGAGATACAAAACGTCAATGCTCCCGAGCCAACTTATGGTAGACGTGCCCGCGAAACCTTCCGCAGTCGGGATCGGGTGAGGACACGCTCGAAGTGTAGAAGCGAAGGCTACCGCCCACGCTCGCAGACCAGGAACGGAGAAAATGAAGAGGACACGTGCTGGTACCATCGCACGTTCGGAGAAAATGCTCAAAAGTGCAGAGCTCCCTGTGAATTTCGCCCGGGAAACGAACAGGTCAAGCACTGATGGCGGCCAGTAACTCCTGCCCGACTTCCAGCCGCCTATTCATCACCGACAAAAACACCAAAATCCAATATCTGATTGACACGGGCGCAGATCTCTGTGTTTTCCCCAGAAATAAACTCCGTGGACGTTACGACAAGCAACCGTACGAATTGTCAGCGGCCAATGGAACCATTATTTCTACGTACGGAGACCTCACTTTGACATTGAATATTGGACTCAGGCGGGACTTCACCTGGAGATTCGTCATCGCGGATGTCTCCAAACCCATCATTGGCGTTGATTTTTTAGCACATTTTGGGCTACTAGTTGACGTCAAGAACCGCCGCTTACGAGATCAAATGACGAAATTATCAACCCAAGGAGGTAGCAGCACCTGCGGAGTTGCTTCAATAAAAACCGTAAGGGGATCGACCATCTACCACCAACTACTACAAAAATTTCCCGACCTAACTCGCCCCGATGGCCAAATGAGAGAGACCCGGCACGCAACGAAACACCACATCCGAACGACTCCAGGACCTCCAGTCAGCGGAAGACCCAGACGGCTCGCACCGGACAGATTCCGCGCCGCCAAGAAGGAGTTCGAGACCATGGTGCGAATGGGAATTGCCAGACCTTCCGAAAGCTGCTGGTCATCACCACTCCATATGGTCCCTAAAACCGATGACCAGTGGAGACCCTGTGGCGACTACCGGGGTTTGAACGCTCGAACAATACCAGACAGGTACCCTGTTCGCCACATCCAGGACTTCGCCCAATCACTCCGGGGCAGGAAAATTTTTTCTACAATTGACCTGGTCCGGGCGTATAACCAAATTCCGGTAGCGCAGGAAGACATCGCAAAAACAGCAATTACAACCCCATTCGGACTGTTCGAATTTCCTTATATGTCCTTCGGACTACGGAATGCCGCACAAACATTCCAACGCTTTATCGACGAAGTTTTGCAAGGACTGGATTTCTGCTATGCATATATTGACGACATACTGATTGCATCGACTTCGGAAGAAGAACATCTGCAGCACCTAGAAATCCTTTTCCACCGCTTACAGAAGTATGGAGTAGTCGTCAATGCTGCGAAATGTAACTTCGGAGAATCAAGTGTCAAATTCCTAGGATACTTGGTCTCCAGCGAAGGTACGCGACCACTACCCGACAAAGTAGAGGCAATCCGACAATACACACGGCCGGCAACTACAAAGGACCTGAGACGTTTTTTGGGTATATTGAACTTCTACAGACGGTTCATACCCAAAGCCGCAGAGTCTCAAGCACCCCTCAACGAATTTCTACAAGGAAACGCTAAGGGCAAAACACCAGTGCCCTGGACACCTGAAACCATCAAGGCTTTCGAAGAATGCCGAGAAACCTTGGCGCAAGCGACATTGCTGGCACATCCGGAGAGCGATGCCCAATTGGCCATAATAAGTGACGCCTCCGATACCACCGCCGGGGCAGCATTGCAAAAACGAGTGGATGGCCAGTGGGAGCCCTTGGCATTCTTCTCGAAAAAACTGAGCCCAGCAGAGAGAAAGTACGGAGCGTATGACCGAGAGCTACTCGCTATTTATTTAGCGGTCAAGTACTTTCGTCATATGGTTGAAGCAAGGACGTTCACGATATACACAGACCACAAACCAATCACGTATGCTTTCGCCCAAAAAGCAGAAAAATGCAGTCCACGGCAGTTCCGACACCTCGATTTTATCGGACAATTTACAACGGATATACAACACGTATCCGGCAAGGATAATATAGTTGCTGACGCATTATCCAGAATCGACGCCATCGAGACACCTATTAACTATGCCGAGTTGTCAAAAGAACAAGAAACCGACGAAGAGGTGAAAAATTATCTTCTGAAAGGATCGTCTCTACGACTGGAAAAAGTCATTATTCCTGACACGAACACATCTGTATACTGTGACGTGTCAACTGGGAAATCGAGACCATTCGTTACGACAAGATTCCGAAGAGCCGCATTCAACGCGATACACAACCTTTCTCACCCGGGAATAAAAGCCACGACCAAACTCATAACACAGCGTTATGTCTGGCCTTTTATTAAAGCAGATTGCAACAAATGGGCAAGAAACTGCTTACCTTGTCAACGTAACAAAGTAACGCGACACGTAAGCGCTCCACAAGGCAACTTCCCACTGAGTTCGTCAAGGTTCGAACACGTACACATCGATATCGTCATTATGCCAATATCAGAAGGATATAGGTATTGCTTGACGTGCGTGGACCGATTCACAAGATGGCCTGAAGCTTTCCCCATCAGAGATCAAGAAGCGGAAACGGTCGCCCGCACATTCTATGAAGGATGGATTACTCGTTTTGGCGCACCAATCCGGATAACTACCGACCAAGGAAAACAATTCGAATCTAAATTATTCAGACAACTTAATCACTTGGCGGGGACAAAACAAATCCACACGACAGCCTATCATCCAGCGGCAAACGGGATGGTAGAGAGATTACATCGCCAGATGAAAACGGCTATCAAATGTCACCAGACCAACCGATGGACAGAGACATTACCAACCGTGCTAATGGGGATACGAGCTGCTTGGCGAGAAGATTTGAAATGCACATCAGCAGAACTTGTATATGGAGAGCCGCTTCGCCTTCCAGGAGAATTCCTGAACGCGAGATCTTCCGACAAGGATGACTTAACCGGTTTCGTGAAAAACCTAAGTCAACAAATGAATAATCTCCAACCGGTAGAAGGAACACGCCATAACAATAGACGAACATTCATATTCAAAGATCTTCATTCGACAACCCACGTTCTGCTACGAGACGACACTATTCGTGGACCATTACAACAAGCGTATAGCGGCCCATACGAAGTTATAAAACGCAATGGGAGAACTTACGTCATTCTCATAAATGGAAAGGAAAAAACAGTTACTATAGACCGTATAAAACCAGCATACATTATCGAAGACGGAAAATCATCTATAACACCTGCTATTATGCCATCAGCTGTATCAGTACCAGATAAGAAAACAACGAAAAAAATAACGAAACAGGAACCAAGTTCAAGGACAACAAGAAGCGGACGCAGTGTCAAGTTTCCCGAGAAATACAAAGCATAATATCGAAGAAGGAATAACAAACTTTTCAAATGTGTTATGCAAACACAAGAATGCGATTACATAAGCGAAACCCGAAGCGAACCATAATAACAGCTGACGATACAATGACCGTTCATTCACCGAACATGACGACACCAGGCGACGTAAAAATAATAGTGCGATAACAAAAAGTCGCACGCAGCGGTTTAAACAAATCTCAGAAACGCACATACAGGATGTTCTGTCAGCAAGTTTTAATAAATTATTTCGAAACAATTTTGGTATAAAAGAAGCTACAAATCGAAAATTGCTTCAGTCGACAAACAGCACGCCTTACATCATGGGACAAGCATCAAGCAAAGAAGAAGTCATCATCGCCCAGACAGGAGACATTCATGTGGAAACACACAGATTACAATGGGCAACGCTCAGCATACTATCAGTAGCAGTGCTACTGGTGGGAGTATACTACACTTGGAGGAGATGCCGGAAGCATTACAGAAGTCAAGCATTGGAGGAGCTGAGAGTCAGCGGCGGACCAGTGAAAATTTAATGAATCGTGAGGCTCCACCTCACTGGGGGCGGACCCTGTAGCAGCCGCGTCACCTCTGCTAAAAATACCGACGCAGGATGCCGACCCCAAAACAAACCATCGATCAACACGGGCAGGCGAAGGGAGCTGATTCAACAAACAGACGACAATGGAATTTGAAACATCAATATTATCGATCAATGACACCCGATACGAAAGCCGCGGACTAAGCAAAGGCATACCAAGAAACATCCGTCCAAACGACGAGTAAACAAAATACTCAACCCGTGTAAGATTGACAAATAATAAAAATGAACTATGGAGTCACCGTCAGCAACTCTGGGGGTCAAGACACACGCGCTTCACCCCACTGAGAAGTTCGAGAACAAAGGAATCACCCGGTATATAAACCCTGGACGGCCGATGGAGAGCACACTCACTCACACACTCACTTCACGCACTTACCCACGTTGATCGACTCTGTTTTCTCGCCGCGTTAAAACTTTGTACTGTATTTACCGACTTGCATTTATTTGTTATTATTGAATAAATCAATTGAAATCTTCTGCTGCGTTTGCTGTATATTCTCTCGGACGTAGACGACGAATACCTACACATAGAAAGGATTGAGAAAATACAAAATCTTTTTCTACGATACCTTGATTTTCGGGGATATCGTTCTCATCTAAGTTATGTGGAGTCAGCCACGTTTTTCAAAATCTCGTCACTACAAAATCGTAGAAATTCTGCAGACGTAATATTCTTGCAAAAGATAGCCACCTCTGCGATAGATTGCCCGGAATTACTTGAAAGAATTCAATTAAGAGTGCCCACCAGACAAACTAGACTAAATCACACACTTAACACTCCTCGATGCAACACCAACTCTAAACAAAACACATTCATTAACCGCGCTTCACACTTTTTTAACAATTCATACAATGAATTCGACTTATTCAACACAGCACCCCAAATTCTAAAAAAAAAATAAACAATAAATAACTTCTAAACATATACAAACTATTATACTCCTATACAAATAACTTATTCACTCCCAGATTAGATCCGTCCCCTTCCCCTCCCGCCCACCATCCCATCCCAATAAGCTATTATAACTATTATTACTTTTATAACTTTTTAATCTCTCTAATTAATACACACTAGTAAAAACCCATAATTGGTTCAATAACATATACATATGTAAATACACCTAAGTAAATAATGTAACTGTTGGTTTTCCAAATAAAATAAAATAAAAATAAAATAAAATAAAAATTTATGACCTCCGTCAAAAATTAAAACAAAAAAATACGCATTTCAAATGTAGAATTTAAGGCAGAAACATACTTGCGTGTCGTGGCGTGTCGTGACGCGCCAGAATCACATCGGTTTCATAGATTTATTATGGTTAGAGACATATTTGTAGGTCGTGGCGTGTCGACAAGCCAAGACGATGATTGGTTAATTTGTTGTTTTTTGGTATTGTCCGAATTGTTTTCACAAATCGGTACCAATTTAAAAAAAAAATTCAAAGCAAGATATTAACATTTCATTGAAACGGTGTTACAGACAGACAAAGGGGGGAAAAGTATTACAGGGAAAATTATACATTAAAACAAGGAAACTGGTCTCTTACACCACTGTAGCATCCCACCTGAATTCCTGCACACGTGTTATCTTTCTGAGCAATAAAACACAAGTTTAACTAATGGAAATAATTCAGAACAGAAGCACGACGTCTAAATTCTAAATAGTGCTGTAGCAGATATACTAGGATAAAAACCATGCAACGCCCACTCAATATCTTGTGTGTGGGAACGATTAGTCTACAATACACTAGTATTTATTTATAAGTTAAAAAATAAAATGTTACCAAGTTGAATAATGTTAGAATTAATAGTAAAGTTCATTGTTATCCTACGAGAAACTGCAACGATTTTAGGCTTCCTAAAACAAATTTATCGAGAACACAAAACAATATCTTCTTATATATAAAAATCTCGTGTAACGTCGCCGTCGTTTGTGGTCGCACTCCTCCGAAACGGCTTGACAGATTTATACGGATTTTTAATGTATATTTGGTAGGTATGACAATAGGTTTTAGAGTATATTTCATACCGCTAGGTGATTAGGGTGTCCCCTATGCAGAAAAAAAACTATTTTCTGACAAAAAAATTTATTTATATATTTTTTTATTTGGCATCAAAAAATACCTATATCCCCAAATTTTAACCCACCTACCCCAACCCTCTCATTTTTTAATCGCGATTTTAGTATTTTCGTATGATCAAATTTAACCTTCTTTCGTGTTTCAAATAGAACGAAATTATTTATGTTGTTGGACGACAGATGGCGCAACGTCCGCCTCAACGAACTTTCATTCATACATGCGCAAGACATTCACCAGAAGCGCAGTTGTAGGCATCTGATAAGATACAGCGCCGAATCAGCAGTTCTCTGTTGATTTTTTTGATCAGTTTAAAGTTTTTGATTATTTTAAATACCTAATAGAGATAAATTAATATAGAGACCTCTATTTTTGATGCTGAATTAATAAGGCCTAAATTAGATACGATTTTAGATTTTCACGGCCAAAAGTATTTTTGTTGTTTATTTTTGGAGTGTTATGCCGTGTTATGCTACCTCCTCCTTTAGCCAACGTTTCGGACAGCGTTATAATGTCCATCATCAGGGCAGATGTGTGCCTGATGATGGACACTGTAACGCTGGACGAGGAGAAAGCGTAACACGGCATAACACCCCAAAAATAAACAACAAAAAGGCCTAAATTATGTTTTAATAAACACGACAACTGTTATATGTCTAAATCTCAATAAACAGTACCTAACAGTACGTAAATAAACCAATAACAAGAAATTTTGATAATACCGATGTCTTGTGTCATTTCAATACAACTTCAACATGCTATCACCAGGTGACTGGAGAATTATGGAGAGCAGTGACGTCAGCACTAAAAAATCAAGATTGTCAACACAGTGTGTTTTAATGACACGATTTAAAATGGACTTTTTAATAATTTTTTCAAAACTCTACGTTTAATATTATTTAATAAAACTTGTATATTCAGAATCAGCGTTTATTGGTCTATAATCTATACATATAACATATTTTTTAAAGCCAAAAATTTTTTACTGGAGTTCCTTATCAGAGGCATTTGAAATACACAAAACCGCCATTTATATTAACAGAGACGATGGAGCTACGATTTATAGTTGTCGGTGTAAGTTAATTAAACTATATAATATTTTGAAATACCTGCACTTAATGACATTCGGTTCTCAAATTTTCCCATGATTTCTTCTTCTTTCGTATGGTGGGGGGTCAGAGGGGGACATCTAGGTCTGCGAGCCAGTCTAGGGCCTCAGGCGTTGCCCCGTGGACCTCATCAATCCCGCCGGGGAATGAATGGAGCGGGCATTCGTTGACCACATGTTAGGTGGTCTGCACCGCACCGCATTCACACATCGCCGACTCTTTAAGGCCCCATCTGTGCATCATCTGAGCACAATGGCTATGGGAGCTCCTTATCCTATTGATGGCAGTCCAGAGTTTGCGAGGCAATGAGAACCCAGGCTGCCTCTCAGTGGGGTCTTGAACGAGATGGGCGTTTTTGACGTTGGCTGGTTGCCACTCAAGCTTCCACCTATCTTCTGGGGTGAGAGATGTTTGAAGGAGTCTTTTTCCTTCGGTCCAAAAGAGTTTTTGAGACTTTAAGCGGCATGCCGGGTGAGAAAAGATATCATCGTGCAGAGGCATTTCGCTTTTTGGCAGCGCCTTCTTGTATTCCCTCAGTGTTGCAATATCTCGCCTGATATTTGGCGGGGTTATATTTGCAAGTACGGGAGCCAAGGAAGAGGAGTCGATTTTAAGGTTCTGCTGATGGTTTGCATTGTGGCATTAAGCTGAACGTCGACCATGGAAGAGTGGACGCTTCTAGCCCATACTGGAGCACAGTATTCAGCTGGTGAGAAAACCAGGGCAATGGATGCCGTTCTGAGCGTGTTGGCGTCGCATCCCTAGCTAGTACCAGCCAGCTTATTGACTAAGTTATTATATTATAGTCTTGTCCTGGTTTTTTTGCCCACTGTTTCCACGTGTTTCCGGTAATTCAGGCTCCTATCCAAAGTTACTCCAAGATAGCGGGGATGGAGGTCATGGTAAATTATTTTTTCAATCAAACTGAGTCCCAAAACTGACAGTGCATCTCTTTACAAGGATTAAGCGGCGTCTCTGGCATTAGGTTAGCTATTTTTAAGAGTACTTACTTTTAAGAGTTGGTGTCTTAATATAAGCGCAATATTTAGCCCATTAACGCTCTACGGATTTTCGCATTTCGCAAGAAAACTGTTAAATACTCTGATGTAGAATTATTTGCTGATGATGCCAAGCTATATAAGCCAATAAAAAGTCTAAACGATTGCGTCAATTTACAACATGATTTAAACAATATATTTACCTATTGCCAACAAAATCAACTATTTCTAAATGTCTCAAAATGTCATCACATTACATTTTCAAGAAATAAAAATAAAACATTATTTAATTATTCGATAAATAACAACAACATTGCAACAGTCTCAGATATTCGTGATCTTGGAATAACCCTTGATAGAAAACTACAATATAACCTTCATATACATCAAATCACAAATAAAGCTGGTAAAATGTTAGGTTTTATCATAAGAAACACAAAACTTTTTAATAGTATCAACGTCATTAAGCAACTCTACTTTGCCTACGTACGAAGTCATTTGGAGTTTGCGTCAGTTGTTTGGTCTCCATTTTATAAAATCCATACAAATAAAATTGAAGCAATTCAAAACAAATTCCTCAAATATCTTTGTTACAAGTCATGTTTTAGGTTTAATAATTATGCAGAGGCAGCTTCATACTTTAAAATTGATTCATTGAGTGTACGAAGGCATCATATGGATGCAATATTCCTGTATAAATTAGTTAACAATAATATTCAATGCCCAGAGTTGCTAAATAAAATTCAATTTAATGTACCTGCGCGTACAACACGCTCTTCTGTCCAATTCAGGGTTGATCAATGCAAGACAAACTGTAAGCAAAATTCTTGTCTGAACAGACTATGCAATAGTTACAATAGCATATTATCCAAGGTAGACATTTTCAATTCGGAACTCTCCAAAAATAAGGTGTACATAAAAGAGTATTTCTCTGATGTTTCATGAATATGTTATGTGTTTATGTTTCTATCGCTTATACTTTAATTCTGTTATGATTTTATTTATATGTACAAACTGGCTTCTTATGGTTACCAATGTATTGATATTTTTATGTAAATTTTAGTTTTATATACTTAATATTTTGTTTTACAAAATGTTTGATCTCATACTCCTTTTTTATAAATTTTAGTTTTAAAATTTGTTATTATGCTGTTTAATCAGAGGTAAAGTCACATGGAAGAAATCCATAATTGGTTTTATTTTGGCTACGCAAACATGTACAAACTAGAAAAATGTAAACTGTTGATTTCCCGAAAATAAATAAATAAATAAAACTGTCAATGTTGCATCCGAAACTGTTTTCGAATTACAGCTTCAAATACAACAGGCAAAATTGGACTGTAAATTATTCAAAACGCACTATGTTTGTTTGAAATTGGGTGATTATATATGTATGGTAAGATTATGGATAACAGAGGAAGTAGGGAAAACCAAACACTTACCATTGAGAAGCCGAACACAAAACATAAAAACTAATGACATCATCCAGTTTCTTCAAATGTTACGAGTCTTCTGGTTTTTTTACACAATGCACTTCAATTCAGTTGTTATTATTGTTTCTTTTTTCAAAATGCTTTCTTCAGCAAGGTGACATGGTTAGGGAGGGTAGGAACTGGATAAATGACATTCCGGTATAAATTATTATTTAAAAACCAAAACAGTCAAAATATGTCATATACGGCCGATTTAACATGCGTTAAGTAAAAGCTACATAATCACCCTTCAGTACGGGTTTTTAAAAAAAAAAATATCAAATAAAACTTACAACGAAGTTGCACTCCCATGAGTTATCAAAACTCATTAAAGGATCGCCAATTGGTACCTTTGAAAAGTTAATCCCAACCCAACCCACTATGCAGATACAATATATGAAGAAAAAAATTTACAAAACATTTCACAGAAGCAACATACAGACACAACATATGAAGAATCACTTTACAAATATTTCACAAAAACATGTCTTATAAGATTTTATGAATTATTATAACCACTCATTTGATTTATGTACTGTTGGTGTCAAAAAGTTAAAATAAAGTATCCTCCATTATGGACTATAGAATTGCATAAAAAAACAAAATCAGGAAAATAAATAAAAGGTACGGGCTCAAAAACATACAGACCTATTACAAGATGTTTACACGCAAAATACATGACAAGATTTAAAAAAGATATAAACTGCGCCCAACATATCTGGATGTACAAAGTTTGGTACTTGGAGATAATCAAGACAGCTATCAGAACAGAGTTTGTACCTACTTTTGACTCGTTTTCCAAATAACATTTGAAAAAATAGGATATAAATATATCGTTTCGAGATTTGTTAGAGGCACACCTGTCTTAATTCTTCAGGAAATTTGTTAAAGTTAGTGTAGGCAATGTATTCTAATGATTTCAGTCCGAACTTTGTTGAGTGTATTTTTGATATATATTTATTTATTTTATTTATTTATTTATAAAATACATGTTACATATATTAGACATTTAAGTAGATTAGATTTATTAAATCACCATACTAGGCGGCTGCCTGTTTCATGGTGATCAATTAAAGATAGTTACTTTGAGTTAAGTCTAGTGTAAACGCATGGTAAAATTGGAAAAGTTATAATAAAAAAAGAAAAGAAAAAAAGAAGTTCGCAAGGATAAGATTATGAAAATATACATAACAATATCAAAATTTTTATATTTATTTGTATGTGTGTGTTTTTATATGTGTGCTTGCGTAAGTGCACGTATATACAGGTGCACACATCCATATACACATAAACACACACACACACACACACACACAAACACACATATGCACCTACGTACATGAATACAAACATATATATACACGGTGTCCGGAAACTCGTAGTACAAGCGGGAAACTGGTAAATCTACATCACATTCGGAGTCGATTTGTGGTATAACTTTTTTGATTTGAGCTTTCGTTTTCGAGTAAATCGGGTCCGAAGTTGGAATTTTATTGGTTAAATTTGAAAAAAAATTTCACTAGGGGGTTGATTTCAGCTGTGTAATGTCTTATAAAATGCATCAAAGGGTAAACCAGGCTCAAAAGTTTTTTTAATCCTTTAGTTGCCGAAAAAATGGAAAAATAGAAATAAAATTATTTTAAAATCGAAATGCTCAGATCGAAAAAAAAATTATATTTGGGTTCTCTACGTGATGTAGATTCACCAGTTTCCCGCTTGTACTACGAGTTTCCGGGCACGTTGTATATATATATATATATACAGGCATATACGCAATACCAACACGTACATATATATACATACATACATACTTGCACGCAAACACACATATATAATTCTTCTTCACACATGTAAACAATATATACACATATACATACATACATACATTCACGTACATATACACATATATAAGTACACATCCCTATATGTCTTCTTCCTCACACATGTAAACAATATATTTAGGTACACAGAATAAAAAACCTTAACTCTGCCAAATAATATCAGTTATCTTCTATTATGTTTATTAAATTCATTGTATGTAGTTTGGTGTGTTTTCTTGTATTATATTGGTGAACGTCGTTGTTATAGTTCAGTTTTATATTTGTGTGGGCGTTGCACTGAATAATTTTAATACTGGTTGTTTTCACGACTCGTTATTTAATTCAACAGCTCGGCTTTGCAGCCATTTGCCGGCCTCTGGGTTTCCTCCCCCCTACAACACGGATCTATTAAAGACCCACGGGCCTCCTGTGTAGACTAAATGCAAAAAAAAACTTATTTAAATTTTCTGTCCAGCGGTTATGTCGCACAATTCACGAGTAAGTCAAGTCTATGCAATTGAAATAGACTGTTCCAGTTTATCTAATCATTTGAAACAAAAGCTTTTAATTATTAAAGCCGTTTCTTTCGGCCGCGCACTTAAATTTTAAAGTGAACACGAATTTCACATTAGCCGTTGAAAGTTTTTCCCGAAAGCGAGTACCATGGGAACTTTTAAGCACACAATACCAAATTAATGTCCACTCATTCCCATTATTGTGCTTTACCGAACAAAACACTTATAATTCTTTGACAAATCAGCGGCAAAGTTGACGTGGCATTATTAATGGCATAATGAAACACTAAATTAATTTAAAAAAGTATATTTTTTCGATTTTCGAAGTTTTCTTTTCGGCTGTCTGTAAATTTGTTTTGACGATCCTTGATGGTGGACTTTTTAAGGCGTCGTATCTTCGCTCAAAAAGAGGAAGATGGAGAGATATGTAATTACAAATGTTGGAGAGAGTGCGTTAAATTTCAAAACGATAAAATTGAAGCGACAATTGTGTAAATGTTTAATAAAACACGACTCGTCTAAAATAGAGAAAAAATCTCGCGGGGTTGTCTAAAACAGCATTCAAAGAAATATTGTGAATCTTACAAAATAACATTTTTTTAAAGAGCTTAATTAGCAAGGTTAGCTGATATGGGCCTTTTTCGAAAAAAAACTAGTTGGACTGCTTTCGAAATTTCGAACACGTAAAACACTGCCATTGCAGTTAAATGAAATCTCCCAGTGGAACATGGACTTCAAGCTACGTCACGAATTTTTAGCCAACCGCCGCTTAGAAAAAGTAGTACTTTGGAGGAAAGGAGGCGTCTACTAATATCTACAGGAATTCCAAAAACTGAAGAAATCGAACTAATATCTATGAGAACCAAAGTGTTGACGAATATCTACAGCACTGTTACAGAGGTTAGATTTGCAATTATGTATAGAATATTGGAATAACGTAATATTGCGTATGCAGTCTAAAAAACTTAATTTATGTAAGTATGTATGTAAAAATCCCTAATATCGGACTATTGGACACATTCAGCTGATTAGTCCAACCTACGCTCTGTAGATATTAGTTCAACCTATGCTCTGTAGATATTAGTCAACACTGGGACCGTCATAGATATTCGTCCGACCTTAGCTCTGTAGATATTAGTCAACACTCTGAAGTTCGTAGATATTAGTTCAACATATGAGCTGTATATATTCGTCCGACATACAGGCTGTAGATATTAGTATCTGGAGTCGGAGGAAACAGTTACACGTATTTTGTGTGTCACATCTTTTGTCTCACCATTATTTAATGTGTAAGAAAGAACTGCAGTATTATACTGTTAAATAACATATGTTTACTGCCTTTTTTTGCCGTCAACGTACCGTAACATCGCCGTATGAATCGTCAAGGCAATTATCAATGCGCTCAATGCGTCACAACACTGGGAATGTTTGTATTTCTGTAAAAAACCTCCTTTGACGACCTCCGTAGTCCAGTGGGTAAGACTCTTGACTCACAATCCGGAGGTCGCGGGTTCGAACCCGGCATGCGCAAATAAATTTTATTTGATTAATTTGTGTTATTTCACAATTAATTCATTTAAAA
Organism: Limnephilus rhombicus; assembly: GCA_929108145.2. Lineage (NCBI taxonomy): Eukaryota > Metazoa > Arthropoda > Insecta > Trichoptera > Limnephilidae > Limnephilus > Limnephilus rhombicus. The sequence continues at coordinate 22,960,468 of OV815297.1, read as the reverse complement.
TAATATATAGTATATTTGCGGCATGTTCCAGAGTGGAAGATACTATCAGTATCGCCCTGGTGTAAGACCACCATTCAGAATTGAAACGTTGCTTGAAAATTGCTTTAGCCGTGTTTGGTGACCAGATCTGGACAGCCAGGTACTTCCCAACCTTCCTCTTCCCCACCTCCTTCCCCTCCCCACTACCTTCAGCCTCACAACATACCCCATTTGGGGATGCCATAGTCTCACTGGCTCCAGACGGGAGCAGTTGAGATTCTTGTGCGGTATTCACTGTAAAAAAAAATAAAAAAAATTTATGTTACAAAAACAATGATTTATTGTTAAAGTACTCGTTTTGACACAATTCTCCCGTATTTCGATAAAGAGCAATTTTACATATTTGGAGAAAACGGGGTCTGTGCTCATAAAGACTATATAAATCATTTCAGGCCCAAGATTTTGGCATAAATTTAGTTATTTATATGAAATTCTGGGTTTTGATGCGGGCGCCTAGAATGCTATTTATTTAGGGTTTAACTTTCAAATGCCGTCGCAGCCTTAATAAACTAAAATACTGTAAACATATTTTAGAAAAACAAAGATTTAAGATTACAGAAGCGTCTGTACAAAATACGTATAAATCGCATTCAAAATACATATAAACTTACATATTAATCAACGTTTAATCTCATTTTTAAAGTAAACAAAGTGATAATAATATTTCTAATAACTACATAAAACAATGTCAGATTTTCTATAACAATTTTGGCAGAAAACAATCGTTGGCATATGGAGCACCTAGTCTTTCAATTATTTTTTAATTGCCGGCAAACGGGCGTTTATTGAAATAACATTATCATATACAAACAAGTATGTAACCCGCCTTACTAGACGATGTCTGTATGTATAGAATCTAGATAAAATTATTGGAATTTGTTGATGGTTATCATAAAATCAAAACTCTGAAACGAATTATTGTTAATTGCTAAAAGGTTATCGTGGGACAGAGTGTCATAAAACCAAAAATAAAAAAGAATTATTGAAAATTGTTACAAGATCATCATGGTCTACAAAGTATCATAAAATCATATATCTTAATAGAATTAATGGAAATTGTTATAAGTTTATCATGGAATGTTTATATATAGTTTCATAAAATCAAAAATTTCGTTAAAACTTTAAAAACACATAGTAACGCCAACATCTAATTTATTTATATTCTATCTTTGGTTCTTTGACACATATAATATCTTTTGTATTGTGGTGGTTGGATAGCTCCAGAAGATGAATCATGGTCATCATCTTCATGAATCCGTTTTTTCGCTTTAGTCGCGTGGGGTATTTAACACCCCAAACGCGCTCTCTTAGCTCAACCACACACAATCGAACACCGCTCGCGACTGATTAACACGCGCTTACACGGGGTTACTAAAAGAAATAGCGCGTTAAATTTAAATTTGAAAAAATTGTTGGCTTTCAAACACGGTCTGGGGTGTTTGGCACCCCACGCGAGTAATTAAAGGTTACGAGTACTTTCTTAATTAAAACCATAATGCATTTTATGTAAAAAAAAGGCCAGAAGGCCGGCGTAAGTCCAGTGGTAAGGCTCCTGACACGCAATCGGAAGGTCGCGGAATCGAATCCCGGCATGGCAAGTAAATTTTATTTGATTAATTTGTGTTATTTCAAAATTTATTCATTTAAAAATAATATATAGTATATTTGCGGCACGTTTCAGAGTGGAAGATACTCCAAGTATCGCCCTGTTGTAAGACCACCATTCAGAATTGAAAGGTTGCTTGAAATGGCTATAGCCGTGTTTTGTGACCAGATCTGAATATCCTGGTACTTCCCCACCTTCCTCTTGCCGATCTCCTTCCCCTCCCCACTACCTTCCGCCTCACAACTTACCCAAATTGGGGATGATCTTACCCTATTTTTATTGGTATATATATTATTTGTTTTTTTTTTTTTTTCATTGGAATATTGTTATTTTATCTGTATAAACATTGTAATTATAATAAAACAAATAATATTATATAAACATTGTAATTAAATAAATGTGGTTAGCTGGAAGAAATGGGGTCTACCCATAAGCTACACCTTTTGTAATTATTATTTTACAATAAATATTTTTAGATTTCATTTGATTTGATTTGATGCCATAGTCTCACTGGCTTCATGTAAAAAAAACTGCTAAGACATCAAACGCAGCTAACCACTTGGGATGACCTATACGCCTACACACCTCGCAAATTGGTTATTAAAACGGAAAAAAATGTAAATATGAAAATGTTTGATGAATTTCACCAGAAATAATGAAAAAATTAGCTTTTTACAACACGTTTATTCTTTTCCTGTCATGTGATATAATGTTTATTCTACAATTATTGTATATTAAACGTATTTTTTTAAATAAACGTATTTTGTAAGCATTTACAAAATTCAAATACTGCTTCTTACCGAGGTTTTAATATTGTATTTTTAAATGCGTTAGTACGTGCCTGAAAGAAGCTTTCAAAATGTTACAAGTGTTTTTCAAAGGCTTATTCTCATATTAAAAATAACGTGGGATGTTTACAGACCCCAATTTATTCCGTGAATTTGTGTTGTTTTACCAAAAATGAAATATCCGCCGTATTATGGTGTTATTATGGGATGTTTTGGGTAGGTAACTTGTTCAGTTTTGACTGACGAAAATAAAATAAGAATACGAGTATTTTTATTAATTTTAAATCGCGGTTTTCGTGAAAAATCGTCTCTAAATCACCTACAAATTCAGAAGTTGCAGGTTCGAATAACAAATGCGCAAGTATCACAATAAATTATTTTAAATAATATATTATAACACATTTGCGAAGCATTATGCAGGATACTGCTTGCTAGCAACATTAATTATATAATCATGTACCTACTGTATCTACATTTTCTTATCACCATGTGAAATCTTATATTACGTATGCAATCTTCTTATGGAAATTTATCAAATAATATTTATTTATTTATTTACATATGCATTTATATTACAATACATTACAATGTGTTACTTTGTCTGTCCAACTGGGAAGAATACCCGTTTCAGGACAGCCAAATTGTATATTTAGTTCATAATATTCTTAACAAAGGAATGGTTTCGTTCAAGATATCACGGGAATTTGCTTCTGTCAAAACAACTTTTGAGAACATTAAGAACTGTATATAATTAAGGGATGGTTTATTTATGTCTTTAAAAGAATCGCATAGTTGTGATTTTTTTCAAGGTCAATTTGGAGAACATTAATAAATGCATTCAGAGTGAACGCATTTATTAATGTTCTATGAGTGTTTTCTTTAGTGAGATTACAAGTAGGAGATTCTTTCCAGGCCATTTTAGAGAACATTTATAATTGCATAATCAGAATTTACACATTTATAAACCAATATTTGACATATGAATTTCCAATGTATTTATGACTATTTAATTTAAATAAAGTACTATAATTTTTAGAATTTCTTAAATAGTAGAAATTACACAATTATAATCCAAATATATGACAAATGATTTTTTCGAGCTCGTTTTGGAGAACATTAATTTATTTGTTTGTTTATTTATTTCTTTTATTTTACGCCCAGAGGGCTTTTACATAAATAATAAAGGCAGTACTTCCATCTTTAACACGAGAAAACAAATAGTTTAGATAAAGTTACGATGGGATTAAAAACTATATAAATTAAATAAAAATATAAGCAACAAAAATTTAGTACAGTGAGAAATATAATATCAATAGGTTACGATTAAAAAAAATACGTACATAATATAAAAATCTAACCAACAAAAATTTAAAAGTAAGGGATCCAAGGTTTGCAAAATTGCAACATTAACCATGTCTTTAACACCTATAAATATGTTTCGCTGTGTCAAGCCGATGCGATGTATCGATGGTACCGACCTCCTGTACCTCTCTATGGAGTTGCAGGAGTTCGAAACTATCGGAACTTTCCAAAAAAAAACAACATGTACATATTTAATATAACAAAAATGTATGTGTACATATATGCAAATATCTTTATCTGATTACATACATACATATATTTTTAATAAATATAATATGTTATTTACCCGCCTCGGAACAGACTCTGTCTATTGAGGTAGGTAAAAGAAATTATTATATTCATTGAGGTATATAAATAGAGAAGCAAACTTCATTACCGCTCATCAAAAAAAGCGTAACCACTCTACAACAGACTGTAACGACGAAGCTTTGGAATCCCTAAACATTTGAAAGTAAACATATATTTGACCCACTTGCACAAGTCACGAGAACATTACAACCGCTAGGATTAGACAAAGCCAGAAACGCAAACCTGCAATAGCGGCTTGGTGTTGCCTACTATTTAAAATTTTACCCAAAATAAACAATGAAATAGTATTTTTTTTACGTTAGTTTGTAATAAAGTAAACTTATTTAAATTATTTTTAATTTGTATTTTTCATTATATGACTAAAAGAATGCGCAACTAATGAAATAATGAAGTCATTATTTGTTCCAATATTTTTTATTGAACCAATAGTATATAATACTCAAACAGAAATTGTTTCAAAAGTGTTTTCAAAGTTCTTTTCTCGGCAATCGAATTATTTCCACCCACTTCTTACGGCGTGCTGCATCTTATGGTGCGCTGCAAAATTATTAATATAAAATACGTAAAAAAATATAATTACGTACTAGATTATTCATTAATAAACTAAAATAAGTTTTAATGAAGTATGTTGTATGAAGATTAAAACATAATTTTTATTAAGTATTTTAATATGGTTTAGTCCATAAATTATGTATTCTCCCATTAATGTGGGTAAACCAAAACGACTTTTTAGTGGCAACACTGAACCTATATTAGAGTATTTGACATTTTATTTCATTTTCTGCTTTTTTAAATTAAATGTGAATACGTAAACAATAAACTTAGGTGTGGAAAGTAATTCCACTTGCTTTATTATGTTGAATCGCATTTTTTCGCGACGCATTTAACCATTTTGGTGATAGTTTTGATCGCGTATCGTCCGGCACAAGTCGGTCGGCGTCACAATGAGCACTGGCTGACGTTAGCGGGGCATATGCTTTTGGACATATGTACAGTGGCAATGCTTTGGCGCGGTCATTAGTCATCTAGTATATATCTATCAATGTTTATATTAGTATTGAAATTGAATTGAATTACACCGTGGAATATACTCTCAGTATCGCCCTGATGAAAGACCACCATTCAGAATCGAAAGGGTGCTCGGAATGCCTTTAGCGGTGTTTGGGAACCAGATCTAAAAATCCAGATGCTTGCCAACCTTCTTCTTTCCCATCTCCATCATTATGGGTACCGCCGCCCCGGGATTTTTTTAGAACCATTTATGGGATAACCAACACTTCTGCCATAGGTCACCCCAAGTGGTTCGCTACGTTTGGTGACTTAGCAGGGGTGCCCGAGTTCATGGCAGGCTGGATCAGGAGAGACTGGTTGAGGGAGATCTTTTGACCTCTCCACCAGGACTCAGCAGGATTTGGAACGCAGTGGAAGGGATTTCATTCGTCCGTCATTTCTGGACACACTGATCCCAAGATTCCTACCCACCCCTCTTACACGTTTCCTTCCCAGGACTTCTCTCCTTCATTTCCCTCCACTTAGCACCCCCAAAGATGACATTGGCTTGAGGAGAAAAAAACTCCTTCCCTTTCCCACGCCCTTCGGCCACACAACATTGGAGATACGACAGTCCCATTGGCTTCGGACAGTGGGGAGCAGTTGGGACTCTTGTCCAATATTCGCACAAATAAACCAATCAACTCTGTCTTGGCACGCTCATCTTTGATTCATTCAGATTCATGCATACACATGTCATAATTATCCTGGCGATCTGCGTAGCGTAGCGAAGTCCTGTATTATCTCGACCGTTTAGCATTTCGTCTGACTGTAAATTTGTTTGTACGTTCCGTTTCCGTTTTTTTACATTAGCTCCACACAGTAGGCCCTGTGTGGAAAATAATTCCTCTCAGGGCCTATGTCATTTTTGGGGATGCTGTGTGGAGGGTCTTTTTAGGAAAGTAAGTTCAGGGAAGCAAAATGTTACTAGGGGTGGGTAGGAATATGGGGGTTAGTGTGTCCAGAAGAGACGGAAGGCGATGTTCCGAGAGAGTACGGCTGGAGAAGTCAAAGGGGCTCCCTCAACTACTTTCTCCCCATCCGGCCTGCTATGTGTCACCAAACCTAGCGAACCACTTGTGGCAGAGTGTTGGTTATCGAATAAATGGTTACCTGGGCGGCGGTACCCATACACACCTCCCAAATTTTCAGAAAAGATAATTTTTTCAAATGTGCAATCGTTGTTATTATTTGGACTATCTTATTAGCATTTTTTTCTCAATATTATGGTACTTACCTAAACTACCTGAAGAATGTTTGAAAAACAGAATTGTTATTAAGATAGTTAATCCCTGTTTCCCTTGGTCAAGTCATAACTTCAGAACGACTTTACCTATTACATTTATATTTTTTTTCAAGGCTTCTAATACTTTGTAGAAGGTTCTTACGGAAAGAAAAATTAAGAAAATTCCGCACAAATTGGATAATTTCAGAAAACTTAACGACTATTTTAACTTCGCACGTTTGACAGTTCGCACGTTTGATGAAATTGAATTTGGCAGGCAAGCTTTTTTCTGGGATTAAAAGAATTTTTCATGGATTTTTTAAATTAGAGATATTTTAAATAGGTACCTGCGTTAGGTACCAAATTTGATTGATTGTCATAATAATGAATATTTGTATTATACGAAAAATGAAAATTTTAATAAAAATATTGCAATAGGTGGCACGCGAGCTGTTTGAAAACTGAATGTAATGGGACTGTATATATGGAACGCTGGAGAGGGGTTTGCGGGACGGGGTAGCGGTAGAGGGGAGAGGGTGGGCGGAGAAGGTGGAAGGGGAACGCGGGAGGGTAGGGGATGCAGGAGAGGAACGGGGACGCACGGGAAAGGACATGCACGGAGAAACAATTTATTTCTTTAAATATGGCATTCCATCGCATGCCGGGAACCAGCTGGTTTGAAATAATATGGTTTTAATTAATTAATATAATTAAGTAGATAGTTTTTAAGTGAATACGTAATAACAAATTTTATTATTTCACATGAAAATTTTGGTTTGATTTTTATAAGAGAAAATTAAAAGCATACATTTCTGACGCGAGATCTACTGCTCACAAAACCACTACAAAAAACGAGTTAAAAAAGCACAACGTAGAAAATTTACGTGATACAGAATGAAATTAACGTTTTAAAGCAAAGAAATAAGAGTTCCACATAAAACTGAAGCTTACAAGAAATATTCTGTCTAGTAAAAATACACAAAACAGTTTTTACAGTTTTTCCATTTAGATTATTACGCCTCATTCTCTTTTAAGGCTCCATTGGTATCAATAAAATAGAATCATTTTCCACTAACATCCCTATTAGGGTAATATACCCCCGTTAGATGTAACTCATTACGTTTGATAGCAATATTAGAGAAAATGAGTTGCTTTTCAAATCATTGTTATTAGTTTTAGATATGAACAATGAAACTAGGGTAATGGACGTTGGGCCATATATATAGCGGATATAGATGTGTTTGATATCACCGTACCATGTTTAAAAAAAACTATATACATGTATTGTTAGTTATAAGAAAATTAAAATTGTACCGTAATTGGACTCATCTGATATTAACAATAATTGAATATTTTGTTTAGCGCTGTTTTTGTTAAAAAATCGTTCCAAGGGCGCTGTGACCCATTATTAGTATGAAGTCGAGCGTATAAAATCCAGATAAACGTCGATTTTTAAACGACTTCAAAAAGGAGGAGGTTCTCAATTCGACGGTATTTTTTTGTTACCTCAGAACTTTCGACTGGGAGAACCGATTTTGATGATTCTTTTTTTATTTGAAAGTTGGTCCTTCCCGTGTGGTCCCATTTCAATTTGGTCTAGTTCTGATAATGGCATCCATGAGAAAACCATATAAGTCTTAAATTTACATTAAGTGTGTACGCGACAAATGGACAAATAACTTAATATCACGCCAACCGATTTCGACGATTCTTTTTTTATTGGAAAGGATGTACTTCAAGGGTAGTTTGATGAGAGTTTGGTTAGGTTCTGATTATGGAATCTATGACAAAGTAACGGAATTCTTCAATTCTTAGGAGCAAATTATCGATACTCGGCCGAATCTTTTATAGGCTATCCGGATCTTTGAGTCACCTACCGTAACGTCGTTATGGTCAAGTAATGTCTATCTCATATGAGCTGCATGTTTAGTAGGTCTATTCATATTCAGACAAATTAGTTAGTGTACTTCAGACTCACTAAAAATTAAAAAGTAGTAATAGTTAATTTTTTGGGTAAATAAATAAACTTCATCGCAAATAAGCCAAGCCAAATTTCACTGAGAACTTTTTTTTTACTTTTATAAGAATTCCGCGCAATATTAGTAATTGCTCGAAAGCTTTTGGAACTGATGCAATATGATTAGGAGTAACCTTTAATACACACTTAAATTGGAAGCAACATATATCTACATAACACTACAAAGAAAATACGCAAATCTATATACTTTTTCAAACAAACACGCAATTTTCTTAACTTATAACTTTTAAAAACATTACATATATTACTCACTGTGCCAATTTCACATCGATTACGGAATTTTTGCTTGAGGTAATGCATATTCCAGTGCCCTTAGCCCTGTCATTAAAATACAAAAACTAATCATAAAAACAATTCTCAAACTGATACGATCTTCAATACCTTCAATGTTATGGCCATAAACAGCTCTACTCAAAATCTATCTTAGTTAATTTACACAAAAACAACAAACACAATACCCGAGCCATTAACAAAGAACTCCTCCAAACTCCGTTTTCCAAAATATCCTTTGAACAAAGACACTCTAAATACATAGCTTGCAAACTATACAATACACTACCAGCTACGATCAGACAAACTGACTCCGTGACAAAATTCAAAAAAGATTTAAAAAAATAGATTCTAAGTATTGGACGCCACACTATTACAAATATCTGTAAAATAAATCACACATAGACAGAAATAACTATTCACATACGACCTAACACATATGAAATAAATGAAAATAATGAAATCCTGTCAAATTTAACTCCATGAATAGATTAGACAGAATTTACTTCTCTACTTCATCTCCTCCAACAATTATAAGATAACTCTCTTTAAAAGATTTTTCCACCCTTCCAATCACCTTTCTGTTTTAATTTCGATTCAAATTAATATGTATTTTACCTTAAATACTCTTGTAACTACGATGTTCATTTATATACCTGTACGTCTTGACACAGGTATATCCTAGTGAGATAGGCATAAAAAAAAGCAATGTTCATATATTTTTTTACAGATAAATAAAAAAATTATTGCATCCCTGATTGGGATATATTGTGAGATTGAAAATAGTGGGAACGGAGATGAGGAATAAAAATTGGACAATTGTATGTTATTCTTATAGTCGAAATTTCATTTTTTTGAGATAAGATCTCTTTCAACTCAGTTCCTGAAACAGCATTTTTTGTGAAATGTTTGGAAAAAATAAAAATACTACACACATTATTGTTATTATTGAACCATCTTTAACCCTAGAAGTGTGATCAAAACCAATTTGAAAGAAAACTGACGTCGCAAATAAATACAAGACCTTTTGACTCCAAGGCCAGAGACAGGTTAATGAAATTGATCGGGTGATCAATTTGAAAGGAATTTTCGTATTTGAAAATGTTTAACCCATCAGACCCCGACCGTATATTGTCAGAGCGTCAGAATATTTCCATTATGCGATAAATTCCAAAAAATTGAATATTTTTTAAAGTATCCGAAAATTAAAAACAGTTTTGGAAAGATAATGAAGTACGATTTCAAATTTTATAATCGAAATAGTCATATATTTTTGGAAATATAAAATTTTTGCATACAAACATAAAAAAGTTTTCAAAATGCACCTTACGTTTCTTAGAACTAAAATTGCAGATAACTTTGAGAAGATGTATGAATGTGAGTGAGGCAAAGAGTGTGTGCCAAGACCGAGTTGTTTGGCGGTCCGTCTTCTTTGCCTACCAGAAACTGAGAAATGTCAAGTAATACGATTTTCCAGAACTCATTCTCATATCTTACATGAATATAACTTAAATAATGTTAAATTAACACCAGTATCACAAATTCGCGACTTGGGAGCTATATTCGATTCAAACTTAACATTCACAGCATATATAGATGTATAACTAATAAGACTTTAAAGATTCTTGGCATCCTTTGTAGAACCCTAACTGATTGTAACTCAGAAGCAATGACCGCCATGTTCAACGGAGTGGTCAGAAGCAAGCTGGAGTACGCTAGTACTGTCTGGATACCATATCAACTTAAATACATAAATATGATTGAACACATTAAAAAAAAATTCCTAAGGTATGTTTACATGCGATCTTACGGAATATATCCGAAATTCATGCATCACGTGGAACTGCTAAAGGAGACAAATTATCAAAGCCTAGAGACCAGGCGTAATGCCGGACTCATGGTATTCGAATTAAAGTTAATAAAAAACCTTATTGATTCTCCATATCTCCTGTCATGCTCTGGCTTATTCGCTCCTGACAAATACTGTCGAACTCGTAGCCACGCCCTATTCCACATACCGCAGGGTCGGACAGATGTCATGGCTCAACACAGCATGACAAGAGGTATGGTATTGCTTAATGCCCTACCAGCGGATATAGATGTGTTCGATATCACCGTACCATGTTTAAAAAAACTATATACATGTATTGTTAGTTATAAGAAAATTAAAATTGTACCGTAATTGGACTCACCTGTCTGTCGTACAATAAAAAATAAAAAAATAAAAAAAACTCCTTGGATTGCCTCAAAACGCTCTACATTTCATTAGTTAGAAGTCAAGTGGAATATAATTCACCTATTTGGTCCCCTTTCTATAAAGTACACTCTAACAAAATAGAACGGGTTCAACACAAATTTCTTAGCTACTTAAATTTCAAGCTCAAAATTCCAATAGAAAACATTAATTATTTAAGTTTGATGAATTAACTTAATTTAATTACGCTGTCTGACAGAAGAATCATTTCAGACCTAATTTTATTATACATAGTCATGAACAACCTAATTGACAGCCCTGCCATCGTTGCAACTATTAAACTCCATGTACCGACAAGGAATACTAGACAAAATATAACATTCTTTTGCAACACATACACAACCAAATATCAATCACACTCACTTACCAATAGGTTGCATGCTTTAGGCAACACGTTTTGTGGTATTGTAGATATATTCGCTGATTTCCTTTATAAACTTAAATACAGTTTAAACCAACACTTTGTGGAATCCTACAAATTATTGTAACATGGGTATAATATATATTTAACGATTTGATGTGTTATTGTAATGTTTAATATTATATTTTGTTCTATGTTATTGTCAAATAATATATTGTTTAAAATATTTCACGGTTTTGCGCTATATTCTTCAAAACCTACTTGTTTATTCTTAAAAATTTTCACTTTTATAACTTTTGGTATAAATTGTAATCCTTGATAACTCAAATATTATTTTAAAATGTATGTAAAAGCCCCTATGGGCGTATAAAAACAATAAATAAATTTAGAAGAAAATACAAATGTAATTAGTCGAAAGTATTAAAAAGTTATCCTCAAATCACTTTTTTGTCGCTTCATGAAAAAAATAATATTAATGAAAATTTCAGTTTCATAATTTTTTTACAAATTGCGGTCGGAAACTTTGGATTTATAAAAGTGAAAATTTTAATTATTTTTTTGTTAGCTTTGAATATAAAGCGTGGTACTTTCTCTTACTAACACTGTTTAGATTTACGCCATATTTTTAACTATGATAGTAAGGGAGACATAACGATTTCTATGAGATCTGTATGTGTTGTTCCAAAAACCGAACCAAAAGACGAGCTAAACAAATTTTGCAATTTTGGAAAAATTGAGTTTACTTCAGGCACATGCCCATTACACACACCTGTCGGTCTATCACTTATGTGACACTAAATTATTTTACTCGCTGTTCAAAAATTTCACTTTTTTAACCTGCAAACTAATTACTTTGTTTCGAATTGACTTTGTCACGCCATGTCAAATTCATCGCAAATCCAATTAAGGTACCTGCAACTCGGCATCAACAATGTAAAACAAACATCACCCCTACAAATAATTTAATCCCATTTTACGCTCCACTGGCAAAATGTGGTAACCCTTCAAGCATCCCCGGAGATTTTATCAGCCTTCGGGGTTCTGGGAACGCCCTTGCCGTACTTTACCTAAACACTGCCACCCATATATTGTGGAAACATTGTTTCTACCTTGGTATAAACCCTTTAAAATATAAAAGTTTTTAAAATGAAACTTCCTTAGCCCCGTTAGAGTGATTTCAAATTCGGATGAAACGGAAATGACGCACTACGGCACCTGCAAAGCATCAAACTGCGCTCAAGGCTCCTATTGGTTGAAATGTAAAACAGAAACGACGATAGATCTGCGCTCATTGGCCGTTTTGTTTTTTAACGGGTCGTCAAAATATAATGCGTAAATTTGCGCCTCGCCGAGCGCGTCCCATAGCGCAGCGGTATAGTGCGTCGCAAATCTCAGCGGCCAAAGAAATCCAGCGAACGGAGGTTCAAATCCTACGAAATCCAGAAAAATAAACATTTTTGTTTTTTTAAATCGATATCCACTCTTTAAACCACTTTAAAATAAACAGACAAAAGAAAGCGACATCTAGGGATTTTAGAGTTTCACTTTTATCGTATCACACTCCAATTTTTTTATTTGTTTTAGCGACTGTATAAAATAATTGTTTATGCAAAATATAATGGTAAATTTAAGTAGAGGTGGATTAAAGTTAATAAAAGTTTATTTGTCTTCCATGTCTTCATTATGGTTTTAGCATTGACCTCTTTCAGCCATATTTTTATTCTTGATTTGAACTCATTCGAATTTTGCATAAGTTTTATGTCTTGGGGAAGGATGTTGTAGAGTTTAGTTGCAAAGTACCTAAGTGATAAGAGTTTTGTTGCAAAGTACCTAAGTGTAGTTTCTTTGTCCGAATGTGGTTTTGTACCTCGGAATAATTTTTACGTCATTTTTATTAGATCTAGTGTTATGCACACATGGTCTAGTAGAGGATTCAGTATTTTTGAATAGCTTCATCAATAATATATTTTTGGCATATTTGTTTTGCATTTGGTACGTCAAAGTTTTTGAAAATTTCAATCGAAGGCGTTCTAACGGGGACTTTCAGTATGGTCTTTTCGACTCCTTTTTGAATTGTATTTAGGTTGTGTATTAGTTTTTTTTTTAAACCGGAATGTTTATATGGATGTAAACAATAAGCAGGGCAGTTTCGTACACATTTTTGGTTTGGATTTAAGAATAAATTACCTTAAGTAAGCAATCCGAGGTATTTTCAATATTTCCATATTATGGCAAAAAGCGCTCCAGTGGTTAATAATACGAAACTAGAATGCATTGTAACCAAGACATAATTTTGTTATTTTAAAATGTTTACTGAGAATACGCGAGGTAGGGAATTATAATAGACACGCTTTCAGCCCGATGTTATTCTTGTTATAGTTGTGTTGTTTAACATTGTTTTCATTGAATCGACGCAGGTATAAACACCCACATCTGACAGTGAACAATTAGAGTTGTGAACTCGTGGAGAAGTCTAGAAGTTAACGTCGCTAATCTGACTTTGAGAATATCCAAATGCCATCAATTGGCTGTCGCAAACACTCGCCTCTTGAAGTTAATTGCGTACGGTTTGTTTATCTCGTCTTTATCTTCTGTTCGCTTTAACAAATAGATGTTACGACTGAAGAAGTATTCTCGAGTCTAATTCAACGTGTTGCATTTATTTGGAATAAAAACACAAATACGTAAAACACGAAAATATTTTTTTAATAAATTGAGTGAATTTTATTCGAAGTCTGTGGGATTAATGAACCTTTTTTCTTACCAGTGTTAAATAAGAAATGTTTAATAATTCCGCACTGTATAGTTTAATAAAACGTTTAGTACATTACGTCGCCTTAGTTCTTATTTGTCCAATACACCATTTTAGTTTTTGTTCAATCTCCAGTATAAAAAAATATAGTTAATCAATTATTTAAGAATTTTTTAACCTATGAGATCTTACCTTTAAGGAAACAGCTTTAGCTGAATCACCTTTCATAATGTTTCATTGAAATAATGTAAGAAAACCTTCTCCTCCTGTAAAATTTTCTAATGGTCTGTTGGACAAATACGAACTAAGGCTACGATTACTAGTCTCCATTAACTTGTTTTTTTTTTTTTAATTTTTGAAGTGAAACTTCTTTAGCACCGTTATGATTTGAAACTCGACGAAACGAAAAATCGATACTTAAAAGCCACAAACACCTGTATATCATCTATAGGATTTAATAATATTCCGGATTTAACCAGCGAGGGAATGAGATAGAGAATAATCGGTCTCCTCTTTGTGCGGTGCTTTTTAGCCTCCCCACTCTTGTCTACTTTAGTTTTCTGAAGATTTCATTTCTACTGCGTGTGAACTGCCCACAGTTTTTTTAAGGTGAATACCGCACAAGAGTTCCTACTGCTCTTAACCGCTTGGAGCCAGTGATATGGCATCCCCAATTAGGGTATCTAGTGAGGCTGAAGGTAGTGGGGAGGGAAAGGAGATTGAAAAGAGGAAGGTGGGGGGAGTATCAGGCTATTCAGATCTATTCAGAAAACGTTTCAATTCTGAATTGTGGTCTTACACCAGAGCGATATGAGCGGTATCTCGCACTCTGGAACGTGTCGCAAACATTTTTAAATTAGTATAACACAAATCAATCAAATAAAATTTACTTTCACTCACCGGGATTTGAACGCGTGACTTCCGGATCGCTAGTCGAAAGTCTATCCATCTGATCGCGGAGGCCGTCAAACTTTCGTCAACCTAAAATAAATTTTAAATGACAATGTTAGCCACCTATTGATTGCAATTACAAACCAATTGCGATTAAAGGATCATCTTCAGCTTTAGTGAGATGAATTTGAATGCGTCTGGTTACCGCCAAGCCTTGTGGGTTCAATCGCTTGCTTCGTCCTCCATTACTGCACAAGTAACATTTTCCGTTTATATACTGATGGGAGTAGGGGAAATTAGTAACATTTTATAAAACTGGAAAGTTTGACTTTCTTTTTTGAAACATAAGTAACAAGCAATTGAGTGTTGCGCAATATGATAAATTTCAGCCTTAAGCGCAAGGAAATTTTTAAGCATTCGGTTTGGGAATTACCCGTCCTCAATAAAAAAATCAAGCCTCCGAATTTTACTATTAAAACATATATACACTACTTACACTGTTAGAGAGCCATTGATGCACCTGTATTAGACGTTTTATCCCAATTATTATTTAGTTTTATCACAATTATTTGTTGACGGCATGTATCTTTTCTCGGAAGATTTTTTCAATGTAGATGAGTGTTCAAGCTGATAATTATTGCTTATAATAATTGTTACCCTTTGTGCTATGCATAAAAATCTTATCTTAAACCTTAGTTTATCAAATAAAAATAATAATTAATTACTGACAAGTTAAAGTATTTCACCAAAAATGAAAAATAATGAGTTTACAAAATACAAGTAACATAAAATATGCTAAAAACAAAATATAGGTTACGTAAAATATAAGCGTTAACAAAATATAGGTTACAGAAAATATAAGCGTTAAAAAAATACAGATAACATAAAATATAAGAAATAAAATATAGGAGTTGACATATAGTAGGTAAAATTGTTGTTCACATTACTTTATGGGATAGGAAGAAATACATAGTTGGCACATTTGGCGTTTGAACTTTGCTAAGTTCAAATTATGGTCAAATACATCCGTATTGTTTAAGTATTTGTTACCAAGACTGTGTAAACGTTGTATTGAAGAATACAAATCATAGTTGGAGTGAAATGTACGTACATATATAAAATGTTAATGTTTGTCTAGTTGTTGGTGTAGGTACATGTAGATTTATTGATTGCAGGAGTTCACAACTGTTGAATTTAGAGTTTAATAATTTTAATAAAAAGGTTAGGTCGTTTATTTTCCGTCTGTTTTCTAAAGTTGGAATATTTAATATGTTCATTAACGACGGGTAATTTATGTGCTCTAAATTTTCTTTGAATTCTTTCAATATTATGAATAAGAATTTTGTAGAAGGGTGACCAGACTATGGTGTTATATTCTATTAGGCTTCTAACAAGGGATGTGTCCAATAGTTTAATGATTTGTAACGATTCTAAGTTTTTAATCGTTCTTTATACAAGTCCCAATGTTTTCATACCCTTATTTGCAGTGTGTTGAATGTGGATTGTTAAGTCTAGTTTCTCAACCATTATTATGACAAGATCCCGCATTTCCGATACTCTTTCTAATTTTAATTTATTTATTGAATAGTCGAAAAACGGTGATGTTTTTTTTTCTGCATATTTATTATTTTTAGTGTCGCTATTTTTTGTTTCATCTAGTTTTATATCACAACGTTGCTAAAGAAGTTTTCACTTCAATTATATCATTTTTTCGCTTCATAGAACGGCAATAACAAATAATTAAGAATGGATGAATTGAATGGATGAATCTCTTGTTAAACTGTGAAAATACTAAGTTAGCCTTGTGATTATTTGAAATATCTCCTCAATTTGGCCACATTTTGGCTAGTGGGCGCTCGCAGGTGTTTTCAAAGTGGCCAAAATGTGGCCAAATTGTGGCCAAAAACGCTCCAGTGGAATAAACGCACACGACGCCTGTTACATAAAACAATAATAATATCTTTCGACTCTTTGGGAGCTGAGTTTTCAAATAATTAGATAGTTTGAAAACCCAGTTCGTGGATGTGGACGTGGATGTGGACGCTCGTGGACGTGGATGATTTTCTTCTATGTTCCTGTGGGTTATTTCTGTCACCGATAACATAGACTGTTCTATCTCCCAGCCTGCAGAACTAACTTGCTAATGGTCTGTGGGGAGAGCAAACTTGTTCTTCAACAGAATCAATCGACGTATTTAGCCTCAATGAAGCTGCCTTTAAGCTCGAGCTCTGTTACTACTAGTTGACTTAAACACCGCTTTATATTAATCTAATTCTTCTTTAAAAAATGCAAATAAACACCCACTAAAATAAATATATTTGTATTTTTTAACCCTTAACACCATCGCGGGGGAGTAGAGTCCCCCACCAAGCAGATTACCACAAATATTTATTTTATTTTAAGCCTTACTTACACGCTTGCAACTCCGTGTATTCTTAGTATCGCCCGAGAGGTTGATACTAAGAATATTGCCCGGGCTGAACTGGGACCTGGGACCTAGGACCTAGGACCTAGGACCTAGGACCTGGAACCTAGGTCCCCCATGAGTGAAGTTACGTGAGAAATGTTTTTTAAATTATATTTTATGCATTTGTGACTTGAAAAATGATAGCCTGGATAATGCAACTCTTAGAGACAGTAGCTCAATACATTTTATGGCAAAAAAAGTGGAACAAATGGGAAAAACACCGCCATCGTAGTCACGTGTTCGAACGCATAACATTATTGTGCATTTGCCTGGCCTGAAAGGTCCTGCTCGATAGAAAAATGAGATAACTCCGCTTGAATTCCTATAAATGTTACATGTTTGTTTAAAAAATGTAATAAACTATTTTTGTGGATTTGTTTTATGTCTTTCATTGATTTTAAATAAATAAATCCCAATTAAGTGCTCTTTTCAACAATGAAAATCAAATCACTTTTTTAAACAACTATATAATTATCAATGTCAACATGTTTCAATAACAACGTTATCTTCATTTTTTTTTAATTAACATCTCGTCCTGGCGATGCCACAAAGTATGTTTGCTAAGTTTTAAGAAGCTTATTTCTACTTTTATGAAGCACAAATTCGTGGGGGACCTAGGTCCACCACAAGTGAATTTATGTAGGTTGAAAATAGCGAGTGTTGCCAAGGGCTTAACAATAAACTGAACTGAATTGAATTGAATTGAAAAAAACGAGTATGATTTGGACCACATTACTGAAGTAAAACTGTATCTCCCTCTCAACTTCCATTCGCCTCGCTCGACCGTTCGCCTCGCCCTATCATACTTTTCATAATGCTCTCGTCACGCATTCACCAGCTTACTCCCCAAGTCAAGCGTGCGTAAATAAGTTTTACTTCAAAAGGGGTTGGTCTCTGTTTAAATTATATTCCAATAAACTCAGCGTGATTTCCGAGCAATGGTGTAACCTTCAGGTAGTAAATATTAAAAAAATGTCCTCCAGAACACAGGGTGGAAGAATGTTTGATGTCCCCTAGCTTTGAGGACATTATACGCATATTCTCCTACACAGTCCAACAGACCATTAGAAAATTTTACACGAGGAGAAGGTTTTCTCTCATTATTTCAATGAAACATTACGGTAGGTGTATACGATAAAGTTATTTCTGTAAAGGTAAAGGTCTCATTAGTTTAAATAGTTCTTAGTTAAAAAATTAGCTATAATTTTTTATACTTAATTTTTAATTTTAAAATGAAGATTGAACAAAATTTAAAATGATCTGTTGGACAAATAAGAACTGAGGCGACGACAATACAAAACAACAACATAATAACACCTTAGAAGCCCGCCGAATTATATTTTTTGGTTAATATAGGTTAACACTTGGTAAATTTATATGCCCGTAACAGGATGGGAGATCCCGTGCAATTTTATTATGCTCCGAAAGCGAAGACTTCTGCCTATCAAAACGCGCCAATAAACAAAAAAATTACCGATATTATTTCTTGTATAAAAAGCTGGTTTAATATTAGAAGAGAGATTTTTGCAACATTGAACTGAAAAATTATTAATATACAAAATTTTACGGTAAGTTATAGCTACATTCAAAAGTATATTTAGTTGAAATTATGGGGGATAAGATGTGTGGTGTCGTATAAATCAAATAAGCATTAATACTGTACTTACAAGTTTATTATAACAATTACTTCGGTACCATCATTTATAATTTACAAAATATTTGTATAGGAACAGTGGGAGCGAACACTCAGCGATTTACGAGCTGCTGTGTCGTCGGCAATTCGGAACAGAATGGTTCCGCTTATTTCGTACCGGCTGTTGGTGACTAGGTGCAAATATTGTGGAATTGCTGTTGGCGTGCAAGGAGCCAATAGGAATGATTCAACGAGCCAAATAGCTGCGTCGTTCGCTGCCACAAAATAATAAAAATATTTAGGGTCCGACCGAAATAGGACTTTGGGGTCGTCCATTAATCACGTGAGTATCCAAAGGGGGGGGGGGGGGTTCGGAAAAAAATCACGAAATATCATGACGGGGGGGGGGGGGGGGGTAAAATAGATATCGCGTGTATTTATTTTTCGTGGCAATATTCTGAAAATTTAAAAATACTTTGTACTAAATACGTGATTTGGGGGTGGGGGGGGGGGGGGGGGGGTAGTCTCTAACCTCACCACATATCACTAGGGTAAAAAAACATCACGTGATTAATGGACGACCCCTTTCTACCGAATCTTTGGTATCTGTCTTAGTTTGGCCGAAACCGAAACCGAAAATAATACTTTTTTAGACATGTTAAAATCTATTGTTCACTGAAATTTGGCTTATTTTTTAAACTCATACACATAATTAACATTGAAATGAATAAAAAAAAAAAAAAACAATAATTGAAGTAAGTATGTGAACATAATAATAATATTTTTTTTATATTCTTATAAAACAAACAAAAATTATAAGCAACTTCTTGGAACAAAATTTTGTCAATAATCGACAATTACATTATGAAGGGAGGACCTCACTAATTAAGTATTTTAATTTTATTTGCGTGTACAATCCCATCATTCTTATTACACGTGATAAATGAAAGAAAAAAAACAAACAAAAATTATATTTATATTACAAAAATAAACATAAACTCACAACACAATCACGCCTGACCGGCCGGCGAACTCAGCTGATGATGACTGCGAGCCACGAGCCGATGACACACGAGCCACAAACACACCCGAAGTCAGCCGAACGACGCGCGATAATTCAAAAACGCTGAGTTTCGGTGCGGCCGAAGTTTGGGCAGATTTGAGATGCCGAAACCGAAACCGAACCTTCGGTCGGCCACTAAAAATAATATTAACAGAGTGTTAGAAATAAAAAAAGATTGATTTGTTTTGACTGAAACTGAAAATGAATGCCTCAAACTTTCACTTTTAAAGTCAACATCAAACGACAATGAAAAATCTCATTTGAATTTCGATATCAATAAAGTGTTTAGCTCTGTAAATCCCTCGGTTCACAGCCATAAGCTCTGGTATTCAGTATTTAGAGTTCAGTGTTCACTGAGATGGTGGTGGTGAGGGTGGTGGTGAGGGTGAAGGTGAGGGTGGGAGTGAGGGTGGGGGTGAGGGATGATAATCGTTAATGCTGATTGTTTGGCGGTATTGTTTTCCCTGTTCAAAAACGTCCGTCATCAGTGTAATGGCGCTCCCCATTAGGCCTCCCGGTGCTTAAATTATGCAATCATTCACAGCTGTTTTGCCGGATGTTAGGAATACCGTATGGTATTTGCTGTATGCTGTATGCCGTATACCATATTCCGTATGCCGTTTATGTTGTATAATATATTCCATGGGTATATCGTATCGTGCAATATAGTTGTAAATGATGAATACTTGGAGCAGGTGGATGAGTTTGTGTATCTGGGTAGTATGTCTACGCAGAGATGGGAATGGGTGGAATTAAAACTGTAACCGTTTACTGTGACTCCATTAAAAATGTATATACAACTAGCAGACCCGGCCACACGTTGCTGTGGCTAACGAAACACAACGCCATTAACCAACCTTTATAAAATCCACACTACCCGCTTGCCAGCTGCCCGCTGCCTGAATTGAATATTTGAATTTCTCGGCTTTTCTCTACGATAATAAGCATGTATTATACATATAAACTACGATTTTAGATTTTAGAAACGTTGGCTAAAGAAGGAGGTAGCGTAACACGGCATAATACCCCAAAAACTAAACAAAAATACATATAAACTAATTAACTCGCCACTAATTATACAATGATTGCAATGCAACACTGGATATTTGAAAAGGGAAAATCAAATACCTACTTACTCTAGGACATCTATTTTCCAATTTCTTCCGTGGAACGAATTTTAAAAGTGACTATAGTACGGCCCGCCAGCCGTTTTAAACCGCACAAGAATATGTTTTCTTTGAATTTCTCGACTTTTCTCTAATATAATTTACATGTTTTATACATATAAACATTCCTCTTCAATCACTCTATCTACTGGTGAAAACCGTATGAAAATCCGTTGCGTAGTGTAAAAGATTAACGCGCACGTACATTTTGAGCGACTTCATTTATACATATTTTTTTTTTTTTTTTTTATTATTTATTGAAACATTTATTATAATTACAATTTTACAACTAAATATTTTTTTTTACAGGTTTTTTTTTACTACCCTTCCATTAAAAGCATTTGCTTGTGTATGGAAGGGGAGTGTACATAAATGCTATTAGTTATTAGTTAGGTATAAGTTAGTACTTAAATAATTAATTGTACATAAATATATGTGAGCTGCAGTATTTATTTGATAATGGTGTGTGTTTTTTTTTTTTAAAGAAAGAATGTTATGGAGAACTAAGATATTTGTAAGATTAGTTGACAGTAGTTCTTTTCTTAAGAACATCTTTAAAATGTCTCTTGACAGAGAGCAGCATTCGGGCCTTATCATTGATGCTTCTGATTTCCTCTGGTAGACGATTGAAAAAAGTTCTTCCCTGATAAGTATAATGATGCTGTGCAAAAGACGTATTTAGTTTTGGGCATAGAAAAACATGTTTAAGTCGAGTTCTGTTTTCATTTAAAAATGGATATTTATCTTTTTCTTTTATTATTTGAATTACTGAATTTTTAATATATAAATCTTTAAATGTGGGTACTTGAAATTCTTCAAACAGGCGTTCTGTTGGGTAGTCTAAGGATTTTTTTAATATAATTTTAATAATTGTTCTTTGTACAATTTCTATTGGAAGAAGGTTACATTTATACGCGGATCCCCAACTAATAATAGCGTATTGTAGAGTGGATTGAACTAAGGCATAGTAGATTAAATATAGATTTTTTATCGACAGAAAATTTCTAATTCTTAAAAATATATATATTAATTTTCTGATTTTGTTTACTACTTGACATATTTGTTCCTTCCATTTCAGATTTTTATCGATAATTACGCCGAGATATTTAATTTTATTTGTTGTTTTTAATATTGTACAGTTTGATTTGCAATAATGTTGGTTGTGAATTTGAGTGTTATCGTGTATGACAATGTTAAAAATTTTGGGAGCGTCGTTTGGATGGATTGCAAATGGAATTACAAATGTCTTTTCACTATTTAGTGATAGTAAATTAGTGTCGAAAAAATTCTTAAGCGTATTGATGTCTTCTGTGGCCTGTAATTCTACATTTTCCCAAGTATTTTCACTTATTATTAAAACTGTATCGTCGGCGTATGATGTAATTTGACCATGTAGATGTTGAAAAAAAATATCGTTTACATATATGGTAAAAAGGATTGGTCCAAGCACTGTACCTTGGGGGATTCCAAAGCTTGAAATCTCTTGATCACTATTAATACGATTGATTTTTACCACTTGAGGGCGGTTTTTTAAGTAGTTGGTGATCCATTTAATCGCGTTGCCTTTTATGCCAATATCATTTAATTTTTTTAATAGTATCTCATGGGATATGCTATCGAAAGCCTTTCTGAGGTCAATAAATATGCCCGCACATTTTTTACCTTTATCTAATGATTCGTAAATGTATGAAGTTACGTTAGCAATTGCATCTTGTGTGCTGAGTGATTTAATAAAACCAAACTGGTTTTTGTGTAGTATTTTATTACTATCTAGGAAATTTACCAATTGTTTTTTTACTATTTTTTCAAAGATCTTTCCTATGTTAGAAATTAGACAAATTGGGCGATAATTCGTTACTTGGTGTGGATCACCAGATTTGTAAATAGGTGAGATTATTGTGTTTTTGTAGTTCATTGGAAATATTCCTTTCGTTAAACTCAAGTTTATTAAATGAGTGATGGGTTTTATTAAGTAAGATTTCATAGATTTTAACATTATATTACAATTATTATAAGCAATAATTATCAGCCTGAAAAACTCATCAACATTGAAAAATCTTCCGAAAAAAGATATTTGCCGCCAACGGGACTTGAACCCGTGTCCTTCTGATACAATGTCTCTCTCGCAAAAATAAAGTTGGTTGTTTTCAGGTGGAAAAAATATAATAAGCAGTAATTGTTGAATGAAACACTAGTGTATATTGAATTATTTGGCGGGTATTTGATAAGCCCCCATAGCTCAGTGGTCAAGAGCAGCTGACCGGCAATCAGAAGGACACGGGTTCAAGTCCCGTTGGCGGCAAGTATCTTTTTTCGGAAGATTTTTCAATGTGGATGAGTGTTTCAGGCTGATAATTATTGCTTATAATAATTATTACCCTTTGTGCTATGCATAAAAATTTTGTCTAAACGTTAGTTTATAAATTAAAAATAATAATACATATTATATTATTTTTCTTTACCATTTTTCCTACTTCTTTTTAAATCTACCCCAGCTTACGTGACGTAAATAGCTCTTATCACTAACGTGGGAGCGAATGAAAGAATTCTCCTGAGGGAGATCTGATATTTTTAAGTCCGGCTAAATCGCCCCCATTCTGCCTAGAGAAATGTCGGCACAAATTAGATCGCGATGGATACTGTTTTATAACTAGTGTTTTTTTAAAAATTTTTATTATTGTATAAAAATTGTATACAATTGGAATTACCCGCTAAGCTACTGCAAGGGAGATTAGTTCCACAGATTAGTTACAACACCAAATCAAATAATCATAAACGCATTATCGTAGCAATAACATACACATATCAACACATATATATGTAAAAGTTGAAAATAATTCAGAATCAGCATTTTAATGGTGAAAAACAGTGGGATAGGAAAATATATATTTTTAAAAATATCTGTTTTTTATTTTTATTTTTTATATGAATACCGCACAAGATTCCCAACTGCTCCCGTCTGGAGCCAGTGAGACTATGGCATCCCCAATTGGGGTATGTTGTGAGGCGGAAGTTACTGGGGAGGGGAAGGAGATAAGAAATGAGGATGGTGAGGAGGTATCTGGCTATTCAGATCTGGTCACCAAACAAGGCTAATGCCATTTCAAGCAACGTTTCAATTCTGAATGGTGGTCTTAACAAATTAATCAAATAAAAAAAAATTATTTGCTACGCGCCAGTCAATAAGTAATGAATGCCTACTATTTTTTTCTCCTTTAATTGTCAAGAAACAAAAAGTGCAATTACATGGGTTGAAAACCATACTATTGACGATTAATTTGTTACTTTTCAATATAATCTCCATCCATTTACACAGCTTTGGTCCATCTTTAACAAGGGCATGTATCACAGCGTTGTAAAAAGCACGGTCACATCCAAAACACCATCATAATAAATTTCCCCGCCGATCAAACAGTTTGGATTTTTTTGTACTTGGTGAGTTTGTGTGATGCCATTCCATTGACTGCCTTTTTGATTCAGGTTAAAAAAAATGAACCCATTTTTCGTCTCCGGTCACAATTTTTTCCAGAAACTAAGAGCAGCAAGTGTTGTGAGGCCATTGTTTGTCTCTTTTTTTTATTCTTGGTTTCTTGGTACCCACCTTGCAAAACTTTTGTTGAAAAATCAGTTGTCGAATAATCGTCATCACACTACCTTTACCGAGGGAGAGAATGCGACATCTGTAGTTATCTGGCGTCACCACGAATGAGTGCAGTCGCTGCAATCAACGGCCTGCGCCGCTCCGCTTTTCCTCAGCCAGCGATGTTTGCCCTTCAGCTTCGTTACAGTAACGAACCCATCGTCTAGCAGTGCTGACGTTCACTGTTGCATCATGTTACACATTTTTCAGTCTTTTATGAATGTGAATTTTTGCGTTTCACCTTCTACAGTCAATCACAGAACGCTATATATTACGAACATCGATGTCGGCCATTTTACAAGCGACTGCAGTGCTGCCACCTGTTGACGTAAAAAGTTACTACTGCAGCAGATTGTAGAAGAAGATTTGAGGAATAGCACCAAATTCAAAGTTTTCACTTAACTTACATTATTTAAGAAGAAAAAAATAAGAGACATTACTTATTGACTGACCCTCCTAAATAGTAAGTTGACGGGAATAACCTTCAAAAGTTATAACAGGAGAGTTGTTCTAATAAAAATTTAATTTTCTATCTCAAAAGTTCAAAACCAATAACCATTATCATTAACGTTCAATCATAGAGCATGAAGAATATTTGCTATAAGAATACAAAGGCGCGTTCAATCATCTGATTAAAACTCGTAGCGAACACGTGATAATGTATTTTAACTTGATCACGCCATCAAAAAGCACTTTTCTGAGGAAATATCGTTAAATTCAACGCCTGTTGATGGCCTAATGAAACATAAAACATAGTCCGATAGTCACGGATTTTGGTGTGGTTGACCCTTTCAGACCTGAATAAAAATATACACTGTCCAGTTGATTAGTCAGACATCTCCAAATACTAAGTTTTAAAATAATTAGGAAAGCAATATTTAAATGCTCACCATAAATCAAATATTATTTTATAGAAGAAGAAGATAACAATAATTATCTAAACGAAATTTATGAAAGAGAATAAAACCCAGAAAAAGACAATGGTCGCAACTGGGATACGAACCTAGATCTTTCGTCTAACCGGGACGTGCGTTTTTACCAATTTCGCTATTGCCACCATCTGTCAATCTCATATTTCAAATTTTAAATGAATTTAATATTATCTTCAACTAATTCTTTTTCCATATTACGGGCAACTACCCTTTTTATCGGAAACAATCATTCTATGAATTGGTTTGTAACCTGGATAGCGTCTCGGATAGACATATCCGAATGTATTAATATGGAACTAAATGAATATGCATTACCTGGCAAATATTATTTACATGTGTGTGTGTGTTTTACATAATTAGTAAGATGACAGTGAGGATTATGTTGACAACTATTTCAGTAACCAGAAATGGAAAATAATGCATTTTAAAAGCAATTAAAAAAACGGATCATTTCACGCCTTTTCTCTACTCAATATTTTGACATTATAATGTTAAGGCTACTTGGTTTCCGAATGGTTTCCGAATCGTTCCGAATTGTTTGGTGTGGTGCACACTGCACACCTTACTTGCATTTAGTTACTTTACAATGCACTTATTCGAAGCCATCTTGACTATGCCTGCCCACTTTTCAGCACTGCATCAAAAATTCCCTCAGTAAATTCAATCCAAATCATTGCGAATAAGTCATGTAGGTACTCGTATATACAATTTTGTTGCGGAACGTTGCTAGTCAATCCAAGGGAGCCTGCTACCTACGCCTCAATACAAAGACTATCCCATCAAAACCGTGTTTCAAAAATTCCCTCATTTTTTCAAAAATAATAATGGCCGCCGAGTGCACAATCGATTTTAATTTTAACAAAATAACTATTAAATATATTGTTTTTCATTTAGGGTGACCGAAATAGTTGTATTTCATCATTAAGCTTATAAAAGTGTTTTAAAAATAATTTGTGCATAATATTAACCGTGTCCCGTGAATCTGTATATTTACCAAATTTAACAAAAAAGATATCTTCCAAACGCATATTAATCCCTGGAGCGATTTTTGCCATATATTGATTTTTGCCATTTTTAATGTCTCCGGTTGCTTTTCGAATAAAAAGGCAACTATCTCCTTCTCCATATTTGTTGCTTTCACGTTTGTTATTTTGCACTTAAAACGAAGCTTTTTTAATGATTTTTCTATTACGACCATAGATGTCGCAAATCCGAACTTCATAGACTATTTTATAACGATGTTAGAAATATTTTTTTCAAGCAGATTTTGTGATCAGCTGTTTACGGTTGAAATTAAGTTCTTTTTCCATATTAAGCACCTTTAAGCACCTTTTATTATCAAGTATACCACAGACAATATACAGAAATCGCAAGTTTTCTATATTGATTCTCACGACAGTTTCAAAGTAACAACCACGCAGGGGATTTGCGTGGTTATAAACTTCACGATTTTTTTATATGTTTTTTTTTAAATCCTACAAATATGAGATAAACGGCAAAAGACAGGTTAATTCATTGGCTATTTAGCACTATAATAAGTTTTTAAAATTTCATGTTAAAATTCGAAGGTATGATTTTTTTAATGTTGGCGAAAATTTTGAAAAATGATCTTCTGAAAATGTCGAGCAAACGGAGAAAAAAGTTTTAAAATGCGCTGTCGCTCCAGTAGTTAAAAAAAACAATTTGCACGCTGCGAAATCCAGGTTCAAAATAAAACTCATCCATCACCCGTCAAATATAACACGTCTACCGCCTGAACGAGTAATTAGAATCCAATGAAAAAAATATCTGACTATACCTGTATTACCTCCGATATATATGTAGGCCTCTGTGGTCAAGGGCTCGACGAGGGT
Organism: Limnephilus rhombicus; assembly: GCA_929108145.2. NCBI lineage: Eukaryota > Metazoa > Arthropoda > Insecta > Trichoptera > Limnephilidae > Limnephilus > Limnephilus rhombicus. Next base: position 22,932,769 of record OV815297.1, on the reverse strand, counting down.
CTCGACTAGCGATAATAATAATAACGTAACGATCCGAATCGTAAACATTTAAAAATACTATAAGAAGTGTTTGCGGCACGTTCCAGAATGGAAGATACTGAGAGTATTGTTCACAATTGAAACGTTGCTTGAAATGGCGTTAGCCATGTTTGGTGACTAGATCTCAATAGTCAAGTACTTCCTCACCATTCTCTTCCTCATCTCCACTTACCTTCAACCTCACAACATATCCCAATTTGGAATGTGTGGTATATGTAAACGCTTTCGAGATTGTCACACAGAGGGCACAGCTAAGAGCTGTCCCGAAAGTGCGCTAGATGGCAGTAAGTTTAGTTCGGAGTTTGGGCACCAGGGGGGCCAAGGGCCCGGGTGCAGTCTACAGGAGCTCATTTGATTTAGATTCCAAATAGCCAGCTTCCAGCTAGGTCGACTATCGTGGTCACAACTTGTACACGCGAAGTCTTAAATAAATCCCAGATTAACACAAAAGAACTTATTTCTGCTAACACAGCAAACTTATTTTGTGGCACCATTTAAATTTAAATTAATAAAATACTTAGTTTTTACCACTTTTATTGTTTACATAAACCAACGTGTTTCGTGAGCAACGCTCACTTCTTCAGAGTTTTTATTGACACTGATTATAAATAATAGACATAGACAACTGGAGACGAGTTGGAGAACTGTTTGTCTGAACACAACAGAATGCTATAGTCTCACTGGCTCCAGACAGTTGGAATCAGCTTTGAAAAATTGCCAGAAATTGAAGAAAAATGCCAATTTTTATATTATTATAATATCAATTCATAAAATCTTTGTATTTTCAATTAAACGTACGGTCCGAAAGGGTTAAACGGATAAAATCTTTTATAACTCGTTAAGTTTAAGTGCGGAAAAATCAATTGGGAGAATGATGAGCCTTTTTATTAACGTATTAATGATTTATTTAACGCTTATTGGTCTTTCATGTCTATTAAAAAATATTTACAGAGGATTAGGCACTTGAGTACACATTAATGTAAATATTTGTAATAACGGGGGTCAATGTGTTTTTAATTAACACACAACGTTTGAAGTTACTTTACCAACAAAATATGTGGGGATAGGTGCAAATACTCATTAATAAGATGATCTCTTAATGATTGCTACAAATCTGTATAAATTATAATATTAAAATATGAAAAAAATATTATTATAAATGCAATACGATTTTGGAGGCGCGTATGGGTATTTATTGGATAACCAACACCTCTACCACAGGTCACCCGAAGTGGTTCGCGTCATTCGGTGACTCAACAGAGGTGCCCGAGCTTTGTCTGGGTTTGGCAGCGTTTGATTGAGGGAGAGTTTTGTGTAACACTCCCCTTCCCCATATCCTTCCTCTCCCTACCTTAACCCTTCAGCCTAACAGCGTACCCCAATTGGAGATGCCACAGTCTCAGAAGCAGTTGGGACTCTTGTGCGGTATTCACATAAAAAGTGCCAAGTTAAATAAAAAAAAATATTTTTTGAGAAAATCTTGTTTCTCGATCGTGGAAATCTAATTCATAACATTGCATAAACGTGTTATTAGTTATGAACATCCATTTGTGGGTTACGTGGCCATGTTTTAATTGGCAAAGTTTGTAGCCTCGTTTGGCTGCCCAACGTAAGAGAGATAATTACAATCTGCTTTCATAGAGGGACACGAAGTACAGGGTACGCTGAAAAATCTAACATTAAATAATAAAAAAAAACTATTATTTTTTTTAAATTTCTTATAAGAAAAACTCTCTTTTATAACTTTTGGAGGTTATTCCCATCAACGTAATGTATCATTGAATAAGAAGTTCTTTTGAAGAAGAACCTTTGAAACCTTCAAAAGTTATAAAAGAGAGTTTTTCTTATAAAAAAATTAATATTCATTTAGACTTTTATAAAAAGTCAATATTTCCATATGAATAAATTAGAATACTTTTATCCGAGACGCTATCCAGGATACAAACCAATTATAAGAATGATTGTTTCCAATAAAAAGGGTAGTTGCCCATAATATGGAAAAATAATTACTTGAAGATAATTTTGTTAATTCTAAAATTTGAAATATGAGATTGACTATTATGACGGCTTGACAGAAGGGAGCAATACCGAAATTTGGTTAACGCGCACATCCTGGTTAGACGAGAGGTCTGGGTTCGAGTCCCAGTTGCACCCATTGTCTTTTTTCTGTTTTCTGTGTCTTGTTTTCTTTCATATTTTCGTTTAGATTATTATTATTATCTTCTTCTTCAATGAATTATTTTTAAACTCTGCACGCAGTATTTTTCGGTGCACGTCGGATGCGTTCTACCAGGAAAACGGGCTTTTAAATCATCGGCTTCATATCCTTTGGTTGTGGGTTTGATAGCCAAAAGTTATTTCCCATAAATGTATAATATGTAGTATTTATAAAATTATAGTATTCATAGTAATTATAATATTTTGTGGGACGTTCTACAGTGGTGGATACTCTAATAATAAGTACACCGTTCAGACATGACGATCGATCCAGCAACGATTACTGTATAACCTAACCTCTCCCTTTTTTTTCCTCTTCGCACTCTTCCCCTTCAGTTTCAGACAATAAAACAAAGAAAAAAAATAAGCAAATCAAATATCACTTGTTTTTGTTTGCCGTTAAGACTTCATACATCATTTTCAAAATCCTTTTTCAAAATCCTTTTTCAAAATAATTTATTCATTTTCAAAAATTTACCAAAAATAAAACCAATTAATTGAGATACCTACTGTGATAAGAAAAGATATTATCTTTTATGCTAACGTTGCTGATGTTTTTAATATTCTTGTATTGTAGTACAAAGATGCACTAATTAAACTCTTTAGCAGTACTTACATATTTTGACGAGGTCACTGCATAGCAGGTTTTTTGTTTTTGTTTTTGTTTCTTCTTCACTGTTTTAATTAATTTTATACTACTGTACCTTTATTGTATATTTTTTTTGTTTTATTCACTAACGAAATCTTATAATTTTTTATTCTTTCTTCTTTCTATATTTTACCATGACTTTTAATTAGTTCTTGTGCAGTTAATTTTAAATATTTAATTAAATGAAGACAATATAAGCGAAAATCAATCGAAAATCTGGAAACAGAAAAATCAGAAAAAGATATTGACACCTCTGGGACTTGAACCCAGGACCTCTTGCTTTCCGGGCCTTTTCCGGGCCTTTGCCCGGAAAGCAAGAGGTCCTGGGTTCAAGTCCCAGAGGTGTCAATATCTTTTTCTGATTTTTCTGTTTCCATATTTTCGATTGATTTTCGCTTATATTGTCTTCATTTAATAAAATATTACAATTTGAGGTTTTACTCATAAAGTTAAAATAAAAATAAAATAATTTTATATACATAAAAATTAAGTTATTTCCTACAGAATGCTTGTAATAAACAATTTCGTCTATGTTTCATTTTGATAGTTATGCTTAGTTTATAGCGTTGTATTTAATCATTAATTTAATTTATTAATTTATTAACGCCCTTTTTCGGGGCTTTTACATATGAATAGTAAGAAATATACAGTATTTATTGTACATAACTGAACTGCCTTCGTAACAATATTTTATATTTGTTTAAAGATAAATTGAAGATGTCGACTGACTTGGTATAATTGTTTCCTTCCATTAGTATTCTGGGTAAAGAGGAATACATATGGTAGTTAGTTCCAGAATTACTGCACTGAAATAAATCCTGCCTTCTAGTATTACGTAGTGGAATCCGGAAGCTTATCAATTCGAGCAATACCGGACTGTCAACTAAATCATTTAGAATTTTATACAGAAATACCAAGTCAGTGAAAGTTCTTCTGTCTGACAATTTGAGCATATTCATATCATTCAAAATAGTATTGTAGTTCAACATAATTGCTGGAATACCCATTTTAAAATAAAGAAAACGTAAGAATTTGTTTTGTATTCTTTCAACAGCTTGTACATGTATATTGTAATATGGGTTCCAGACGGGAGAATTGTATTCAAGTTGACTTCTAACATATGCAAAATATAACAGTTTTATACACTTAATATTGTTAAAATTTCTAGTTAGCCTGGTTATAAATCCCAACATTTTTAAGGCCTTATTAGAGATTTCTGTTATATGGTTAACAAATGAAAGATTAGATTGAAAAGTGATGCCCAAGTCTTTAATTTGTGTTAATGTCTCCAGAATATTGTTATCAATGTTGTAATTGAAGATCACTGGATTTTTTATTCGAGAAAATCTAACTATATGACATTTTGATATATTTAAGTAAAGTCTATTTTCATTAAACCAAATTAACAATTTGTTGATATTATCTTGAAGAATGTTGCAATGATAAATATTTTGAATTATTCTAAAAATTTTGAGGTCATCAGCAAAAAGTAAGATAAATACATCATGAAATATTTTTGAAAGATCATTTATAAACAAGATAAATAATATTGGGCCAAGGTGTGAACCCTGTGGAACTCCACTTGTTGCATAAATTTTTTCCGACAAAGAGGATTTTATTCTAACAATTTGTTGTCTTCCAGTAAGATAGCTTTCAAACCAGGCTAATATACTGCCACGTATACCAAGCTTTTCTAATTTCCAAATGAGAATTTTGTGGGAAACTGAATCAAAGGCTTTACTAAAATCAGTATAGACAGAGTCTACTTGTTTTTTTTCTTTAAAAGCATTGGTTATAAAATTTTCATAAATAATCAAGTTAGAAAGTGTACTTCTACCTGGCATAAATCCAAACTGGTAAGGTGATATTACAGGTTTTATTTGGGCAAAAAGTTTGTCAAGTATTAGGCTTTCAAATATTTTGGTATGGTGGATTGAATGCATATTGGTCTATAATTACAAACATCACTTTTATCGCCCTTTTTGAAAATTGGAGTCAAATAATAAAATGATGTTAATATTCTTGTCAATCAAAATGGGGGGCTTGGCATGGGTAAGCCACCCAGTGAGGCCAAGATTTTTAAATTATACTATAAAATGTAAAATGTTGTATCTAAATAAAAAAAAAAAATTTCGGTGTTTTAATACGCCCACTGGAGATGGTCTATACTTTCGCCCGATTCCCTCACTATTACTGGAACCGGCGACGATTTGTGAGGAACCGGATATTTTTGAACTGGTTCCTTTTTGCAATATTTATCAAAAATGAAAAAAATATATAAAAAGCATCTTAATATTTTGACTTTTGAGCAACCTGTTTTTTTTTCTCAGAATTTCTCTAGAAAATGCCCAATGGCGTAATAATAATAATAATAATAATAATAGCCTTTATCCTGACAGTAAATTACATTAAATTATTTATAATAAACTTTTCACATTTTAACACTTATCACAAATCTCTGTTTGTATTTCACTAGTTAACAAAGGCCTCCTCCAACTGTCGCCATTTATTTCTATCATTAGCTACTCTTGTCCATGTACCACCTGCTATGGCTTTGATGTCGTCAATCCACGGTCTAAATGGTTTACCTCGTTTTCTCTTCTTGTCACTTGTGAACCAATTCATAATTTATGATGTCCAATGGCTTAGTAGATACTTCTTAAAAAAAGGTTTTTGAATTAACTGGATTAAGAACTCATTACACATCGGTCTCAACTTACTGGAATTGCAGTGACAACTCATTTCAGGAATCAACCATCTCTGTAATATAGACAGAAAAAGATTAGAAAATTTGATGAGGTTTGGAGAAATTTGGAGGGCTCATTGTCCACGAGTTTTGGCTGCTTTAGATAAACGTTTCAGCTGTATTGTTTTGATTTATGAAATAAATAAACTAATTCTATGACTCTTTAACACCAAAATATTGGATGGCTAACAATACTATCGCAGGACCCCAGCATTTCAAGAACAAATTGCAAGAACAAATAATTCAAAATAATGAAAATTACTGTCAAAAATTAGAAAAAATAATTACAACAAATCAAAATGTTAAAACATACGCTGAAGTTAGTGCGCAAAACAAATCCCCGGTTTTATATCCCATCATTATAAGTTCAAAAAACGAAAAAGAAGATATCAAGGAAATAATAACTAAGAACGTAAAGATTTCTAAAACTGGCGTTGGTATTGCTAGCATCAGAAAAACATCGAAAAACCAACTTATTATCAACCTTAACAAAGAAGAAGATAGGATCAAGACAAAAAACGAAATTGAAAAAATGAACCTTGAAGGAATTAACGTGGGCGAATTAAAGAAGAAAAGTCCGTGTATGATCTTCAAAGGAATCGACGAGAACTACAATAAAGAAGAATTTTTAAATGACTTAATCCTACAAAACGAAGACATAAACATATTAAATGTAGAAGAAAAAATCAAAATAAAAGGAATAATCAACATTAAAAAATATAAACATATTAACATTATTATCGAATGTAACGGAGACATTAGAAACTTACTACTAAAAAAAAAAAAGTAAACCTGGGTTTCTCCCAAATTAAAGTGGAAGACTGTAACCCGTTAATGCAATGCTACCATTGTCAGAAATATGGCCACACAGCTACGCGCTGTCTAAGAATAAACGAAAAACCAATCTGCCCTTACTGCGCTGGAGATCACGGACTCAAAGACTGTCAAAACAAAAATGAAGTGCCAAAATGCATCAACTGCACAACTAACAACCTATTTAAAAAGAGTTCTTATCCAACAAATCATAAAGCCAACAACGAAGAATGCAAACAACGCATAAAAATGTTACAATTTGCAAAGGAACGAATCGACTACAACTAAACATGGATGATTACATTACAAAAAAAATCGACCAAAACTACAATATTACAGAAGAAATATGCGAAAACGTTGACGAAATTAACAAATGGTGTCATAATACTGATTCCACTTTTCTAGTGCTAAACATGAACATAAGAAGCCTTTCAAGAAATCTAGATGAATTATTAATAAACATTAATAATTTAAGCACATCACCGGTGTGCATAGGGTTAACTGAAACACACTGCAACAGCGATCAATACATAAGTGCGCTACCCAACTACCGAGGAATTGCAACCAAAATATCTATAAACAAAAATAGTGGAATAATTATGTTCGTACGCGACGATTGTGAAGTGTTAAACACAGAAGAAGTGAACATTGAATTTGTCAACTGCTTAAAAATAGATATTAAATTTAAAAATTGTATTTATAGAATTATAACAATATACCGTACACACAAATCAAACATAACGAATTTTACAATCGAACTTTATCTATACCTAAATAAATTAACAAAGATTTTTACGATTGTATGTGGAGACTTTAACATAAATATTTCTAATAACCATAATTCAATTGAAAAAAATAACTTCTTGAACATGATGACTCATCACAACTTCAAATCGTGCATTAATAACTATACCCGAGAAGTACCAAATCAAACGCCATCTTGTCTAGACCATATTTGGTGTAATGTAAACCTGAATAATATAAAAAATGTCAAATCTACGATTTGGAAGATAAACATAACCGATCATCACGCAACACTTTTTAAATATGAAACTAAAAATAAAAACAAAAGCATACGTAAATTAAGTACCACAAAAACCACATTAAGCTACCAACTATTAGAAAAATCACTCTCAACAGAAAAATGGACTGAAGTAATTAACAGTAAGTGCGCTAATGAATGTGCATATTTTTTTGAAAAAAAATTATCAGAACACATTATAAATGCCTCTGAAATTAAAAACTTGCATCAAAACTCAAAAACAAAAAAAATTAAACCCTGGATCACTAACGGATTAGTAAAAGCAGTTAGAAAAAAAAATAAACTTTTCAAACTAGCTCATCAACCGAATGCTAAAAAATCAATTATTTCATATTACAAAAAATAAAAAAACATATTAACAACTTTAATTCGGAAAACGAAAAATAGCTACTACTCCCAACAAATTATAGAGGCCAGAAATAATAATAAAAAAATTTGGACTACAATAAACGAAATAATAAATAAAAATAAAAAGAGAGTTGTATATCCGAAATTTCAGATGGGAAAAAAACTTACAATGTCCAACTCGACACTAAAAAATGCTGCAATATTTTAAACAACTATTTTGTAAATGTTGGAAAAAATCTGGCAAACGCTATACAAACATCTCCCAACAATAATAAAAATAATCCCCACACTACCCAACACCAATATAATAATTTCAACAAAATAACAGAAACTGATGTTGGAAAAGTTATCGACGATTTAAAGGGGGGCTCTGCTCCCGGTTATGACAACATAGATGTAAACATATTAAAAACAATGAAACAATATCTAATTTGCCCATTAACTCATATAATAAATACAAGCCTTATAAAAGGTGTATTTCCAAATAATTACAAAAGAACAATAATAACACCGATATATAAAGCAGACTGCCCAAAAGACCCACAAAATTACCGCCCTATATCCCTTTTATCTAATATATCAAAAATATTCGAAAAAATTGTAAAAAACCAAATCTGGGCCTTCTTAGAACAACATCACATTATAAATTCTAAACAGTATGGTTTCAAAAAAAACACCAGCACCCATGATGCCATTGCGAAAATAACAAACTATATATATACCGCCCTAGACTCAAATGAAAAATGCATTGGAATATTTATTGACCTTAAAAAAGCATTTGATAGTTTATCTCATACTAACTTAATAAAAAAAATCAAATCAATTGGAATAAATGGACTGGTGCTATCCTGGATTATAAGCTTTTTGGAAAATAGACCACAACAAGTAAAAATATTAAATGAACTAAGTGATTCCGAAAGTAGTAACTTCTCAATACCACAAGGCACAGTTCTAGGACCACTTTTGTTCATATTATATGTAAATGATATATTTGAAGTTGCTAAATACGGGCAAATTATCTCATATGCAGATGACACAGTGCTTCTTCTAAAAGCACACATGGTTAGAACTGAATAAAAGGGCTAACATAGACATGAATGAATTAAAAACATGGTTTGACAATAATCTACTAACATTAAACTCTAAAAAAACACATTACATACCATTTTTCATAAAAAAAACAAACACGCCGAATGAAATAAACATAAGGATCCATTCTGCACCACACACTCAACAACACCACTGTAACTTATTGTGTACTAATATTGAAATGAAAACTTCAACCAAATATCTAGGAATCACTATTGACCAATGTCTAAAATGGATACCGCATATAACCATTCTTAAAAACAGAGTACGAAAATTGACATATATTTTTAGCTGTTTGAGACACATTCTAAGTAAAGAACTACTGAGAATGACGTACTTCGCACTCTGTCAATCCATAATCCAATATGGTATAATAGGATGGGGTGGCGCCTATAAAACTCACACACAATCTCTTTACATTGCGCAAAAACTAATAATTAAAATAATACTAAAAAAATCATTTCTATATCCATCTGAACTCATATTCAAAGAATTTAAAGTCAGAAAATTAAATACTCTCTTCCTGTATCATTCAACCTTACAAGTTTACAAAGAGGATATCCTAAACAAATCCATACCCTTCAAAAACACAGTAAATTTTAGGCAAAAATACACGTTACCAATTCCCATTTGTAAAAAAACTTTGGGTCAACAAAACTATAAATACTTAGGAACAAATTTCTTTAATAAATTACCAGAAAATATAAGATCCCTTAAGGACAGTTACAAAAATTTCAAAACACAATTAAAAAAATATACTGAAAACCTTAACTAAAAAAAATAAATAATAATTAAAAAAATATATACATATACACACATATGTTTCTCTTATTCTTAATATATACTAAATAAAAAAAAAATCAAAATAACCTAACAAATAATACTTCCTCCCATACACACAAGCATTTGCTTATTATGGGAGTACATTTAAAAAAAATATGTATATTTGTATTAAATAATTGTATTAAGTTTTTTTTATTTTTTATATACTTTCATTATATTTATGTATCTATTGTATGTACTGTACCAAAAAAAAAAAAAAAAATTTTCAATTTCAAAAAAAAAAAAATATCTTCTGAAATTGTAAACATACTTACCCTACTATCAAAATTTTGTTTTTTCTAAAAAAAACGGTAAGAATTTTTACGTGATTTACGACCTGATTTTTAAATAAACAAAATAAATTAATGAATTTGTGACCAACCGGTACTGAAAGTGCAACGAAGCTGTTTTGCCCATCGTGGTTTGGGTCCGGGGAAAATCTATCCAAGACACGCGCCAGAAATTTCACATCGTGGCAGGTTGACTTGATTAATTTTCCATGTTGGTCATCTCTCGGTGAAAATTATAAACAACCTAATTTTCCATCACGTTTCAACAAAATAATATTTTAAAGTTTTATGCGTACAGCCACTGAAGGGACAAATCGATAAATTAGGTTTTAGGCGAGCCCGTGTACCTGGAAAACTTATTTTTCCTTATATATCTTGAAAATAATACAACATTTTCTAATACCGAAAATCTTTCTTGCGCACATAAAAAATATATTGGCTCGTCTCAGGTCTGTTAGTTAAACGGTCTTACGTAAACTGTCGTTTTTTTTTTTAAATGTACGGTATCTGGAAATTCGTAGTGCAAGCGAGAAACTTGTGAATCTAAATTACATGGAGTTGGCTACAAGTGGGTCTCGCTATAAACGCATCAGGCAATCTACTTCGTGGCGGGCCGGATCAATTGGGACAGGTTGAGGGAAGTCTTTTGACCTCTCCAGCCGGACTCTCTCGACCTATTGCCTTGCATCGTAGTTGGAGGGATGGATGCATATGTCCGTCACCCTTGGACACACTAACCTCCAGATTCCTACAAATCCCGTATACCATTTTCCTTCCCAGCACTCCGTCTCTTTTTTTTCCCTGAAAAGATCCTCCACACAACATTCCTAAGATGTCATAAACGCTTTCCTCATGGCTTCACCTCAAAAACTTTTTTTCGTAATGAGAGTTTAGTTTAGTGGTAAAACAATGTATGCTCGTGTGAGAAATGTGGATATCCGCAAAGAATGTAAGGCTGATGTAAGCATAATGAGTAAGATTAAGAAAGGGACCCTCAGATGGTTTGGGCATGTAGAGCGAATGAACGAAGAAAGTAGTGTAAGAAGAATATACGACGCGAATGTGAATGGTAGAAGAAGTCGGGGACGCCCGAGGAAGACATGGCACGATCAAGTGAATCAGATACTTGAGTCGGGCCACGTCAAAAGTCAGAATAATAGAAGAGAATGTATGAGACGATGTATGAATGTGAGTGAGGCAAAGAGTGTGTGCCAAGACCGAGTTCTTTGGCGGTCCTTTATCTCTGCCTACCCCTGCGGGGAAACGGCGTGATGGTTAGTTAGTTAGAGTTTAGTTATTTTTTTTCTTTAGGCAACTAAGGTCCTCCACTCATGGAAAAACTGAAAAAAAAACAGTTGATAACTCAATCGCTATCCACAGGAAAGCAAATTGCGAATTTCATTGGCGGTCCGCACACATGCAACTTGTGCGGAGAGACTAATTGTCAAGGGCGACGCCGCAACTCGCAGTGCTAGTCGCGTTTCAGTTGCCAGGTTGCCATGGTTACGCCTTACGACCTATCAAGTTTTCGAGTAATTTGCGATATGTCGGAATAGGACGATTTTATTCAGGAGGTTGATAAAATATTATTGCATTTTAAGGTTAATATTTGATAAATTATTAATAAATTATGCTTTTGTTAAACAAGATGACATAATAAGGAACTCCAGTGAAAAATATTATTTATTTATTTATTTTATTTAAGTTTTTATTCCAGCAGGGCTGGGATGGTAGTGCAATCCCAGTCTGCCATATTACATAAAAAATGAAAAAAAAATACGAACATAAATAATAATAATAAAAATTAATCACAAAATTAAATTTAAAAAAAAATAAAACAGAAATTAAAATTTAAAAAAGAAATATAGTTTTTTTTTTTTTATCGTCCATCAGGGAGGTCGCCTCATCATTTGCATCCATCGCTCATTTAGTGGGGAGCTGAGCCACCCGGATGCAGCCACGACAATGATGTTGTTTGATTTCCGTGTCCTGCTCCAGAAGCTGGCTAGCCGGTGGCGAAGTAATGCTGCGAATGAGTGCACCCTCCCTTCGGTGAACATCGTGGAGGGGCTGCAGAACCTCGGTAGTTGCATAAGTTGCCTGTATGAATTGTTGTAGCACACTCTCAGTTTGTCCCATTGCGCTGCTGGGTATTGCGTCCACAGTTCAGATGTGTACAAGGCAGTGCAGTATGTCTTGAAGAGTAATTTTCTGACGTCGTCGCTACAGTGGTAGAACCGCCTTGAGAGCATTCCCGCCCGTATGTTAATTGCTCTTCTTTGTCGTTCCATATCTTCTATATCCTTCATATTATGACTTTAAAAAAAAAGTTCATATAGACCAATAAACGCTGATTCTGAATACACAAGTTTTATTTAATAATATTAAACGCAGAGTTTTTAAAACATTATTAAAAGGTTCATTTTTAATCGGGTCGTAAAAACATGCCGTCAAGTTGGCATTATTGAAATTTTAGTGGTGACGTCACTGTTCGACGTGTCGTGACGTCATCGTAAATTCATTTTATGGGAATGTATGATATGACACAAGCCATCGTATTAATTTATTCGTTTATTTACATACCATTTAAAGAGATTTAGTTGTTGTGTTTATTGAAACATTATTTAGGCATAAATAATGTTTCAAAAATAAAGGTATCTCTTATTAGTTTATCTTTATTATTGAAAATATTGAAAAACTACTGCACGAAAAAAATTGTAATGCTACTTTTAGGGAGAATACTTCGAACAACGGAATTAAAAATGGCGGCAGTTGATCAGCTGATTGCCCGATCCTATAGTAATTTTTCAGGAGTGATGACGTCACACGATTCACTATTCATACGGTGGTTTTCGGAGGATCTTGAAAAATGAAAACTTTGGCAATTAGGTATTTTAACTACATATTAAAACTAACTCTAAAAATAAATAAAAAAAATGCAGTTATTTAAGTTAGAAGGTCATTAAAAAAAAATAAAAAATTGGGCTGGAGTTTTTTGAGTTGCCAACCAGTTTTCGGTTTCTCCATGAGCGAAGACACTCAAGTGTTGAAATATTTTATAAGAAAAGCTTTATTGTCGTTTTCGTCCAAAATAATAAATACGTAAACCTACACCATATAACTCTGATTTATAGCTTCTGTGAAAGTAAACCCGGCGTTTAACAGGGACACCTAAATTTGTCAGGATAATAGGGGAGTCCTCGATAAATCCTCCCGATAAGGGTCAGTGGTCAAAATCTTTGACATCGTGGGGTTAGAAAGGTGAAATAGGGTAGCAAGGTGCCAAGGTGTTGGATGACGGGCGTTTGGCATTATACAGCGGAGATGGACAGTGAGATATTGTCATTTTAATAATTGGCAGATCAAATTTAGATATTTGTCTGGTGCGTACGATCGTAATGATGGTGTTTTATTTATCAAAATATTTTGTAGTTCTAATGAATATATGAAGGTATATACAGGGTAGAACAGGACGTATCCCGAGGGGTTTTAACCAGAAATTTCAAACATATTTGAAATTTCTGGTTTCTTGGTCTAGAAACATATTTGGAGTAAAAAATGTAGATGACATTTTTTTCCTATTAATAACGTTAAAAATATTTTTTCCATCACACGCCGCAACTGACGAATAGAAGAGTAGCGCGTTTATAGCCTAGCACTTGATAAGCGTTGCGTCTTGTTCTAACAGCAAATTACCATACGAAACAGAGCGTATATGTCGATTACTTAAAAAAACATTGAATTGAAAAAATTTATGGTTGGTGTTTTTTTGTTTCAATCGGCGGTCATCGTCTATAGCGCTCCATTCCTCTTTCTGTCATAGATCCCATCCCCACACACTTACAAAACATTCGTTATTTTTTATTTAGCAACCAAAATATCGATTAGGAATAATTTATATGGCAGAACAACGGTTCCCGAGTCAGCTAATAAAAACATTAAAATTTACGTTCCTTGATTTAATTTCAGAATTTGGAGCATTTGATTTAGTATCTATTTGTAGCTGATTTATTGTAAATGAACCTAATAAATGAAAACGAACGTTTTCGACTGCCGGTGAATGAAACAATATTATTTTATAAAAAGAGTTAAAAGCAAACCATTTTCTGCTGTCACCTGAAGTTTAATATACAACTTATCATTTGACGTTATGACACTCGTGACTGTCACGGCCAACGTACAGATACAGAATGAGAAATATAGTATGGGTATTTCGATCTCTCGAAAGTAGCTCAATTTTTCCATACTTCGAATAAATTAATAATGCATTTTCAATATAGAAATTTGATAAAATAAATAACTAGCTACCATTGACCTCTGCAGAATAAAATACATGATAATCTGGTTCGGCACTTGGCTAAACACTTCCTAGTCCAGTTTTTATAAACTTTTCATCATATGGTAAAGCAGATTTCTAACCTAGAATGTCATTTTTGGGATGACAGCTCCGTGGTTATTTTCATTAGTGTTTGTTTTTACCATATTTATAAATACAATGGGATGCTTGAACCCGGTCTCCTTTTCCTATAAAGACAGCGATCTAAACAGTATCACAGAGAGGATGGGACCGAGCCATGTAGATAATTTTCAGTGTAGCTTTAAAAAAGTACAAAATCATCTTAAACGACGCCGACGGCCGGCGTAGTCCAACGGTAAGGCTCTTAACTCGCACACCGAAGGTCGCGGGATCGAATCCCGGCGTGGCAAATAAATTTTATGTGATTGATTTGTGTTATTTCAGAATTTATTCATTAAAATAATATATAGTTTATTTGCGGCACGTTCCAGAGTGGAAGAAACTGTCAGTATCGCTCTGGTGTAAGACCACCATTCAGAATTGAAACGTTGCTTCAATGGCATTATCCGTGTTTGGTGACCAGATCTGAATAGCCAGGTACTTCCCCACCTTCCTCTTCCCTATCTCCTTTCCCTCCCCACTACCTTCAGCCTCACAACATCAATTGGGGATGCCGTAGTCTCACTGGCTTCAGGCGGGAGCAGTTGGGACTCTTGTGCGGTATTCATATAAAAAAAGGAACTTTGAAAAATTGATTTTTTTTCTTTAGCTCCACACAGCAGACCCTGAGGAAAATAAATCCCCTCGGAGCCAATGCCATCTTGGGGGGATGCTGTGTGGAGGGTCTTTTTAGGAAAGGAAAGAGAGGAAGTTCTGGGAAGGAAGAGGGGTGGATAGGAATCAGGAGGTCAGTGTGTCTAGGAGTGACGAACGTATGAATCCATCGCTCCCACTGCGGTGCAAGGCGATGTTCCGAAGGAGTACGGCTAGAGAAGACAACAGGACTCCCTCAACCACTCTCTCCCAATACGTGCAGCTGATGGCAGGCGCATCCGCCGCCAAGACCTGGACAAACTTCACTCCGTGAAACCGGGCACCCCTGCTATGTTACCAAACGTAGCGAATCACTTGGGGTGACCTACGACGGAGGTGTTGGTTATCCAATAAATGGTTCCCGGGGCGACGGTACCCATACCCGCCTCCCAAATTGAAAATATATTTATCCAAATTAAAATTATTTTTAACCGAAGTGTTTTTTTTATTGAAAGAGATCTTATAATATATTAAACAGATAATCAATTTTGTTGGTCTAGGAGACGAAATTGGCGAATTATGTTTACTTTTAAATTGGTATACATCACACTTCTGGAGATTATTTGTTCAGTGATCACGACTGTCATAAAATAAGTACTGTCCTTACTTTAACAAATAATTGGATGAATGATATTCCTGAAACCGTTATCACGATCTCATAAATATTATACAATAATGGCACGAGAGCACGCCTAGCTTCTAAAAGTCAGTTGTACATTGTAGACAAAGCGGTAGATTCTCTCAGTATCGCCCTGCTGAAATGTCACAATTGACAATCGAAATGTTGTTGTTAATTTGGGATGCGGGTATAGGTTCCGGGAACCATTTATTAGATAATCAATACAGGTCACCTAAAGTGGTTCGCAGTAGTTTGGTGACTTAACAAGGGCCGGGTTTATGAGGTGATGTTTGTCTAGGTCTTGCAGTGGATGCGTTTGCCCACCTTATGCATGGCGGAACGGATAGTGAGAGATTGGTTTAGGGATACCTTTTGACTCCAGACGAACTATCACGAGACATCGCCTTGAACCGCACTGGGAGGAATGGATTCATATGTCAGACATACTGACTTACAGATTAATACCCACTCCTTATTTCTTTTAACCTCCCCAGAACTTCCTATACTTCTTTTCCCTAAAATGCGCCTCCACACAGCATCCTCAAATATGATATAAGCCCCCAGGGAATTATATTATAATAAAACAAAAATTTAAATAAATGAAGACAATATAAGCGAAACTCAATCGAAAATCTGGAAACAGAAAAATCAGAAAAACATATTGACACCTCTGGGACTCGAACCCAGGACCTCTTGCTTTCCGGGCAAACGAAGAAAAGAAAGCAAGAGGTGTCAATATGTTTTTCTGATTTTTCTGTTTCCAGATTTTCGATTGAGTTTCGCTTATATTGTCTTCATTTATTTAAATATTACAATTTGAGGTTTTACTCATAAAGTTAAAAATTAAAAATAAAATATTCATCCTAGACTTGCAGAAAAGTCAATAGATGTCGCATATTAAAATAAAATGGATAAGGATTTATCCAGACACTATCTAGAGAGCATTTAGTTCGGGTTTGAATCTTGCAATCATACATAAAGATAGTTGCCAATAATATATGCGTTAAAGAAAATGAAGATAATGTAGGTGGTTCTTAATCGAAGTATGGTACAGTTAAACATGACCGAATTTCATATCGACACCGTGGCGCAGTGGTTAGCGCGTTTGCCCGGAAAGCAAGAGGTCCTGGGTTCGAGTCCCAGAGGTGTCAATATGTTTTTCTAATTTTTCTGTTTCCAGATTTTCGATTGAGTTTCGCTTATATTGTCTTCATTTATTTAAATATTACAATTTGAGGTTTTACTCATAAAGTTAAAAATTAAAAATAAAACAAAAATTAAACTTATTTCCACTTAAGTTTATTTGTCCGTAATCGATTTCAGCTTATTAGGGCCATCTTCAGCCTGGTACAAATATTTCATAAACCATGTTTTATGCACATAAAATTGAGGGATGGGGGTTAACAGGGGTGGTGCACAAGGATGTGTACAATTTTTCATTTTTGTTGTCACGTCGTTTAACGACTGCAATTCCAGATATTTGGTTATTAGGCACTAGCTGTGGCTAACGAAACACAACGCCATCTACTGGATGGTTACTCAACCTTTTAACTCACACCGCCATCTGTTAATTTGCATACAAATCAAATCCTCACCGCCCGCTTGCCATCCCGCTCGTCTACCACATACAGACATTCTCCTTTAATTATATATTTCAACCAATTTAGACAAAACCTTGACAAATTATATACTTAAACCTTCCTCATGATTCACTCTATCTATTGGTGAAAACCGCATAAAAATCAGTTCAGTTGTTTTGGAGTTGTTTTTTTCATATTAGCTTCAAACAGGAGGCCCAGAGGAAAATAATTCCCCGTCAGGGCTTATGTCATCTTTGGAGATGCTGTGTGGGTGGTCTTTTTCGGGAAAGAAAGGAGAGGAAGTTCTGTATAGGAAAAGGGTATGAGGGGTGAGTATGAATCTGGGGGTCAGTATGTCTACAAGAGACGGACGAATGAATTTGTTCCTTCCACTGCGGTCCAAATCCCGCCGGAGAGGTCAATAGATCTCCCTCAACCAGTATCTCTGGATCCGGCCTGATCCCGTCCGCTGCCAAGACCTGGACAAACCTTACCCCATGAACCCGGGTACCCCTGCTAACTCACGTAGCGAAGGAGTGACCTTGGCAGAGGTGTTGGTTTTCCAATAAATGGTTCCCGGGGCCGCGCTCCGCCTCCTGAAATACCTCGGGTTTGTAGATTACTTTTCTAAGGGAAACTATTTTCCTCAGGGTGTGTAGCTAATGTTCAGTTCAGTTTTATCCCTGCTACGTTCTGTTTTGTCTTGGCATATACATAGAACTCCGTTCAGACAAATAAATCTTTACAAAACAACAAAGCTTCCAGACTGCATAGGATTTCGATAAACGCCCATTTGGGAACAGTCTATTATTTCACTTACCGATCCAAGGTTCAGAATGCGCCGAGTAACTCAACCGTCATGAACTTCGTTGAATAATTCAAGAAGGTCTGTAGTCTGTATAGTTCATAGTTCATTCGATGTACCGTCGTTATGCATGGCACAGAACACTTAGCAAAGTTCTGGCAGGTCCGGAGTCTAGACGTGGAATACCTGAAATTTAACTGATGATGTATGCATTTTTAAATTGGTTTATAAAGTGTAATTTTATTGTACCTATATTTATTGCACATTTAAAGAATCAATCAATAATAATAATAATAATTGGATAATTTATAAAGCGCCGTTTTTGTGAAAAATCACCTCAAGGGCGCTGTACAATTTATTAGGAAAGCTTAGGTTCTAACTAATTTTACTATTTACAATTGGATACAGAAACATACTTACCTGGCAGGTCACTTCCAATAAACACACTTTAATTAGAAAGTTTATGCTTGCAATGATCTTATACTACTGCTATCTAACATCAATTCATTTTTAACCCGCAGAGGTAGGCAGAGGGGGTGGACGTCAAGCATCTAGATTTTTTTTATATTTTTTTTTATTGGTAATGCTGATTAAAAATACATATAGAGCTACATCAGTTACATAGTTACATAAGGTTTTAACAAAAAATAAAAAATTGCCTTTCCTCACCATAAAGAGACAATGCTCTTGTGTTTGGTGAGGGAGTTCTTGCTCAATTAGTATTTTTTTACAGTGAATACCGCACAAGAATCTCAACTGCTCCCGTCTGGAGCCAGTGAGACTATGGCATCCCCAATTGGGGTATGTTGTGAGGCCGAATATAGTGGGGAGGGGAAGGAGGTGGGGAAGAGGAAGGTTGGGAAGTACCTGGCTATTCAGATCTGGTCACTAAACACGGCTAAGGCCATTTTCAAGCAACGTTTCAATTCTGAATGGTGGTCTTACTCCAGGGCGATACTGATAGTATCTTCCACTCTGGAACATGCCGCAAATGTACTATATATTATTTTTAAATGAATTAATTGTGAAATAACACAAATTAATCAAAGGTTAAAAAAAAGATCATGTATAAATTTAAAAATTACAATTATGAAGAGTTTAAAAATCATAATATAAATTTTAAAAAATCATGAATGAAAAAGATGAATGAAACATGTAAGTTAGTATCTTTTCTTATTTTATTTATTTATTTCGTAAAATCAACAGATTTTTTAACGTCTGTATAAACTTTATAAATCACAATAAACTTGACAATATAAATAAAAATCTAATGACAAATTTTCAAATAAACATAAAATTATAACAAAAAACGAAGTGTCCAGTACCTGTGAGGTAAAATATTTACAAACATTTAAAAAATCTCAAACATAAAAATCTCGTGTCACGGTGTTTGTGGTTGCACTCCTCTAAAACGGCTTTACCGATTTTTTGAAACTTTTTTATGTATATTTGGTAGGTATGAGAATAGGTTTTAAAGTTTCATACCGCTAGGTTTATTTTTTTTTGTATTTTAATTTGGCATCAAAAAATACCTATAACCCCAAATTTTAACCCTCTTACCCCCACCCTCCCTTAGTAGATTTTAGTATTTTTGTATGAACAAATTTAACTGTCTCTCGTATTTCTAAGAGAACGAAATTATTTATGTCGTTGAATGACAGATGGCGCTACGTCCACCTGATCAAACTTTCACCCACACATGCGCAAGACATTCACGAGAAGCGTCGCATCATTTTGATATTTCATTCGGCATCATATTATCATGTGGGCAAACAATTCAGCTTATTTTTTTTGGCTAAAGACGGACTGAGAAAAAATATCGTACATTCAATTGCTCTTTGAAATTCATATTGATTTTTTTAAATTTCATTTTCCTACTTTAGTTGGCGTTTTTCTGTTTTTATCGGCGGTCATCGTCTACAGCGCTCCATTCCTGTTTCTGTCATAGATCCCATCCCCACACACTTACAATACATTCGTTAATTTTTATTTAACAACCAAAATATTCACTAGAAATAATTTATATGGCAGGACAACGTTTGTCGGGTCAGATAGTATTAAATAAAAAGTAAAAATAATATATTAGAAAACATATATATGATAATTTGGAGATAATTATAAACTACGTAATAAATTTGACAAAAAAGATATTGTTGTGACGAAAAATGATAATCTAAAACACATAATTCATACATGGATATTCAACAAAGGCATTCTATACTGCGGGAAGATAACGTATATAATATAACAACACACTAAACGCCAGTATCTTTCTCTTTTCCTCTCAAATATTTATTATTATTTCTAGTCCCCGGCATGCGTTGCTATGCCATTTAATAAAGAAATTGTTTCTCCCTGAGTGTCCTTTCCCATTCGTCCTGTTCCCCTTCCGCCTCCCCGTCTTCTCCTGCATCCTCTTCCCCTCTCGCGTTCCCACTCCGTCACCTCCACCTTCCCTCTCCCCACTCCACTCCCCCCCATCCCCCGTCCCGCGAACCCCCCTCCCGAGTTCCCCTCCCCCCTCCCAGGTCTCCCTCCCCCCTCCCAGGTTCCCCTCCCGCTCCTGGTTACCCTCCACCATTTCTCCCTCCCTCCAACTTTCCAAAGCAATAGCCGCTTCCTCGCGTGCCACCAATAGCAATTTTTTATACAAATTTCATAATGCCAGAGCTCACCGCAAGTTTTATAAAAACCTTGTACTTACAATAACAAACACACAAAAAAAAAGAATTATCCAATTTGGTGCAGTCGTTCGAAAGTTATGCGCTTAGCAATACATTCAGCGATTCATTTTTATATTATAGATTATTTATTATATTTCTCATCTCCTTTCTTTTCCTTTTTCTTTCATCCTATTTATCCTTTCAAATGTAAATTAAACATTTTATCTTATTTTTTTCTTACAAGATTAAGTAATCGAATTTAAAAAAATAAATTATCAACATTGTTCAAAAAATTATCCTCACTATACAAAAGCAATAATCACTAATATATATGAAAGTACCTGTGATGACCGCGGCCGGTTATCTCAAGATATTCTGGACTCCGTTAGATGATGGATCCAGATTCCTTTGATTATGATCTCAATACAGGGTAGTTGACAATAATAAGTCGTGGGTAGACTGGTTACGTTTATTCCGAGATTGTACAGTGGTTCTTCTCAGGAAGTCTAAAGGTAAAGAGAACGAATGGACAACAATCACAACCTCTTATATGTTACTCATGCTGTCTCACGCGTACACACATGTCTCTTTCATACCACAAGACATACGTTCACCACAATACCTACAACTAAACTGAACACATTTTTTTTAATTTTTTTATTGGCAATGCTTATTAAAAATACATATAAAGTTACATCAGTTACATCGTTACATAAGGTTAACAAAAAAATAAAAAAAATGCCTTTCCTCACCATAAAGAGACAATGCTCTTGTGTTTGGTGAGGGAGTTCTAGCTTAATTAGTAAATTAAAAGAGGTTTTAAGTTAGTAATAACGACTATTATAAATATAATGTAGGTTAAAAAATCATGTATAAATTTAAAAATAAAAATCATGAAGAGTTGAAAAAATCATAATATAAATTAAAAAATCATTATAAATGAAAGAATCATATAAGTTAGTAAGAAAAATTATTGTAATAAGTAAGTAAAGGATACGTAAGAAAGAACGCAAGATCTATACAATAGTAGACTCAAGAGATATAGAAACTAAGAAATGAAAGAAAAAGAAGGAATTAATGATTTATAAAATAGCAGACTTTAAGATACGAAGTAAACATATTTGGGACTTTTATAGCAGTTTAAGGTAATTTTTTAATTTGAGCTTAAATTCCTGCATATTTTCGATGGTTTTTAATTTTAATGGGAGGTTGTTATAATAGATTATGCCTAGATAAAGATAGGAATTTTAATAGTTTTCTGGTATCTTGCTGATGTATTGAATTGGAAGTTATGAGTATTTAACTGTATTTCTTGGTAAATTTGAAGTATTGAATATTTTTTATAGATTTTGACTATTGTAGGCACATTGAATATTGATAAAAGAATTTCAGTAGGAAATTTAGACGGTTTTATCAAGATTACCTTAATTATCAACCTTTGAACTATTTTGAGGGGATTTAAAATATTGTCATATGTTCCTCCCCAGCCAATAATATCATATTGCAATATAGATTGAACAGTTGCATAGTACACTCTTTTTAGGTTTTCTGAGCTAAGAATATTTCTAAGTCTAATAAATATATAAATACATTTCCTAATCCTTTTGACGAGTTCACAAATATGTGTTTTCCATTTAAAATGTTGATCTATATATACACCAAGATATTTGATTTTGGGAGTTGGACTAAGTAGAGCACAATCTTGATTGCAGTTAGTTTTATTACATTTACTTTTGTGTATTATGATGTTTAAATTTGGTTCTAATTTGAATTTATTGATAGAGAATGGGATAAATTTTGTTTTTTCAGTGTTTAGAGAGAGGAGATTTTTATCGAACCAATTTTTCAATATGTTAATATCAATATTCGCTAGGTTATTAACAGTATTCCAATCGGTACCTTCAATTATTATGACAGTATCATCAGCATAAGATATTATTTTTCCGTTTAGTTTTTGTATGAATATGTCATTAACATAGATAATAAACAGTAACGGTCTCAGGACTGTACCTCGAGGTATGCCGAAATGACTCATTTTTGGTGAACTAAGCACACCATTAATTTATACATGAATACCATTTATCGACTGATCTTGGCACACTCCTTGCTTCATGGTTAGTCTCATACACGCTTTTCCTTTTATTCTCTTACAAGTTTTTTTTTTGTTTTGTTTTTATTTAGAACTGTTATTATCAAGTTCTGCAAGTATTTTAGTTTTTATTTTCGTTACAGCTGTTTCGGCTTACAATGCCATTTTCAAACTTTAAGCTTTTTTTTACATAAGCTCCACACAGGAGGCCCAGAGAAAAATAATTTCCCTCAGGGCCTGCGTCATCTTTGGGGATGCTGTATGGGTTTTTTTAAGGAAAGGAAGGAGAAGAGAGTTCGAGGAAGGAACAGGGTTTAAGGGTGGGTAGGAATCTGGGGTTTAGTGTGTCCAGGTCATCCGTCTCCAAAACCTAGACAAACCTCAGCCCATGGAATGGGGCACCCCTGCTAAATCACCAAACGTAGCGAAACACTTGGGGTGACCTATGGCAGAGGTGTTGGTTATCCAATAATGGTTTCCGGGACGGCGGTACCCATTCTCGCCTCCCAAATTGAATAAAAAAAAAAAATAATAAAAAAAACTTAAATACTTGCAGAACTTGATAATAACATTATTGCATTAAGTATAAATGAAGATTAAAAAAAAATACTGAAGGTTTACGAATTAAACAAAAAAACAATTAATATTCTCTTACATGGCCCGACTCAAGTATTAATCATGCCATGTCTTTCTTGGGCATCACAACTTCTTCTTATCCCTTTCTTTATCTCACTCACCAGCCTTGTGTTCTTTGCGAATCTCCACATTTCTCACACGATCACATTACGTACCAGTACGTAGATAAACGGCGCATACGCCTCAGGGATCTCAGGGAATATTGGTATCAATGAAGAATAAGAGTAATACTAACAAATCTAAACGAAATATGAAAAAGAACAAGACACAATACAAATGCAACAAAAAGCTAATGTTAGCAACTGGAACTCGAACCCAGAACCTCTTGCCTAACCGGTAAAATAATAGTAGTCACTTTTTAATGTTGACGTCACGTTTTTATTCATTTAATTTTATTTTTTATGAGCTCCATACAGAAGGCCCTGAGGAAAATAATTTCTCTCGGGGCCCATGTCATTTTAACGAGGGTTTTTAAGGAAAGGAAGGAGAGGAGAGTCCTAGAAAGGAATAGGGTTTAAAGGGTGGGTAGGAATCTGGGGTTCAGTGTGTCCTGGTCATCCGCCTCCAAGACATAGACAAACCTCACCCCATAAACCCACCCCATTATATATATTTTACGAAAACATGTTCTAAAATAGCCTTTTATTCTTGTTGAATAATTAAATAAAAACTATATTTTTAAATGTAGCTTTTACTTTGTGGTTATCCATTATAGAAAAATGAAACAATACAACTTTGTATAAACCACTTATATAATGTGCAAATCCGACCGGTTTCGGAACAAACGTTCCTTTGTCAGGGAAAGCTTATACTAATTTGACAGTTTAGAACAATGTTTTATACTATGTTTTTTTTTTTCAAAACTATGGTTATTTTCAATGATATGGTTAGCAAACCATATCATTGAAAATAACCATAGTTTTGAAAAAAACACAGGGATAAATATTCTTCATATTAATCATAAAGGAAAACGTTTAGATAACTTAGAAGCTTTGGAAATTAAAAAAAATCCCTTAAAAATAATGAATCTATTATCAACAAACAAAAAATATTGTCATATAGCCCAATCATGGATTTGTTCCCCTACCCACCCACTCTACACTAATACCTACCCACCCAATCTACATTATTAACTAACAACGGGGCTCCACCCCTACCATAATAAAACATTGTTCTAAACTGTCAAATTAGTATAAGCTTTCCCTGACGAAGAAACGTTTGTTCCGAAACCGGTCGGATTTGCACATTATATAAGTGGTTTATACAAAGTTGTATTGTTTCATTTTTCTAAATAAAAACTGCCCATTATCGAAGCATTCATTAATTATTTTGTACATTGGTGTGAAAATGAGCTATCCATTGTCATCGGCATCGTAAGCGATAAAATAAGCTTCGGAATGAATTAGTTTTTTTGTTTGGATGAAGAAAAAAGCTTGACGCTGTGTAATTAATGATCGTAATTATACGACGATAGTGATAAAAGAACTGAATTTAGCTTTCTTACATATTATTTTTGTTAACGACAAATTAATGGAATCCATCTCAGGAAGCGAGGGATTTGTATTGAGATAGCTAGCACTGCTTGTACCGAAAACTAAAATTAAAGATTATTGTTTTTAATTGTTAAACTAACGTTTAAGACAAGATTTTTATGCATAGCACAAAGGGTAACAATTATTATAAGCAATAATTATAAGCCTGAAACACTCATCCACATTGAAAAATCTTCCTTCCTTCCTTCCGTGCCCTTCTGATTGCCGGTCAGCTGCTCTCCCAATTGAGCTTTGGCGGCTTATCTTATACCCGCCAAATGATTTCAATATATACTAGTGTTTCATTCAACAATTACTGCTTATTATATTTCCCGTTGGCGTCATGTATCTTTTCTCGGAAGATTTTTCAATGTGGATGAGTGTTTCAGGCTGATAATTATTGCTTATAATAATTGTTAAAATTAAAGATATTAAATTTTTTGGTTCTTTGTTCAACAATCTTATTTATTCTCTTTAGCAAAGTAACCGCAGTCGTTTTAGGGAAAATAGCGTAGGTTTATACAAAATATAACTAAGGGTCCCGAAGGCACATGCAGAGAACATGTACCGCTGAATTACAAATGTATAAAACATATTTTCATTCTAATTCATCAAGAAAAACTACTTGTCCAAATACTGTATATACCAGCGTATAAGTTTAAAAAATCGACACATTTGTTATCTATCTATAATATAAAAATGAATCGCTGAATGTTTTGCTAAGCGCATAACTTTCGAACGACTACACCAAATTGGATAATTCTTTTTTTTGTGTGTTCGTTATTGTCAGGACAAGGTTTTTATAAAACTTCCATTATGAAATTTGAAACTGGCATTATGAAATTTGTATAAAAAAATTGCTATTGGTGGCACGCGAGGAAGCGGCTATTGCTATGGAAAGCGGGAGGGAGGGAGAAATGGCGGAGGGGAACCAGGGAGGGGGAGGGGAACCAGAGAGGGGGGAAGGGGACCTGGGAGGGGGGAGGGGAACTCGGGAGGGGGGTTCACGGGACAGGAGAAGGGGGGGGAGTGGAGTGGGGAGAGGGAAGGTGGAGGTGACGGAGTGGGAAACCCCTAATACCATGCGAGTGAAGCCGTGGTTAAAGAGCTAGTATATATATAAAAATGAATCCCTGTTTCCCTTGGTCACGCCATAACTGCAGAACGACTTTACCTATTTACTTTTTCTTAAAGTTTTCTAATACTTTGTAGAAGGTTCTTACGAAAAGAAAAAATAAGAAAATTGCGCAGACAATTAAATAATTTCAGAAAACTATACGACTATTTTAACTACACACGTTTGAAAGGTCGCGAGTTTGATGAAATTAAACTTAGCAGGCAGTTCTTTTTTTGTATTAAAAGAATTGTCTATGGATTTTAAAAATTATATATATTTTTTATAGGTACTTGTGTTAGATACCAATTGATTGATGGTTCTTATAATATACAAAAATGAATATTTGTAATATACGAAAAAATAAAATTTGAATAAAAAATTTATTATAGGTGGCACGCGAGCTATTTGAAAACTGAATGTACTGGATATATGGAACGCGGGAGAGGAGTTTGCGGGACGGGGGAGCGGGAGAGGGGAGAGGGTGGGCGAGGAAGTTGGAAGGGGAATGCGGGAGGGTGGGGGGTTCGGGAGAGGACTGGGGACGCACGGTAAAGGACATGCAGGGAGAAACAATTCATTTATTTGAATATGGCATTGCAACGCATGCCGGGAACCAGCTTCTTCTTCCTTGCGCTGTCCCAACTCATTGCCTAAATAGGCTGTTGGGGTCGGCTCTTCTCGTTCTCAGGTTGTAGTATCTTCTGTTCTGAGTATCGCCTTCATCCAGGCCGTTTCTCTGAAGAATTTTGGAACATTGAGTCATCCAGGAGTTCTTCGGTCTTCCTCTGGATGACTGTCGGTGAAGCTCCATAGACATTGGCTGCCTCACTGTATGGTCTGATGGTCTCCGTCTTATGTGTCCATACCATCTCAACTGTCGTTCTTCCAGCTTACTATTTATGTCTGTGACACCCAGGCTACCACGAATGCGTGAACTTTTGATCTTATCTTTTAGTGATACTCCTGCCGACCATCTAAGCATTCGCATTTCTGCTGTTTCAAGTTGCCTAGTGTAGGAGTTGTACATAGTCCAGCATTCGGAGCTATACATTATTGCGGGTCTTACAATAGGCTGGTATATCTTTCCTTTCAGTTTTATAGGCATTTTGGAGTCACACAATATTCGTGTTACGGATCTAAATTTAATCCATCCCACACCTATTCTATGGATGACATCCGCTGCACATCCTCCGTCTCTGTGGATTAGTGAGCCCAGATACTTAAATGAATCACAGTTGGCTAATGTTACTACATCCAGTTTCATCAAAGGAGTTACAGCATTTGTGTCTTCAAATGGTAAATACAAATATTGCCGGGAACCAGCGAGTATCCAATAAATTCATTTGATATATTCATACCTTCCAGCTAGAGTGGTTTTAGGTTTGAAATTGATAAATAATGCACACAAAATTAAAATTTTATAATGATTATATCATCGCGGGGCCAAATGCCGGGTCACCGAATTCCACGTGCCCTTGTTACGCTACCAGAATTACTCACGGACGGAATTACACTTGCACGAAATCTTCTTCTTTCGTATGGTGGGGGGTCAGAGGGGGACATCTAGGTCTGCGAGCCAGTCTAGGGCCTCAGGCGTTGCTCTGTGGACCTCTCCCGCCGGGGAATGAATGGAGCGGGCATTCGTTGACCACATGTTCGGTGGTCTGCACCGCACCGCATTCACACGTCGCCGACTCTTTAAGGCCCCATCTATGCATCATGTGAGCACAACGGCTATGGGAGCACCTTATCCTATTGATGGCAGTCCAGAGTTTGCGAGGCAGTGAGAACCCAGGCTGTGGGGTCTTGCACGAGATGGGCGTTTTTTGACGTTGGCTGATTGCCACTCAAGCTTCCACCTATCTTCTAGGGTGAGAGGTGTTCGAAGGAGTCTTTCTCCTTCCGTCCAGAAGGGTTTTCGAGACTTTAAGCGGCATGCCGGGTGAGAAACGACATCATCGTGCAAGGGTATTTCGCTTTTTTGCAGCGCCTTCTTGTATTCCCTCAGTGTTGCAATCTCTCGCCTGATATTTGGCGGGGTAGTAATTTAATTTTAATTTTCTCTCTCTAGTTTTAATTTGCACGAAATCAAAACTAGAGAGAGAATCAAACCTACTAATTACACCTTATACAATAATTACACATGTCAATAAACATCAAAATAACTTGTCTTTTCAACTCACTTTATAAAACTCCACATTTTAAAACCTACCCACTCTGAACAAATTTTAATAAATATACCTATGTATTCACATAAAAAAAAGAAATACCTCTCATTGAAGCAATATTCTGATCTCGGTTCAAACGATACTGCTAAGAGCATCAATAAATAACGTCTCGCTTTCGCAAATATAATTCTAAACCATTTTATTTCAACGAATTATCGAATTACGATAAAAGGAAGCTACCCCTGAAGACGGGATCAGGTTCTGTACATTGGCCCAGATAAACGCCTATTTTTTTATTAATTGTTTTTGTGTTTAATTCGTAGAGAACTCCATTTTAATTTTTAGAAATTTAATTAAAATTAAATTTGATAATGTTATTATCGAGTTCTGCAAGTTTTTTGGTTAGTGTTTTAGTTACAGCTGTTTCGACTTGTAAGGTCATTTTCAAACTGTGGTGAAGCCGCGTACGGACGACTTATTTATAAGATTTTAAATGTCAATTTTTGAAGGTGTCTAAGTTGATTTATTACCGGTTAAACCAATTTGTAGAGACACTAATTGAGAGAGTGCTAATGTGGGATTCGGAGTATTTCCCTTTGGTTTGCCTTGCACTAAGTGTAAGGGTTTTCTTAATTGATTTAGAATGACGTTATTGCTATGAATCATTTAAGTGCATTATATTTTTTAGGTTTGGTAAACATACTAAGTAGTGGGGAATAAATAATTTTCCTTACTTTATTAATTAGCGTTATGTTGGGGTCATTCGTTCGTTTATTGATTTCTAATTGTTCAAGCAAATTTAATCTAAGACCCTTTCGTTCTATATGTAATGGTTTTGGCTGGTATTTTTAAGTGGAACGTGATTATTCACTAAGAGATGTTCGGCGAATTTTGAAGAAGTGTTTTTATTTTTATAACATCTTATATGTTCTTTGACATTTTGCCTATTTTTTTCTGATTTTTTCGAGAGTTTAAAAACCATGATTACCAGGATCTAGTCGAGCCGGCTTTTTTTTACATTAGCTCCACACAGGAGGTCCGGAGGAAAATAATTTCCCTCAGGGCCTACATCATCTTAGGGGATGCTGTGTTGAGATTTTTTAAAGAAAGGAAGGACAGGAAGTTCTGGGAAGGAAAACGGTATGAGGGGTGGGTAGGAATCTGGAGGTCAGTGTGTCTAGGCGTAACGCACGTATGAATCCATCCCTCCAACCGCGGTGCTAGGCGATTGATCGAGAGATTCCGGCGGAGAGGGATGAAAGAACTTCAGTCTCTCTCGATCTGGACTTGGCGGTACCCATACCCGTCTCCTAAATTGAAAATATTTTTTCTCGCTGCTTGTGAAACAAATATATTTTTGATATATACAACGTCATAAATACATCAGATCAATATCATCACAATTAGGGCCAGCGGTATCGCAGAATTTAATCTTCTTCTTCTTTTTGTACCCCGTTCGTTCAACGGAAGTTGGCTATCATGTTGGCTATGCGTACTTTATTTACTGTGGCCCGGAACAGTTCTACAGTAGACTGGCCAAACCACTGTCTCAGGTTTTTCAGCCATGAGGTTCTCCTTCTTCCAGGGCCCCGTCTTCCGTCAATCTTTCCCTACATTATGAGATGCAAGATCTTGTACTTCTCTGGATATCTCATCACATGTGATAATAGATATTGAAGTTTTCGGATTTTTATAGTTTTAATAACTTCTTTTTCTTTATTCATCCGAACCATAACACATTCATTCATAACCCTGTCCATCCAGCTTAAATTAAGTATTCTTCTGTAGATCCACATCTCGAATGCCTCAAGTGACATAATTATGTAGTTTTTCAGTAAGCGTCCATACTTCCACTCCACAAAATAATATCGAAAACACGTAGCATCTGACCATTCGCATTCGTTATCCAAGGTTTAGATCATGACTGCAG